>SJYT01055012.1:0-121061 GCA_006410635.1 Cephalophus harveyi | reverse complement strand
ATCTGTCACCCATATCAAATTCTCCATGGATATTAATTAATATATTCAATTAAATTAATACTTTTTTAATTGGTTTAGTCTACTGTTTTCAGTTTTAAGGGGTATGGATTCAGTTATATATCAAGGATTTCATTTCCCACTACTAAGCCTTAGTGGAATTTATACCACATAGTAAAATTTCATCTTCTTTTGTCTAGGACAGTTTAGAGGTTTAGTGGAAATAATGAACCGGAAACTCAACAAACCTGGGCTTGAATCACCTCTTTTCATTTTACCAGCTTAGAAACCTTGAATAAATTAGATAATTCCTCTGGGCCTGTTTCCCCACTTTTAATATGGAGATAATAATATTTACAAGGTCATTTTGACATTATGCATAGTGATGAACTCATGATTCTTGCCCAATAAGTGTATTTTCTTCCTGGTTCCTCACGTTCTGGGGTTCACCCATTCAAAACATTCCCTGTTTGTTTTGCCTTTCATATGATCTTAATTCATTCTTCTTTTTTTTTGAAGGATTTTTTTGTTTAAACTTTTTTGGTACAGAAAACTCAATAGTGTACACTTCTCAATTTGATAGCCAGTTCTTTGGCCTATGCCTCGTCTAGCTTGGCAATGCAAGCCACCAACTTTGGACCCAGGATGTTGCTTCCCCAGTGATGGCAGATATCATCATATCTGTAATCGTAGTTGGTCCTAATAGCTTCCATCAGCTTATCCTGAGGTTCTTTGTCTGCCAAGTTAACTCATGTGAAGTTGACGATGGTGTAATTCTTTCATGTGGACTGGACGCTCCAGCCTGGCCTTCCCTTTGCTAATGAGATAAGGAATTTGCATCTTATGATACAGGGCAGGCAGGAAGGCCCCCAACTCAGTGGGATCCACATCACTTGCAATCACCTCCAGTGGAAACTTCTGGTCTCCACCAATGTGGTGACAGCATTAACCCCTGCCAAAAGGGTAAGTGGCCTTTTTGTGGGGACACCCCCTTTGCCTGTGAGCTTTCGTCTCACCCTGAGCTAACAACTGTTGCTTCTTCTCTTACTTCATGTCTGGTCTGTACTTGTGAGACATTAATCAGTTAAGTGACTGTTTGGGAGTCCAAGTGAAGTCACTCAGTCATGTCCGGCTCTTTGCGACCCCATGGGCTGTAGCCTACCAGGCTCTTTTGTCCATGGAATTTTCCAGGCAATAGTACTGGAGTGAGTTGCCATTTCCTTCTCCAGGGGATCTTACTAACCCAGGGATCGAACCTGGGTCTCCTGCATTGTAGGCAGACGCCAGACGCTTTACCATCTGAGCTACCAGGAAAGTCCTTGAGAGTCCAAGGCCTGGGTGAACTGGTTAAGCAAGGGAGGCATTTTCAGCAACTTATAGAGGCTGACTCTCTGGCCTTGCAATCAGATGTAGTGAAGTCATTTGACAAAGATGGTGATGTCCCTTTTGGTCTGATTTTCTGTCCTGACTCAGATGGTAAAAATCTGCCTGCAATGCAAGAGACATGGTTTCCATCTCCAACCCACTCCAGTATTCCTGTCTGGAGAATTCCATGGAAAGAGGAGCCTGTCAAGCTACAGTTCATGGGATCGCAAAGAATGAGACGTGACTGAGCAACTAACACTTTCTGTCCTGAGAAGTAGAGTGCAACACTGTGTGTGATGGACAAGTTCCTTGTCAAGTTTGTGTTAAGAACCACACAGGAGGGTACATCTGTATTAATGATCTGAAGTGAAATGAAGTGAAGTGAAGTGAAGTGAAAAGTAGCTCAGTCATGTCCAACTCTTTGTGACCCCATGGATTATATCATCCATGGAATTCTCCAGGTCAGAAACTGGAATGGGTAGCCTTTCCCTTCTCCAGGGGATCCTTAGTTTAAAATACTATTACTATTCTTAATTATTCTTACATTTCTTAGACTGAAAAAATTCCAATGGATTTTTGAAAACTATGTCAATCACACGCTTGCCAACTTAGATCTGCACCTCAAAATACAGGCAGACCTAACTTTATTGGACTTTGCTTTATTGCACTTTTCAAATGGTGCATTTTTTCAACATGAATTGAAGGTTTGTGGCAAGCCTGCATGGAGCAAGTCTATCATTGCCTTTTGTTGCTGTTTAGTCACTCAGTCATGTCTGACTCTTTGCGACCCCATGGACTGCAGCATGCCAGGCTTCCCTGTCCTTCAACATCTCCTGGAGCTTGCTCAAACTCATGTCCATTGAGTCAGTGATGTCATCCAACCATCTCATCCTCTGTTGTCCTTTTTTCCTCCTGCCTTCAATCTTTCCCAGCATCAGAGTCTTTTCATCAGTTCTTCACATCAGGAGGTCAAACTATTGGAGCTTTAGCCTCAGCATCAATCCCTCCAATGGATATTCAGGATTGAATCCTTTAGGATTGAGTGATTTGTAATCCTTGCAGTCAAAGGGACTCTCAAGAGTCTTCCCCAACACCACAGTTCAAAAGCAGCAATTCTTCAGCACTCAGCCTTCTTTATGTTCCAACTCTCACATCTGTACATGACTTCTGGAAGCACCATAGCTTTGACTAGACAGACGTTTGTTGGCAAAGTAATGTCTTTGCTTTTCAATACACTGTCTAGGTTTGTCATAGGTTTTCTTCCAAGAGGCAAGCGTCTTTTAATTTCAGGGCTGCAGTCCCAGTCCACAGTGATTTTGGAGCCTAAGAAAAGAAAGTCTGTCACTATTTTCCTTGTTTCCCTATCTATTTGCCATGAAGTGATGTGACTGGATGCCATGATCTTCATTTTTTGAATGTTGAGTTTTAAGCCAGCTTTTTAACTCTCTTTTTCACCTTCAACAAGAGGCTCTTTATTTCTCTTCACTTTCTTCCATTAGGGTGGTGTCATCTGCATATCTGAGATTATTGATATTTCTCCTGGCAGTCTTGATTCTAACTTGTGCTTCATCCAGTCTGGCATTTCACATGACACACTCTGCATAGAAGTTAAATAAGCAGGATGACAATACACAGCCTGGACATACTCCTTTCCCAATTTGGAACAAGTCTGTTGTTCCATGTCCAGTTCTAACTGTTGCTTCTTGACTTGCATACCGGTTTCTCAAGAGGCAGGTAAGGTGGTAGGGTATTCCTATCTGTAAGAATTTTCCTCAGTTTGTTGTGACCCACACAGTCAAAAACTTTAAAAGTGCAGTCAATGAAGCAGAAGTAGATGCTTTTCTGGAATTTTCTTGCTTTTTCTATAATCCAGCAGATGTTGTCAATTTGATTTCTGGTTCCTCTGCCTTTTCTAAATTCAGCTTGAACATCTGGAATTTTTTGGTTCACATACTGTTGAAGCCTGGCTTGGACAATTCTGATGGATCTCTGAGAACTATGTTACACACACACTTCCTTACTTAGATCTGCACCTCAAAGTACAGGCAAACCTCTTTTTTTGCACTTCACTTTATTGCAGTTTGCAGATGGTGCATTTTCTTTTTTAGATAAATTGAAGTTTTGTGGCAACCCTGCATGGAGCAAGTCTATCAGTGCATTTTATTCAACAGCATTTGTTCATCTTGTATTTCTGTGTCACACTGGTAATTCTCGCTTATTTCAATCTTTTTCATTATTATTATATTCTATGATTTTCTAGATAGGAAAGTAAATTTGTACAAAGAATCAGAAATTTGAATGACTTTAGGCTTCTCAATAACAACAAAAGGAACAACAAAACAATGAAATCATGACTCTACAATGCCAAAGAAAATTCCAACTGTGTATTCTCTACTCAAGTTATCTATCACCTGCCAGGGAAGTTTAAAGGATATTTTCTTAACGCAAGCTCCCACCACCTTTATTTCCATTGAATTCTTGCTAAAGGGGCTACTGGAAGATGATTTCTGCCTTAAGAGGGAGCAAATCAAGAAAAGGAGATGATGAGAGATTCATAACAGAAAGGATACTACCCAGGAGAGAAGTGAGAAAAGTCTTCAAAATAGTGGGGGAGGGAGATCTCAGGGAGATGACTGTACTCCAGATGTAGATATCCCTGGACCAATGTGACATAGGAAACAGACATGTGGAGGGCTGTCCACCCCATGCCCTCTGTGGTGATGCCATCTTTAATCTGATCAAATTACTAGAGCATATGCTCCAGACCAAGTGAGTAAACCAAGAATGTGGAAGGCCTACCCTCCAGAAAACAGAGCATCAAAAACCAGATTAGCAAATGCCAAGGACAATAATTCAGAGAAGAAGGAACACAAAGACAGCATACAGAAAACTTGGAGCAAAACTCGTCCAGAGAGAATGAAGAAATCTTTGGGAGAGAAAAAGCCTGGGTAGATCAGTTGATCTTATTGACCTTTTGGAAAATTGTCCTGTGGAGCTATTAGGAGGTCTGAAGAATTAGCAAGAAGCACAAAGATAGCCAAAATCAAAGCAATTACCTCAGTCTCAACAAAGACAGAAACAAAAAAAAGAAACATCATAGACTACTGGATGTTCAACTGTGAATAATATTTGCAAAGGCATCAAAGAAGTGTTGGATATTCATGTAACTAAAAATTATCAATCTATTCAGTCAGTTCAGTTGCTCAGTCATGTTCAACTCTTTGTGACCAAATGGACTGCAGCACACCAGGGTTTCCTGTCCATTAGCAACTCCAGAGCTTGCTCAAATTCATGTCCATCAACTGATGGACATCCAATCATCTCACCCTCTGTTGTCCCCTTCTCCTCCTGCATTCAATCTTCCCCTGCATCATGTCTTTTCCAGCGAGCCAGTTCTTCACATCAGGTGGCCAAAGTATTGGAGTTTCAGGTTCAGCATCAGTCCTTCCAATGAATATTCAGGACTAATTTCCTTTAGGATGAACTGGTTGGATCTCCTTGCAGTCCAAGGGACTCTCAAGAGTCTTCTCTGACACCACACTTTAAAAACATCAATTCTTCAGCACTCAGTTAAGTTCAGTTGCTCGTGTCCAACTCTTTGTGACCCCATGAATTGCAGCACGCCAGGCCTCCTTGTCTATCATCAACTCCAAGAGTTCACTCAAACTCATGTCCATTGAGTCAGTGATGCCATCCAGCCATCTCATCCTCTGTCATCTGCCGGGGTCTGGCCCCAGTGGATCCAGGGTGATTCGAAGGGGAGACAGAGTAGGCTAGGAAAAAACTTATTTATTTATTAATATAAGATTAGGAAGAAATAGTGTAGTAGGAAAATTTAGCAAAGAAAAGAGGCTGAATAATTTGGTTTACATGGAAAACCAATAAAGTTCCAGACAAGGAACTTGCACCATCTACGTTAGGCCGCCGGTGCCTGTTTGAGTATCGGACAGTGCCCCGCCTTGGGCTCTCTCTCTTACGGATCGAGATCCGGGACAAGTAAGTAGACATGGCGAGCCTCCATGCCACAGATGGGAATTCAGCCTGAAATTAGAGTAAAGAGGAGACACGGGGGAAACCAGTCCTTCCAATGACTGGCCCGGCCTCTATTGTCTAGAAAGGCCTTTTATACTTTTTGATTGTACATAGAGATCAATGAGTAATACAAAATCATGCAGCGTTAGCAGCCCAGACTCTTATCAAAACCAGGCTTTTCTCTCTGCATACCTAGTTGTATGCACAAGTCTTAGGTGATTTACATCATCTTACAACCAAAAGGGCCAATTAACATTTTACAGTCCTTTTCTGATAAGGTTTGTCAACCAGAAGGCTTATTTGTGTTGATCTTCCCAAAGTCTGGTGCCACTCTCAGAAAAACACTAAATAAAGTTACATTCTTACATAACAAAGATATAGCAATTTATAATGAGTAAAAGGAGTACAGTGATTTATAACAAAAGAAAGGTAATTAACTCAAAAGTCTAGTGTTGCTAACATCAAAACTACTATATACGTTTTTCCATATACCAATTACATTGATTAACATCCTCCCAGGTGCCTAAAAGATAAAGAATATGGAGGCCTGGCAGCAATCATTGAGTTAACAGTGAAAACCCTCTAGCAATATAATTTTTAGCTCTTTAGAAAAGGCTCTGTATCTTTAAGATGCTTTTAAGCTTCGTGCCTCTCGTGGTTGGGGGGCTGTAAGCAATTCACAAGCTGTAAGAGGTCCAGGGGAACATGTTAGGCAAGCTAGAGAGTTATCAGAGGGGGTTTAACTGAAACATCCCTTTCAAATGCATTAGACTAAAGCTCTGAGTTAACTTTTTCCAGAGAGTGTCAGAAGAGTGGAAAAGCAGCCAGATTCTTATTTTGGAGGGTACATGCTCAGGAAATACCAGGGGGACACCCTGAGATCTGACTCGCCTTGCCCATCAGATCTCTGCATCATGACCTTGTCATGGGTGGGATTCCTCATGCTGGCTCCTGGCAGTCGTTCCCTTCTCCTCCTCCCCTCAATCTTTCCCAGCATCAGAGTCTTTTCAAATGAGACAGCTCTTCACATGAGGTGGCCAAAGTACTGCAGTTTCAGCTTTAGCATCATTCCTTCCAAAGAAATCCCAGGGCTGATCTCCTTCAGAATGGACTGGTTGGATCTCCTTGCAGTCCAAGGGACTCTCAAGAGTCTTCTCTAACACCACAGTTTAAAAGCATCAATTCTTCAGTGCTCAGCTTTCTTTATTGTCTAACTATCACATCCATACATGACTACTGGAAAAACCATAGCTTTGACTAGACAGACCTTTGTTGGAAAAGTAATGTCTCTGTTTTTTAATATGCTGTCTAGGTTGGTCATATTTTTTTTTTCCCAAGGGACAAGCATCTTTTAATTTCTTGGCTGAAGTCACCATCTGCTGTGATTTTGGAGCCCAAGAAAATAAAGTCTGTCACTGTTTCCATTGCTTCCCCATCTATTTGCCATGAAGTTATGGGACCATATGCCATGATTTTAGCTTTCTGAATGTTGAGTTTTAAGCCAACTTGTTCACTCTCCTCTTTCACTTTCATCAAGAGGCTCTTTAGTTCTTAATTTTTTCCATAAGGATAGTGCCATCTGCATATGTGAAGTTATTGAAATTTCTCCTGGCAATCTTGATTCCAGCTTGTGCTTCATCCAGCTCAGTATTTTGCATGATGTCTCTGCATATAAGTTAAATAAACAGAGTGACAATATACAACCTTGATGTACTGCTCTCCCGATTTGGAACCAGTCTGTTATTCTATGTCCAGCTCTAAATCTTGACCTGCATACAGATTTCTCAGGAGGCAGGTCAGGTAGTCTGCTCTTCCCACCTCTTTAAGAATTTTCCAAAGTTTGTTTTGACCTACACAGTCAAAGGTTTTGACATAGTCAATAAGAGAAAAGTAGATGTTTTTCTGGAACTCTCTTGCTTTTTTTGCTGATCCAATGAATGTTGGCAACTTGATCTCTGGTTCCTCTGCCTTTTCTAAAACCAACTTGAACATCAGGGAGTTCATGGTCCACATACTGTTGAAGCCTGGCTTGGAGAATTTTGAGCATTACTTTGCTAGCATATGAGATGAGTGCAATTGTGCAGTAGTTAACAATCTTTGGCATTGCCTTTCTTTGGGATTGGAATGAAAACTGACCTTCACCAGTCCTATGGCCACTGCTGAGTTTTCCAAATTTGCTGGCATATTGAGTGAAGCACTTTGACAGCATCATCTTTCAAGATTTGAAATAGCTCAACTGGAATTCCATCACCTCCACTAGCTTTGTTTGCAGTGATGCTTCCTAAGGCCCACTTGACTTCACATTCCAGGATGTCTGGCTCTAGGTGGGTAATCACACCATCATGGTTATCTGGGCATGAAGAGCTGTTTTATATAGTTCTTCTGTGTATGCTTGCCACTTCTTCTTAATATCTTCTGCTTCTGTTAGGTCCATACCATTTCTGTCCTTTATTGTGCCCATCTTTGCATGAAATGTTCCCCTGGTATCACTAATTTTCATGAGGAGATATCTAGTCTTTCCCATTCTATTGTTTTCTTCTATATCTTTGAATTGATCACTGAGGAAAGCTTTCTTATCTCTCTGTGATATTCTTTGGAACTCTGCAATCAATCTATTAGGAAAAGAGTAAAGAGATACAGGGGTGTAGTGGCAATGTAAAAGTGCTAGCATAAAAGGAAATCAATATGAGATTCCATGTACATATTATCTAGATGGACATCTCTATATTCCAACAGAGAGAAAAAGAGAAGGACTTGAAGTAGTAAGGAGAGAGAAACAAAGGAGAACTTGGAGCTGGCAGGCATGATATCTTCCCCTTGAACATAAACTTACAGAGCATCAGTGTCCAACTAGGCTTTTCCAAATGAAAGGAAGAACTCTCCATTATCACAGTTGAACACAGAGAAGACATGAGCATTGTTCAAGCCATAAAATGACCATCTACCTGCTTCCTGCTTAATATGGGTCATTGATGTCTCTTTATCAATCAACCTCAGCTTCACTCTTCAAGATAAAATTTATGATGATAGCCATAGAATCACCCATGCTTGCAGACAGCATCCAATCCAGAACCAAGACCCACTTCCTTAAACCTTATCTCAAATTATCTAATACAAGCTCAAATCCTATAAGTTTAATTAACACCTTCTTACTGGGATCCCACGGTGTGGGGTCTCCATCAACACAATAAATAATAAACCAACTCTATCAACCATGAATGTGTTCCTGGTTGTCTTTGTTGGGCAAGCACTTATTTATAAGAAGTACGGGGAGGAAAACTACTGGGTTTTGCTAAGATTTTTTAGTCCTTTTGGACATGTTTAAATGCATGTACATGCCACTTGATAAAATACAAGTTAATTTTTAAAAGCTTGTCACACATTACTTCCCAAGGTGGGAAAGCATGTGCATATCCTGACTGATTGGAGGCAGGGAGGCTTTGATTGTTTTAAGAGGTATTTTCTTAAGCAGAGGGCTTCCCTGATAGCTCATTTCATAAAGAATCTGCCTGCAGTGCAGGAGATTCCAGTGCAATTCCTGGGTCGGGAAGACCCAGTGGAGGAGGGAAAGGCTACTCATCCCAGTATTCTGGCCTGGAGAATTCCATGGACTGTATAGTCCACGGGAAAACAAGGAGTTGGACATGACTGAGTGACTTTCACTTTCATCTTAAGTAGAAGGTCCAAAATTTCCAGTGATGCTGAAAATAACTGAGATGATGACAATCCTCCCTGATCCATAAGGGAAACCATTTTAGACTCTGGGTTTTCCAACATCCGCTGGATCATTGAAAAAGCAAGAGAGTTCCAGAAAAACATCTACTTCTGCTTTATTGACTATGCCAAAGCCTTTGACTGTGTGGATCACAATAAACTGTGGAAAATTCTGAAAGAGATGGGCATACCAGACCACCTGACTTGCCTCTTGAGAAACCTATATGCAGGTCAGGAAGCAACAGTTAGAACCGGACATGGAACAACAGACTGGTTCCAAATAGGAAAAGCAGTACATAAAAGCTGTATATTGTCACCCTGCTTACTTAACTTATATGCAGAGTACATCAAGAGAAACGCTGGGTTGGAAGAAGCACCAGCTGGAATTAAGATTGCTGGGAGAAATATCAATAACCTCAGATATGCAGATGACACCACCCTTATGGCAGAAAGTGAAGAGGAACTAAAAAGCCTCTTGCTGAAAGTGAAAGAGGAGAGCGAAAAAGTTGGCTTAAACCTCAACATTCAGAAAACGAAGATCATGGCATCTGGTCCCATCACTTCATGGGAAATAGATGGGGAAACAGTGGAAACAGAGTCAGACTTTATTTTGGGGGGCTCCAAAATCACTGCAGATGGTGACTGCAGCCATGAAATTAAAAGATGCTTACTCCTTGGAAGAAAAGTTATGACCAACCTAGATAGCATATTCAAAAGCAGAGATACTATTTTGTCAACAAAGGTCCGTCTAGTCAAGGCCATGGTTTTTCCTGTGGTCATGTATGGATGTGAGAGTTGGACTGTGAAGAAGGCTGAGCAGCGAAGAATTGATGCTTTTGAACTGTGGTGTTGGAGAAGACTCCTGAGAGTCCCTTGAACTGCAAGGAGATCCAACTAGTCCATCCTAAAAGAGACCTGTCCTGGGTGTTCATTGGAAGGGCTGATGCTGAGGCTGAAACTCCAATACTTTGGCCACCTCATGCGAAGACTTGACTCATTGGAAAAGACCCTGATGCTGGGAGGGATTGGGACAGGAGGAGAAGGGGATGACAGAGGATGAGATGGCTGGATGGCATCACCAACTCGATGCACATGAGTTTGGATGAACTCCAGGAGTTGGTGATGGACAGCGAGGCCTGGCGTGCTTCCATTCATGGGGTTGCAAAAAGTTGGACATGACTAAGCGACTGAACTGAACTGAACTGAATTGAATAAGTAGAGGCTAATTTGCGTGGAAATTGAAACAGAATCCCTTTCAATTGTTTTACTTTGTTAAGAGAAATATGACTGTAGCTATTCCACAAAATTTAGATCACTGCTTAAAATAAGTTGGCACATATTTATTCACTAGTGATCCAGGACACAAGTCTCCTGTATTGCAGGTAGATTCTTTGCCAACTGAACTATGAGGGAAGCTCATGAAAGTGAAGTACACACTTTAAAACTATCATTTCAGATGTCAATCACTTTTGACTTATGAAAGATGGATACTTTTAAAAATTTCTTGTATATGGTACTTTTGGTTGATCTCAATTTCAAGCTTGCTTCTAAATAAATCCATCTACCTCTGTGGCTAATGTTAATGGTTTCTTTTAATTACAGATTCTGATTCTTGGAGGTCATTAGCACAGTTGATAAATCATACCAGAAACAGAGACACCCAGCAACATAATCATATATCAAATAATCCCTAAAAGGCTTTGTACCATAGAGACACATAAGTCAAACCTAAAGTCACAATTTAAAAATCTGCCCTGCGTGTCATAAATATACTTTAAGGGGAAAATCCCAAACATTAATTTAAATCATCAGTTACAATAACTTTCAACACCTTGTCAAGGCTGTTTTATTTATAACCCCCACCCAGGTCCCTTACATCCCCAGAATATTTAGAAGCAAATACAAGACACCATATCATTTCATCTGTAAGCATTTAGGAAAGCACCTGTAGAAAGATTTGAGCAATTCTTTTATAATCATGAACATACCATTTTCAAACATAAAAATACTGTCAATAAACTTGTAACATCTTCAAATACTCAGTCAGTGTTCAAATTTCCCCCAAATATCTTATAAATATTGTCATATAAATGTTTTTACAGTTCATACTTTTGAATTCAGATTAAAAAAAAAAAAACAACTTTCACACATGGCATTTGGTTGATATGCCTTGTAAGTCTCTCTCAGTTCTATCAGTTTCTCTCTCTTTCTTTGTCCTGCTTACAATTTATTATTTGAGGACACCAAGTTTTTGTCTTATAGAATTCCCAAGCTCTGGATTTGACTGTTTGAATCCGTGTTTTGTTTAAATATTGTCATCACACACTTTTCCAAGACATTTTTAAAGATTAAAAGTAATCAGTGGGTTCAGGTATGATAAGCTTTATTCATCCATTATAAAAATTTCCATCTAATAAATGCTGGAGATAGTGTGGAGAAAAGGAAACCCTTTACATTGTTGATGGGAATGTAAAATGGTGTAGCTGCTATGGAAAACAGTCCCGGTTGGTCATCTATCTTCTACATGGTAGTATGCGTGTGTTCATCCAAAGCTCCTGATTTATCCCTCCCCCTGATGTTTCCCTTTTAGTAACCATAAGTCTGTGTTTGATATCTGTAAGTCTGTTTCTGTTTTGTAAATAAGGTCAGAAGTATCTTTTTTACAAAATTATATTTCATGTATGAGTGGTATCATATGATATCATGTATGAGTATTTGTTTTTCTTTGACTTACATCTCTTACTATGATAATCTCTAGGTACATCCCAAATGACATTAATTTATTCTTTTTGTGGATGATTAATTTTCCATTGTATATACACCACATCTTTATCCATTCATCTGTCAATGAACAATTTACATTGTTTCCACGTCTTGGTTATTGTAAATAGTGTTGCAATGAACATTGTGATGTATGCATCCTTTCAAATTATGTTTTTTTTTCCCTGAAAATATGCCCTTGAATGGGATTTTGGGGCTGTATGATAACTCTATTTTTAGTTTTTTAAGGAACCTCTGTACTGTTTACCTAATATGTACCTACTGTATAGCATAGGGAATTCTACTCAATATTCTGTGATAATCTATGTGAGAAAATAATTTTTAAAAGAGTGAATATATGTATGTGTATAACTGAATCACTTTGCTGTACACTTAAAACTAATACAACATGTAAATTAACTATACTTCAATTTAAAATGCACAGTAAAAAAACAAAAACAAGATTTCCATACATTTTTTTAAATTGATTTATTTTAATCAGAGGCTAATTCCTTTACAATATTGTGGTGGTTTTTGCCATGCATCAACATGAAACAGCCACAGGTGTGCATGTGTCCCCCCGTCCCAAACTCCCCTCCCACCTCCCTCCCCATCCCATCTTCTGGGTCATCCCACTGCACAAGCTTTGAGTGCCCTGTTTCATGCATCAAACTTGGACGGGTCATCTATTTTACATATATCAACGCTATTCTCTCAAATCATCCCACCCTTGCCTTCTCCCACAGAGTCTAAAAGTCTGTTCTTTACATCTGTGTCTCTTTTGCTGTCTTGCACACAGGGTCTTCGTTATCATCTTTCTAAATTCCATATATATGCATTAATACACTGTATTGGTGTTTTTCTTTCTGACTTACTTCATTCTGTATAATAGGCTCCAGTTTCATCCACCTCACTAGAACTGACTCAAATTCATTCACCTAATGGTTTGGATAGCCACTCATGATCATATCTTCATCCATTATTACATTAGGAGAAGCAAAATGGTTATTCTCTAATTTCATTATTGCTTTGACAATAATCATCTAGAGTAATTTTGATAACCAAAACTGTTTGTCATAATGATTGCTCTGAGGACAGTTCACACAGAAAAGAGGATAAATGCTTGATTCTTTCTATTTATTTACCAGTTTTCAGGCTGAGTGTGATTCCTCACTTCCTCCAAAGGTTGTCTAGGAATTGTTTTGTTTTGTTTCATTTTGAAAATTCATGTACATTTAAACATAGGTATTCTCTTTCAAGTTAATGCCGTTGTCTTTACCTATTGGCCTCAAATTCTCCACCATTTTGCTGGGAGTTTAGGGAAGGGGAACTCTTTCAGGTTGGCTCCCAACCACTCCTGACACAACCCAGAGCCTTTAACAGTGTCCCTTTAATCTGATACAAAGAACAATGCCTGGTTTACCTTGGCCATTTCATGTCCCGGACCTGGAATCAGCTGTTCTCCATGGTGTTCTTATTTCTTGAAATAACAAATGACATTTCAACATCACAGTCTGGATTCAATAGGTTATTCCTAGCCACATATTGACCCTCATTTCCATGTGCTTTTAGTGGACAGAGATAGGAAAAAAATCATAAACATATATCCTGAATTTATACTGTTACTTTGAATCCAGATTTAGGATTAACTAGTTTTTTTACTTCATTTTGATCTTGTAATATATCTTTTTCCTTCATACTGAAACTCAAGGTTCCTAATAGCATTAACATAATTCAGTTCAGTTCAGTTCAGTCGCTCAGTCATGTCCGACTCTTTGCAATCCCATGAATCGCAGCATGCCAGGCCTGCCTGTCCATCACCATCTCCCGGAGTTCACTCAGACTCACGTCTATCAAGTCTGTGATGCCATCCAGCCATCTCATCCTCAGTCGTCCCCTTCTCCTCCTGCCCCCAGTCCTTCCCACCATCAGAGTTTTTTCCAATGAGTCAACTCTTCCCATGAGGTGGCCAAAGTACTGGAGTTTCAGCTTTAGCATCATTCCTTCCAAAGAAATCCCAGGGTTGATCTCCTTCAGAATGGACTGGTTGGATCTCCTTGCAGTCCAAGGGACTCTCAAGAGTCTTCACCAACACCACAGTTCAAAAGCATCAATTCTTTGGCACTCAGCCTTCTTCACAGTCCAACTCTCACATCCATACATGACCACAGGAAAATTCATAGCCTTGACTAAACGGACCTTAGTCGGCAAAGTAATGTCTCTGCTTTTGAAAATGCTATCTAGGTTGGGCATAACTTTTCTTCCAAGGAGTAAGCGTCTTCTAATTTCATGGCTGCAGTCACCATCTGCAGTGATTTTGGAGCCCAAAAAAATAAAGTCTGACACTATTTCCACTGTTTCCCCACTTATTTCCCATGAAGTGATGGGAGCAGATGCTATAATCTTTGTTTTCTGAATGTTGAGCTTTAGGCCAACTTTTTCGCTCTCCTCTTTCACTTTCATCAAGAGGCTTTTTAGTTTCTCTTCACTTTCTGCCATAAGGATGGTGTCATCTGCATATCTGAGGTTATTGATATTTCTCCCGGCAATCTTGATTCCAGCTTTGTTTCTTCCAGTCCAGCGTTTCTCATGATGTACTCTGCAAAGAAGTTAAATAAGCAGGGTGACAGTATACAGCCTTGACGTACTCCTTTTCCTATTTGGAACCAGTCTGTTGTTCCATGTCCAGTTCTAACTGTTGCTTCCTGACCTGCATACAGAATTACCACTACAGAAAACAATACGGAAATTCCTTTAAAAACTAAAAATAGAACTACCATATGACCCAGCAATCCCACTCCTGGGTATAAATCTGGAGAAAAGCATAATTTGAAAGAATGTGTACATCCCAATATTCATTGCAGCACTGTTTACAATAACCAAGACATGAAAGCAACCTAAATGTCCATTGACTAAGTAATGGATAAAGAAGACATGGTGTATGCAGTTGGAATACTAGTCAGTCACAAACAAGAATGTAATAATGCTATTTGCATCAAAGTGGATGAATCGAGAGATTATCATACTAAGCTAGATACATCAGAAAAAGACAGATATTCACATGTGGAATCTAATTTTTAAAAAAGATACAAATGAACTTAATTACAAAACAGAATCAGACTTACAGATATCAAAAGCAAACTTATGGCTACTGAAGGGAAAACACTGGGGGAAGGGTTAAATCAGGAACTTGGGATTAAAAACACAAACACTACTACATACTAGATAGATGAATAATTGGGACTAGATCGATGAATAATATATCACAGGGGCCTCTACCCAATATTCTGTGATAACCTATAAGAGAAAAGAACCTTAAAAAGAATGAATATATGTATATGTATAACTCAATCACTTTTCTATAGTGTGATTTTCTGTAGTGTAGAGGAGAATGAAAAAGATGGCTTAAAACTCAACATTCAAAAACCTAAGATCATGGCATCCAGCCCTATCACATCACGGCAAATAGATGGGGAAACAACGGAAACAGTGACAGAATTTATTTTCTTGGGCTCTGAAATCACTTCAGATATGACTGCAGCCATGAAATTAAAAGACACTTGCCCCTTGGAAGAAAAGCTATGGCCAATCTAGGCAGCATATTAAAAAGCAGAGACATTACTTTTCTAACAAAGGTCCGTCTAGTTAAAGCAATAGTTTTTCCAGTAGTGATGCATGGATGTAAGAGTTGGACCATAAAGAAAGCTGAGCGCCAAAGAATTGATGCTTTTGAGCTGTGTTGTTGGAGAAGACTCTTGAGAGTCCCTTGGACTGCAGAGATCAAATCAGTCAATCCTAAAGGAAATCAGTCCTGAACATCCATTGGAAGGACTGCTGCTGAAGCCAAAGCTCCAAAACTGGCCACCTGATACAAAGAAATGACTCATTAGAAAAGACCACGATGCTGGGAAAAATTAAAGGCAAGAGGAGAAGGGGACAATAGAGGATGAGATGACTGGATGACATTACTGACTGGATGGACGTGAGTTTGAGAAAACTCCAGGAGTTGGTGATGGACAGGAAGCCTGGCATGCTGCAGCCCATGGGGTTGCAAAGAGTCACAGACGACTGAGCAACTGAACTCAACTAACTGAATACTTATTGCCAATATATCACTGAGAATGCTAATTGACTTTCTATTTTATGAAAGTTCTTATGAAGTCATAAATAAAATAAAACTGATTAGCAAGAGGGCAGAGAAAAAACTTCAGCAGCATAAACACTGATGTCTGATTTTAGAAAACCTAGAGAAATAAATATTTTGTGTCATTGATTCTACTTTTCATTTTTAATGCTTTCCACTTTTCCAATATTTCCTTTTATATATCTATTTTGTTACATAGACTTATTTGTGTACTCTACTAAGTGGCCAGTTTATGTCTCCAGAGTCACGGAAATTTCACTAAGCAGCATAGAAACCAGAAACTGGGCTTTTTCTTTTTCACTCTTTCTTGCTAGATACAGTGGAGCAGCGTAGATAAAAGGTAACACCAGGGACACCTTGATAAATTCAAAGTAGCTAACAGATCTCTAACACAAGAACAAACACCACCAAAAGCCCTCAGCCTCATTTTTATATATGTATATTTGCATTCTCTTATCATTTGATTTTTTACTACTCAACGCTTGTCAGTGTTACTACTTAATTTCAATTAATGGCTTCAGTTTCCAGATCTGGAAAAAGTGAACGAAATTAAGTTTGGAAGTCACTGACGTTCAACTTTAATATTAAGCTGACCTCTAACAAAATTGTCAGAAATGGTGTTTCCTATAGAACAGGAACCATTCCATTCATCCATGTAATAGAATGAGAGTTAGCTTCTGTTCATATCTTTAATGTGTTCTCTTCTTCCAGACTGACAAATACACAAAAGGAAAAAACAGAAATCCGATCATGCAGATGAGAACAGTAGAGTGCTTTTTAAAACATTAGCCAAGCCATGGAATTTCTGTGGTTAAAGTCATAAATAGTCCCTAGAGAAGCCATTGATAATCACCATTTGGCCTGAATGGAGTCCTTCAGTCAATGCATGCTGTTTTCGTTTTTCCTTTTTATTTTTTTAATTACCTGATTCACTGTTTTTGTTGTGGTCCCCTGAGGCTTTGCCTTCTCCTGTGGAATTTTCTCGACTAGAATCCCATGAGATGACATTTCTTCTAATTAGATTTCTTGGCTGTTAGAGATTATTATGCTAGAAAACACACATTCCTTCCTCCTTCCCTTTTCCGATATTTCTATCCTGCTCTTGTGTTTTTATTTATGCAAGATGCAAGCCAGATGTTATATTAATAAGAGAGCTGACTTTCCTCAAGGAGCTATTCATCAGCCCAGAAGTAGACCCTGTTGCAATTTCTGGGAATTCTTCAAATTCTTTCCTTACTTTTTTTTTTTCACTTTAAGTAGCAAATTTTGGAAGATACACTTGAAAGCAATATTACTGTAAGTATAGAATTACTTCTGTTTACTGGGAATGTTGATGGAGATGGGGAGTTTTCACAGTTAAGTTTTAAAGTTAAAGAAGAAAGAATTGAAATTAGGAACTGTATCTTATAAATGTAGGTAGCATATCACATTTGATGTGTATAAACTTTTTGAAAACTTAATTGCCGTTGTTCAGTGGCAGAGTCGTGTCCGACTCTTGGTCATTCCATGGACTGCAGCATGCCAGGCTTCCCAGTCCTTCACTATCTCCCAGAGTTTGCTCATACTCATTAAATTAATTTAATTGAAAACTTAAATAAAGATGCCATATCAGAGCAAGGGAGCATCTTACATAGTGAAGTCCAGATTCTTTGTTATTTGAAATGTGTATGTTAAAATATAAAGAGTTAAATATTTCATTTCTGTCACAAATATAATTCTATAAAATGAAAAATATTAAAGCAAAACAGAAAGAGCTTCTTATACTCTTCAGATGAATACATCTTCCAGGGCACAAAAATATTTTTTTAACAACCACAGTTAAATTCATTATGATTCCAAAAATAATCTCTTAAAACAGACATGAGATCCTTAAACTAGCAAACATCCCAGGAACACTCAATAAAAGTTTTGGAAATCTTTTTTACATCCTCAGAAGGCTTATTCTGTGTCTTCTTTCCTTGCTGGTTTTGATTCTTAAATTAACTGATCAGACAAAGGAGGTCATCTGAAGTCCACGACTGTGTGTAAGACTTGAACCTGGGGAACAATGCAGTACTTCCACCTTTCAACAGGTTGTCCAGGCACTCATAACCTGTGTGTATTATTCATAAGTTTAAGCACAATTTTTATTTTTATTTATACCATATTTTTAAATCAAAATGTATGGACAGCCCCAGCAACACTGCTGGCTCCCCTGGCACTGTAGCAAGTAGGAGTTGATAACTCACCCTTGATTTCACTAAGCTAGTTCTGGTAGTAGTTGTCTGCAACCAAAAAAGCAAGTCCTCACTGTCTCAAGAACTCCCAGACCTTTTATTTTATATCTGTTGTGCTAGCATCCATAGAGATAGTGTGGACACTCTTTGCTCATCATTGGCCTTCTGTACCATTATTCCTTGCGTGTGTTAGTTGCTCAGTCATGTCCAGCTCTTTGCGACCCAATGGATTGTCGTCTGCCAGGCTCCTCGGTCCATGGGATTTTTCGGGCAAGAATACTGGAGTGGGTAGCTATTCCCTTCTCCAGGGGATCTTCCTGACCCAGGGATCGAACCCAGGTCTCCTGCATTGTAGATTCTTTATAGTCTGAACCACCAAGGAAGCCCATCCTTTTTCATCATTAAAAACCTAACAGCTCTGATCTCATATCTGTCCTCCTTAAACACTGCTTTCCAGAATTCTAAACTCTGCTGTCCTTCCTACTTCACTGGCTGCTCCATCTCCGTCTTCTCTGCTGATTTGTCTTCATCTGTCTGACCTCTTGTTATTAGAGTTCCCCAGGTTTCAGGCCTTGAACATTCACCCTAACTACTGCATTCCTTTGGTACCATCACCCAAGCCTGTATGCCATGCTGATTCCAAAATGTAAATCTTCACCCTGTTTTTCTCTCTTTAACTCCAGACTTTTATATCCCATTGGCCTCTCCACACTGCCACTCCAGTGTTTAGAGGTGCTGCAATAGCATGCATTAGATATCACCTGACTGCTGGCACTTCTCACTCCTCCACTGGGGCCACCAAAGTTCCAGCAATGACTGTCTCTCCCTTGGACAATTAAAGTAGACTCCCAACCCATCTCCTTGAGCATCCATTTTTGTCCTACAGTCTATTCTTGACACCATGACCAAAATGATCCTGATTTTTTAAAAAAAGATAGATCAAGTCACTCAACAGCTCAATATCTTCCCAACTCACTCAGAGTAAAGCCCAATGTGTTTACATTGACCATGGAGGCCTGACCTCATTCATTAGGTTTTTGTTGACCTGAGCTCCTGTCCTCTCACCCCTCACTTGACCTCAGTCACATGATGTTATCCAGATGCTCCTTGCCAGGGACTCTCCCACTTCAAGTCTTTTGCACATGCTTCTTTCTCTGCCTGAAATGTTTCTCTGCCAACGTCTATGTGGGCTGCCTACTCATCACCATTCCATCCTAGTTCATTTCTCTTTATCACACTTGTTGCCATGTGGTGTTTAAAATGCTCAGATGTTTTATTTACTTATTTTATTTATTGCCTGTCACCAGCCCTTGGTGGCTCAGGTGATGAAGTATCTGCCTGCAGTGCAAGAGACCTGGGCTCGATACCTGTGTTGGGACGATCCTCTGGAGAAGGGTATGGCAGTCCACTCCAGTCTTCTTGCCTGGAGAATCCCATGGACAGAGGATCCTGGTGGGTTACAGTTCACAGGTTGCAAAGAGTTGGACATGACTTAATGACTAATACTTTCACTTTTCACCACCCTCATACAAAAAAATTTAAACTCTACAAGTGCAAGAATTTTTTATCTTTGTTGTTCACTGATTTCTCCTTGTCCCCTAAAATAATGCCTGGCAATACAGTGCTTACTCAGTAAATAAGCATTGAGTGAATGAATTTCAGATAGTTTTGAAATCAAAGATCTGATCTATCTGATGGCAAATAAAATGACAACCTACAGCATTCATGGTTGTGTGTTCAGTGCTACGGTGGACAAATGTAAAGGATATCTGCCTTCAAAAGAACTTTAAGAAGTTATATTCCTGGGTTCCCTGGTGGTCCATTGGTTAAGAACCCACCTGCCTATGCAGGGGACACAGGTTCAATCCCTGGTTAGGGAAGATCCCACATGCTGCTGCAGAGCAATGCAACCCATGCGCCATTAACTACTGAGCCCACATGCTGCAGCTACTGAAGTCCATGCTCCTCAAGCCCACGCTCCCCAACAAGAGAAGCCACTGCAAGAAGAAACCCACACCCCAGTGTTCATCACAGCACTGTTTACAATAGCCAAGACATGGAAGCAACCTAGATGTCCATCAGCAGACGAATGGATAAGAAAGCTGTGGTATGTATGCTGCTGCTACTGCTGCTAAGTCACTTCAGTCGTGTCCGACTCTGTGCGACCCCATAGACGGTAGCCCACCAGGCTCCCCCGTGGTATGTATACACAATAGAATATTACTCACCTGTTAGAAAGAATGCATTTGAATCAGTTCTAATGAGATGGATGAAACTGGAGCCTATTATACAGAATGAAGTAAGTCAGGAAGAAAAACACCAATACAGTATATTAATGCATATATATGGGATTTAGAAAGGTGGTAATGATGACCCTATATGCGAGACAGCAAAAGAAACACAGATGTAAAGAACAGACTGTTGGACTCTGTGGGAAAAGGCAAGGGTGGGATGATTTGAGAGAATAGAGTTGAAATATGTATATTTTCATATGTGAAATAGATTGTCAGTCCAGGTTCGATGCATGAGGCAGGGTGCTCAGGGCTGGTGCACTGGGATGACCCTGAGGGATGGGATGAGGAGGGAGGTGGGAGGGAGGGTCAGAATGGGGACACAGGTACACCCGTGGCTGATTCATGTCAACGTATGGCAAAAACCACCACAATATTGTAATTAGCCTCCAGTTAAAATAGGGGGAAAAAAGAAAGAAAGAAACCCATACACAGCAACTAGAGAGTAACCCCATCTTGCTGCAACTAGAGAAAGCTCACAGGTGGCAGGAAAGACACAGCACAGCCAAAGAAATTAAATAAATAATTTTTTTTAAAGTTATAATCCATTGTGGGATTTTAGACACATCTTTATAGAACACAAGTAACCCAACATAACACAGGACAATAGCATATAAGAATCACAATTGTTTATATATCACCGCTATCTTTTGAAACAAGACATAAATATATCATTCTAAACTCTATTTTTTGAAAGCAAGTCCCAACTCTGTTCATTTGTCAGAAACAAATTCACATGTCAACATAAAAGATGACCACAAAATAAATATTTAATTAAATTTCATTCATTCTAATATTTTTTCGAGAAATAGATTCTGTGAGCCTTTCATGTACAAGACAGAGCTCCAAAGACATAGACTCTGATTGTGGATGAGAAGGGCCAGGAACTTGCACTTACAGAGCCTATCGTGGTTTACTTGGGCTTTGACCCAACTAACTGATGAGGGAAAACTACAAAATTTTCCTTGTTCTTGTTCATCACAGAAGCACACTTCCCTTTATAACTGGAGTATCTTCAAAGTCTACTTGTCAAATATTGTGAGTTATATGAAGAAGCAGAATATGGGTACAAGGGCAGTGAAAGGCAGTTCCCTATTTCATGAAAAGTTAAATATATACTTACAAACATGACCTACAAGCTTTTCTCCAATAGAAATGAACAACAATCATAGAAAGACTAGTACCTGAATATTCAGAACAGCTAAATTAGTAATATCCAAACACTGAAAATAATCCAGTGTCCCTCAGCAGTTCAACGAGTAAACAAATTGTGGTATATCCACACAATGAAATACTAATGAGTAATACAAAGAGGAAACTATTGATGCATGCAACAATTTGGGTGGATCTCAGAATTGTCATGCTAAATGGGGAAAAAGATACAAAGAGAATAATGTAATTCCATTTATATAAATTCTAGAAAGTGCAAATGAATCCATAGGAACAGAAAGCAGATCAGTCATTGCCTGGAAACATGAATAAAGGAAAAAGAGGATTGCGAAAGGGATCAAGGAAACTTTTAAGAGTAATAGAAATATTTGCTATCCTCATTGTGGTGCTCTTTTATGAGAGTATTCACCTACTAATATTCATCAAATTATGCCCTTTAAATATGTACGTTTTCTTGTACAAAGTTATACCTCAATAATGCTATGTTAAAAATATACATACCATCCAAAAATTATTTAAAAAAAAAAGAATTTTAAAACCACACCTCCCCCCAAGAAAAAGCACTGGCTGAAGCACCTAGCAGTGGTTGGTACATATTGGTGCTAAATACATCATTGTTGAAAAATACACATTTGTAAATAACTGTTAGCACTTACATAATGCTTACCATCTATCAGTAACATTTGTTAATTAATATAAATTCTATAAAGCAAATTTTATTGTGACAGCAATTTAAAAAATATTGTGCAACTGTCTTCTATGTTAGGTTAGGACACCGAGAGCCTAGTCTTCAAGGTTATCCAGTCAGTAAATTGCAAAACTGAGACTTCCACACATGCAGTCTGTCTCCAGATGCATGTCTTTAACTCCTACAACATACCACCATAAAAGAAACAAAAGAAGAAATTAAAGAATCCAGAAAAGAGGCTTCTCTGTGTGCTTGGCAGTCAGGGAAGTCTTTTTAAAAAGACTGGATGTTTACTGAGCTTTGAAAGGTAGGGAAATTTTGGAAAAAGAGAAGAGTAAAAGTGTATCTCAGACAAAGTTGATGCTGTCAGGCATGAAAGAACCTGAGAAGGTATTTGTCCAGTCTTTGGTGACATTCCTTACAGCATGAGTTAGATCAAAGTCCACTGACATTTTATCTTATAAATATTGCTTGCAGGATATAAATAGCCAGATCAGTGGGGAAGAAGAGCAAGAAGAGGTGATTTCTCCCATGGCAGGAAGCGAATAGAAGATGGAGCTAGAGCTGACTGTTCAATGATGAATGTGGCAATCTTTTTCTTTAATGTATGGCATGACAGAAAAGGGGAAATGATGAGCCTTGGCAGCTCACATTGACAAGGAAAAGGAAATATTGCTTTCACGGGATCACATGCCCACACCAAAATTGGTTGCCAGAACTAGGAATTAAGAAGAACAAAAATACTACTCTTGGGATTTGACTACGGTGGTGAAGATGATGTTAACCAGACATCCAGGAGGACAAATACAGTGCATATATTCATGTCTAAAGAAACCAAGAGACATCTTTCATGAGAGCAAACTACAAGGAAAGGGTAGCCAAAGGAAGGGAAGTTCACGCAAGGTGCCTGAAGAAGCAGAGAAGGCCAGATGCAACTCTTGAGAAAGCTTGCAAAGCAAGGCTAACAAGTGAGGAATGGAAGGAGGTGATCAGACTTGTGGCGGAGGCTGAATCAGTGCTGATATGAAGAGGACTGAAAAAAAAATGTAGACATTAAGAGACATCATGTGGTTATACCCTGCTTGTAGGAAGTGATCTGCCAATGGAGAAGTGAGAAGAGACACAACTCTGCATGATGGACAAGGTGGCTGCTACCAATTTGAGTAGTTGGGAAGAATAGCACCAAGATAAGTTCATTCTCACATAAAATTGTACATTGTAAAATAATTTCTGCTAGCCTAAAATACAATCCATGGTTTCCACCAAGCCTCCTAAGAGGAATTTAACATTTTGCAAATACGTGCAATGAAAATCTACCCTCTTAAAAGTGTATTCACAATAACTCTTGGGACTTCCTTGGTGGTCCAGGGGTTAAGACTTCTCCTTCCAATGCTGGGAGCATGGGTTTAATCCCTGGCCGGGGCACTAAGATCCAACATGCCTCACAGCCAGAAATACAAAACATAAAACAGAAGCAATATTGTAACAGTTTCAGTAGAGACTTTAAAAATGGCCACATAAAAACAATCTTAAAAAAATTAAATCTCAATAGACTCTTAGCAAGTGAAATTCAGCAGTACATTAACAATATAATAATAATAAATAATCTAGTGATATTCATTGTAGTATAAGAATGGATTACTGATAAATATATATTAATGTAATTCACTATAATAATTGTTCAAAAGTAAAAAAATTGCAACATCCATTATTTATGAGAAAAAAAATTAAACCATGGTAACGTAAGGATAAGCCTTTAATATGTCTTTATCAAACTAAAGGCCCAAATTATACAAAATAAGAAGCAGTGGAAACTTTCCTCTTAAAAACTGAGATGACTGTTACGAATGAAAAAAGAATTGAGGTACGTAAACTGGAAAAGACAGAGATTTTTTGCAGATAATATGATCATTTACTCAGAACACTCAAGAAACTCAGAAAGCCATTAGAATAAAAGAAATCAGTAAAATCTATGTGTCCTTAGCTATATCTATATCAGGTATTAAAACAAGTTGGTATAATGAAAGAAACAATTACAAAGAAGAAAGTAAATTATCAAAGACCAACTGTTTTATGCAAAATCCACTTTCTAATTTAACCTGTAAATTTATAATGTTCCCAAGAAAATGACTAGGCCTTAAAAAATAGGCAAGCCAATTCTAAAGTTGACATAGAAATTCAACAAGAAAATATATCCACATAATATTTAGGTGAGTTTAATGAATTGCATTAGAAAGAGTAATTGATTACTATACTGTCTTATTGTGAATACATAGATGGATCAAAGAAAGAATATATAAATAGACCCAAAGACATGAGCAATCTTGTTTTAGGATATTTCTACCAGTACATATAATAGGAGTTATTTAGCAAATGGTTATGAGGCAAATGGTTAGCCATCTAACCAACACTGAATTGCTATATCACTCTGCAATAAAGTTCATATTTATAGTTTAGTACAGTGCATGACTTATTGCCATCACATTCTTTCTAGTAAAAGTGCTTGTAAAGAGTGAAATGGCCAACTGTTCACACATAGGCAAAGCGAGAAGGCTTGAGACTAATGGCTGTTAGCAGCATTTTAGCTTTCCCCAGTAGAACACAGCCAACACAGAGCAGGCTCTAGAGCAGACAGTGAGAAAGCACTGCCCAAGTGCTAGAAATCTCAGTGTCCCGCTTGAAGTTGGTCACACTACTCTCTTAACCCTTAAGTTGACTCATTCGGGTTTTCCTTCTTCCCTTGGTTCTCACTTTCTATTATATTTATTTCAGTGCCATTTCCTATGCTGTAAACTACAAATTGGCAAAGAGTTTATTCATTGGAAAAGACCTTGATGCCGGGGAAGATTGAAGGCAAAAGGAGAAGGGGGCAGCAGAGAATGAGATGGTTAGATAACATCATGGAATCAATGGACATGAATTGGAGCAAACTCCGGGTATGGAGAGGACTGGAGAGCCTGGTATGCTGTAGCCCATGAGGTCTCAAATAGTCAGACACAACCTAGCAACTGAACAATAACAGCAACAAACTTAAAACCATTTTGGAGTAAATGATAGACTCTTCATAGTTAGCATATGTTAATACAAGTTGTTGTTTAGTCACTAAGTCATGCCTGACTCTTTTACAAACACATAGTTTTAAATGTTCGCTTACCAAAGTGTTTCCATAAGACATAACATGAAAATTCATTGTTCTTCCCAGTCATCAATACTCAAGCAGTCCATTCAACTTGGTGAAATCATTCATCTATAATAGTCTGTAATTTGCTATTTTTACCAAAGCGTTTTGTTTGTTTCCACTGTTTGTGAAATAGTAAATCAATTCATCTCTCTGAACGTGAGCTCTAAATGATCAGCCAGTGTGCTCCTTAAAGCTTACCTGGGAAATGATCATCACTTTCTAAAACGACCACACGATAACAAGATTCTGCCTTAATGCAAAGGCTGAAATGTAATGAAGCCTTCGTAGTACTATTTATGAATTGTTTAAGCCTCTGTCGCCAGCCTGAGTTTCATGCATTCTCAGGCTGCTGAATTATATACACTGTAAGATTAGTGATCACATCATCATGATTATCTGGGTCGTGAAGATCTTTTTTGTACAGTTCTTCTGTGTATTCTTGCCACCTCTTCTTAATATCTTCTGCTTCTGTTAGGTCCATACCATTTCTGTCCTTTATCGAGCCCATCCTTGCATGAAATGTTCCCTTGGTATCTCTAATTTTCTTGAAGAGATCTCTAGTCTTTCCCATTCTGTTGTTTTCCTCTATTTCTTTGCATTGATCACTGAAGAAGGCTTTCTTATCTCTTCTTGCTATTCTTTGGAACTCTGCATTCAGGTGCTTATATCTTTCCTTTTCTCCTTTGCTTTTCGCCTCTCTTCTTTTCACAGCTATTTGTAAGGCCTCCCCAGACAGCCATTTTGCTTTTTTGCATTTCTTTTCCATGGGGATGGTCTTGATCCCTGTCTCCCGTACAATGTCACGAACCTCATTCCATAGTTCTTCAGGCACTCTATCTATCAGATCTAGGCCCTTAAATCTATTCCTCACTTCCACTGTATAATCATAAGGGATTTGATTTAGGTCATACCTGAATGGTCTAGTGGTTTTCCCTACTTTCTTCAATTTGAGTCTGAATTTGGCAATAAGGAGTTCATGATCTGAGCCACAGTCAGCTCCCGGCCTTGTTTTTGTTGACTGTATAGAGCTTCTCCATCTTTGGCTGCATAGAATATAATCAATCTGATTTCGGTGTTGACCATCTGGTGATGTCCACGTGTAGAGTCTTCTCTTGTGTTGTTGGAAGAGGGTGTTTGCTATGACCAGTGCATTTTCTTGGCAAAACTCTATTAGTCTTTGCCCTGCTTCATTCCGCATTCCAAGGCCAAATTTGCCTGTTACTCCAGGTGTTTCTTGACTTCCTACTTTAGCATTCCAGTCCCCTATAATGAAAAGGACATCTTTTTTGGGTGTTAGTTCTAAAAGATCTTGTAGGTCTTCATAAAACCGTTCAACTTCAGCTTCTTCAGCATTACTGGTTGGGGCATAGACTTGGATAACTGTGATATTGAATGGTTTTCCTTGGAGACGAACAGAGATCATTCTGTCGTTTTTGAGATTGCATCCAAGTACTGCATTTCGGACTCTTTTGTTGACCATGATGGCTACTCCATTTCTTCTGAGGGATTCCTGCCCGCAGTAGTAGATATAATGGTCATCTGAGTTAAATTCACCCATTCCAGTCCATTTTAGTTCGCTGATTCCTAGAATGTCGACGTTCACCCTTGTCATCTCTTGTTTGACCACTTCCAATTTGCCTTGATTCATGGACCTGACATTCCAGGTTCCTATGCAGTATTGCTCTTTACAGCATCGGATCTTGCTTCTATCACCAGTCACATGCACAACTGGGTATTGTTTTTGCTTTGGCTCCATCCCTTCATTCTTCCTGGAGTTATTTCTCCACTGATCTCCAGTAGCATATTGGGCACCTAATGACCTGGGGAGTTCCTCTTTTGGTATCCTATCATTTTGCCTTTTGATACTGTTCATGGGGTTCTCAAGGCAAGAATACTGAAGTGGCTTGCCATTCCCTTTTCCAGTGGACCACGTTCTGTCAGACCTCTCCACCATGTCCCGCCTGTCTTGGGTTGCCCCACCCGTCTTGGGTTGCCCTGCAAACATGGCTTGGTTTCATTGAGTTAGACAAGGCTGTGGTCCTAGTGTGATTAGATTGACTAGTTTTCTGTGAGTATGGTTTCAGTGTGTCTGCCCTCTGATGCCCTCTTGCAACACCTACCGTCTTACTTGGGTTTCTCTTACCTTGGACATGGGGTGTCTCTTCACAGCTGCTCCAGCAAAGCACAGCCGCTGCTCCCTACCTTGGACAAGGGGTATCTCCTTACTGCCACCGTTCCTGACCTTCAATGTGGGATAGCTCCTCTAGGCCCTCCTGTGCCTGCGCAGCCACTGCTCCTGAAGTTGCTCCTCCTGGCTGCTGGCCGTGGCCTCGGGCATGGGTGGCTCCTCCCAGCCGCCGCCCTGACCTCGGACGCGGGGTATCTCCTCCCGGCCGCCCCTGACCTCAGATGCAGGGTAGCTCCTCTTGGCTGCTGCCCCTGACCTCAGACGTGGGGTAGCTCCTCTTGGCCATGCTTAGAATGTGAAGTCAAGTGGGCCTTAGAAAGCATCACTATGAACAAAGCTAGTGGAGGTGATGGAATTCCAATTGAGCTGTTTCAAATCCTGAAAGATGATGCTGTGAAAGTGCTGCACTCAATCTGCCAGCAAATTTGGAAAACTCAGCAGTGGCCACAGGACTGGAAAAGGTCAGTTTTCATTCCAATTCCAAAGAAAGGCAATGCAAAAGAATGCTCCAATTACCGCACAATTGCACTCATCTCACATGCTAGTAAAGTAATGCTCAAAATCCTCCAAGCCAGGCTTCAGCAATACGTGAACCGTGAACTCCCTGATGTTCAAGCTGGCTTTAGAAAAGGCAGAGGAACCAGAGATCAAATTGCCAACATCCGCTGGATCATGGAAAAAGCAAGAGAGTTCCAGAAAAACATCTACTTCTGCTTTATCGACTATGCCAAAGCCTTTGACTGTGTGGATCACAATTGACGATTACTCCTTGGAAGAAAAGTTATGACCAACCTAGATAATATATTCAAAAGCAGAGACATTACTTTGCCGACTAAGGTCCGTCTAGTCAAGGCTATGGTTTTTCCTGTGGTCAGGTATGGATGTGAGAGGTGGACTGTGAACAAGGCTGATCGCCGAAGAATTGATGCTTTTGAACTGTGGTGTTGGAGAAGACTCTTGAGAGTCCCTTGGACTGCAAGGAGATCCAGCCAGTCCATTCTGAAGGAGATCAACCCTGGGATTTCTTTGGAAGGAATGATGCTAAAGCTGAAACTGCAGTACTTTGGCCACCTCATGCGAAGAGCTGACTCATTGAAAAAGACTCTGATGCTGGGAGGGATTGGGGGCAGGAGGAGAAGGGACCGACAGAGGATGAGATGGCTGGATGGCATCACGGACTCGATGGACATGAGTCTGAGTGAACTCCGGGAGATGATGATAGACAGGGAGGCCTGGCGTGCTGCGATTCATGGGGTCGCAAAGAGTCGGACACGACTGAGCAGCTTAACTGAACTGAACCCTGTAAGAAAGCTCACCTAACATTTTTTTACGTAAGGGAGATAAACCCTGTTTGTGAGCTCTGCTGTGAAGGAGACTGAACACAATACTTGCTCATGGTCCCCAAGACTGTTCACCAAGCCTGAAATGTTATCAAATAATTACATGGTAGCAGTAGAAGCTGGAGTATGCTTTCTGTGCTATTTTGCTGTTCAGTCGCTCTGTGGTGTCCTACTCTTGGCAACCCCACCGATTGCAGCATGCCAGGCTTTCCTGTCCTTCACTATCTCCCGAAGTTTGCTCAGACTCATGGCCATTGAGTCAATGATGCCATCCAACCATCTCATCTTCTGTCTCCCCTTCTCCCCCTTCTCCTTCTGTGCTATTGGCTCAAGTCAATTATAACTTCTTGCAAACTGCTCCATCAACTTCTGCTAATTGTAGCATATATCTAGATGACAGAAGGGAAGCTCTTCCTTCATTTGCATTGCACTTTTCCCAAAGCCTAAGCATAGCAAATTCTGTCTTGACTAATTATAAATATCCTTCCCCTCAGAATATGACTGAGAGACCAAAGGATGTGTGCTTTCCTCCCTTTTCATTAAAAGGGAGTTGCCATTCGACTAAATTGAATTTTCCTTTCATTCTCTGTGGATGAGTTTGCTTAATATCTCTGCAGGCACATAAATCCTATACATCCAGCTGTTGCCTGTCAGGCTGTTCAGGGCAGCTCTGTCCTTTCACCAAGCAAGTGGGAAGCTTTGGTACCAACCCAGGACAGAGTCAACATATGCAGAGCTTTGTCAGTTCCCCTTGACTCCCTTCTACTTCCTAATCACCAGGAAGCTTATTCCAGGACTGATTCAGGCTTGGATCATCTAGATCATTCCATACCCATTAAAACTTATCGGTCTTGTTGCTCAATCTTTCAGATTTACTAGACTTTCGCAACCCTGATGCTGAGAAAAATTGAGAGCAAAAGGAGAGGGCAGAGGATGAGATGGCTAGATAGCATCCCTGACTCAATTTAGATGAACTTGAGGAAATTCTGGAAGATAATGGGGGATGGGGAAGCCTGCTATGCTGCCTTGGTTCACAAACATGGGGACACAGAGAATCAGACATGACAGCTACTGAACAACAACAAGCAACTCATTCCATTCTGGCCAAAGTTAAAGAAAGGAGTTAACTGCTTATGGACTATACTATCCTGACTTCCAGAAATGCTTACCACTTATCATCACCCCAGCTCCCTTGGTAAGAGTAGATGGCCTTCAGTCTCCGTTCATCCTCCCATAGCATCTTGTGACCACACATCAATTTGTATCGCAATTTTCTGTTTCCAAGTTAATCTTCTCAGTGAAATGACCTCTTTAAGGAAACATGCTATGGCAATTATATATGTTTTAATGTTATTCATCTTTTTATTCCTAGTACTTAGAAGAGTGTCCAGTCTATAATAGGTATCCAAATATTACTTGATGAATAAATGAATGAATGAATCATTCACTCACTGCTCAGCCTACCTAGATTAGGACCCCTGGAAAAAATTCTGCTGATATCATTTTTCCTAAAGTGAAAAGCTATCCAATCTGCTCTTCAGTGGGTGTGACCAAGCATCAGGTATTCTAAGTATGTTTTTTTTCCAACAAGCATACCTCCTTCATGAGAAAAAAAAAAAAACAAAAAACTGGATGGTCACTTTTTTCACCTAGATGTGACAATATATTCTAAGAAACACTTTCTAATACACCCTTAAAATCTGTTCAGTCAAAGCAGAAAAAGAAATCTAGTGCCAGCTTCAAGGACAAGCTACTAAGTTGCCACAGTTCAGCTGTGTATTATATAATGCTATTGTAGCACTGTCAAATTTCTAGAATTTAATAATGACTACACATCTTCTAATATATTTATGTCTGCAAGTCTATTCCTAGAGACTTCTTTATCATTTTTGAGTTAAGTTCCTCATGTACACCATGGCTCAGTGTTCTAATATAAAATGAAAACATTAATAGAGCTTATTAGAAGTCTTATCAGGGAGGGTCTGAGGAAGAAGACAGTGATAAAAGTGAGTCATTCAAAACAGCCCAATGAACAATAAACAAAATCTAAATATGATTATATTAAAATATTTTACATTAGTTTCAGTTCAGTCACACAGTCATGTCCAACTCTTTGTGACTCCGTGGACTGCAGCAAGCCAGGCTTCCCTGTCCATCACCAACTCCCAGAGCTTGCTCAAAGTCATGTCCATCAAGTCGGTCATGCCATCAAACTATCTCCTCCTCTGTGATCCCCTTCTCCTCCTGCCTTCAATCTTTTCCAGCATCAGGGTCTTTTCCAGTGAGTCAGTTCTTCACATTAGGTGGCCAAAGTATTGGCGTTTCAGCTTCAACACCAGTCCTTCCAATGAATATTCAGGACTGATTTCCTTGAGGATGGACTGGATGGATCTCCTTGCAGTCCAAGGGACTCTCAAGAGTCTTCTCCAATACCACAGTTCAAAAGCAGCAGTTCTTCCATGCTCGGCTTTCTTTATGGTCCAACTCTCATATTCGTACACGACTATTGAAAAAACAGGTGTGTAAATAAGTGATACTCGTAAACATTGGAAAATTCCTCTAAGAACTGAAGAAACTTACTTTAAAAATAAACATTGCATTTTTCCATTCTTTCATGTATTTTGGACAATGTATCAGAAAATGCACTCTCTGAATTAAGCAGTGAGATAGGAGGTCTTCCTTTTTATGAATATTTCAGTCAACCAATAACCCCCTAATAGCTTACTCTTTTATTCTTTCTTTCTCCTATTCTTCTTCCATTTTCTCTCTTATATTTCTACCCCACATGCTAGTGCAGAATTAAAACCCTATGTGATCAAGAACATAAGAAAAGTGTTGGGTTGGAAGCTCTTACATGCTGCTTTTTGCTAGTACATCCTTTCCCCTCCACCCTCTCCCTCCCTCCACCCAACCCCACCTCCAAGTAAATCATTCCCTGATCTCCAGCTGCCACCTTGACAAAAACTGAGCCTCAGAGCCTCACATGTAGACCTATAATTTGTCATTTTATTTTTTGATCACAGCAGGGAGCTCCCTGTTGCCAAGGATTTCCCACCTTGAAATGAAAGATGAAATAGACACCTGCAGAATTCTCTGACAACTGGTCCCTCATCCTGGCAAAGAGCTTGAATAGGACAGCAGAAAAGGCTTACAAGATGATAGGGGGATAATATTCAGTGCTAGGAGGAACTCCTGAGGTGAATGCCAAGATGATTGTTTTGTTTAAAGGGCAGTCAGTCGTGTCCCCTGGGGGAAAGGAAAGAGAACAATGGTTTTTCTAAGAAAAAAAATTTTTACTTTGGAGTCTTTTTTCAGTTTATTTGGCCAGGCCAACTTTCTTCCATTTTTTAATTTATTTAATTTGCTTTCTGAGAGATCTGATTGATCAAGGATTACAACACATTCAACTATACAGTTTGAGGTTCAGATTGGTACAGAAGTGACAATTCAGTTGTTCATGAGACTCAATCCCAGAATAAAATAGCTCTTCACCTAAAGTTTTTCAATACACAAAGCACCTACTTTCTCTCAGTGTCTCAATTCCATTCAAATCCAGTCACAACTGGCCTTTGTTTATTTCTGCATCAGATTCACAATCAAAGTACTAAAATTCTTTCTTCTTTCTTTTTATCACCAGATAATGTTTCTAGGCTCAAACATGGACAGAAGATGCACCAAATGATATCAAAACAGGGTATTATACCACAAGCAGTATTGAAGCAAATCACCCATCTATCAAGAAAGTTACCCTTACACTGTCATTTTGCCTGATTAAAGATATATTAAATGTGTCTCAAGGAAATGCTTTTTGGTCATTTGTAACACGAGAACTTGTCCTCAAAGACATTACAATACTTGTTAACCTCCCTTCCCACCATCCATGTATTTCCAATGTTTTCTCTTTTTGGTTGTTTTTTCACAGCTATAACAGAACACAAAAACCAAAGTAAGCTGCTCTCGGCAATTCAGAAGGGAAAGTAGGGAAAAGGGGTTGGGGGGAAGCTTTGCTTAAATATACCCTTTTACTCATTTATTCATTCAGTAAATATTTATGGAGGGCTTACTGTGCCAAGTGTGCAAAGAAGTACTGGTTTATAATGGAGAAGAAGGCAGACCTGATTCCACTTCATGAAATATTAATTTGTCAGCAGAAGGGGATGGGATAATAAACAAGTCCAAGTAAATATCAGGTTTTAGATGATAGATGCTCGTAAACAATAATAAGCACCACGAAGAAAATAAGACCTAGTGATATGATGTGGGGGCAAAGGGAAGGGCGAGGAACTCTCAATTAGGATGGTCAGCTCTCCCTGAGATAATGTCCAGCTGAGATGAAGCTTAAGAAGGAGCCAAATGCGCAAGATCCAGGCACAGAGTGTTCCCAGAGGAAGGGACAGTGAGTAACAAGCTCTGAGAAAAGAAAGCTCTTGGCCATGGTGTCTGGAGCAGAGCCAGCTTCGTGGGAGCTGTGTGAGAAGAAATCTGAGAAGTGGCCAGGGGCTGAATAGCACAGCCCGAGGGAAGAACAGGGCCATCACTTTCCCTGTTTGTGAAAGGGTGGACGGGCAGAAATTCAGCACGAATGGGGATTGTAGCCTGACGATGTGTGAAGTTCAGCGTCAGCAATGCAGAGGGTAAATGAGGTCATCAGAAACAGCTCTCTCGAAAAATAGGAGGTTACTGCCTTCAGCAAAGTCACTTAGCAAATCTGAACTCTCTGAACCCATGTAGATATCACCTTCTCCTTGCTCAGGTGTACTGGAAAGACTATCCTAAAATACTATTTGAAAACAATATGTTCATTGTGGTTATAATGAGTAAACTATACAGCTATAAAGCAAAGAGTGGAAGAGACGTGCCAAATGAAATATTTTGTTCAGATGATACCATAAGGAAATACTTGGTTGTCTCTTCAGTGTTATAATAACATTTTTAGAGTAAAGAAAATCCATTTTGGGCTTTTAGGGTATCAAAGCATATATTTGCAACTAGGAAGACATGCCTCAATACTTGTAAAATAGAAAGCAACTTTGATTTTTATTCAAAATAAAGCACCATGAGATATAACGTCGGCAATTTGAATTAATAGGTTATCATTTACAGAAGTCTAAGAGATTTCAGGAGAGCAGACAGGATTAAATGAGCATCCAGCTGTTCATCAGTTAATTGAGTTTTTTTTTTTTTTTTAATATTCAGTAAGTGTTAGAAACTGTTATAAAGACTCTCAGTATGAACCAATCACAGAGAAATAACAAGACACCCGCTTTATGAATTTTGAGCCCAGCATGATTTCCAACTGGCTTATATTCCTTAGGAGATAAGTTGTTCCCCAAATAATTAAGCACTTACATCTTCAATGTGTTTTTGCAATCTGGCCTAATGATGTGACAGAGGGAATGGTCAAAGTGTCATATGGCCTACGGATACAAAGATTTCCCAAGTGGCCAGCTGTCCTTCTGTCAAAACTACTCTAAATTGTTTATCAACTTGTGTGTTTAGTTTGTCAGTTTCTGGAACTCTGAATTATCCTAGAAATGTTCTTTAATGTTTCTATCCAGGGTAGGAGTTCTCCATAGGTATAAATCTTTGAACAATGGTCTCTTAGATATGATATCAAAAGGACAAGCAACAAATGGAAAGACAGATGAAAACATCATCAAAATTAAACTTTTTATTATTGAAAGTATATCATTATCAAAATGATGAGACAGTCTTTAGTCTAAAATATTTTGAAATTATACATCTGATAAGGGACTTGTATGTTGAATATATAAAGAACTCTCACAACCCAATAATAAAGATAACCCATTTGAAAATGAATAAAGAATCTGAATAGACATTTCTGTAAAGGAGATTTACAAATAGCCAAAAACTACATGGAAATATTCTCAATATTATTCACATTCAGTTCAGTTCAGTCGCTCAGTCGTGTCCGACTCTTTGCGACCCCGTGAATCACAGCACGCCAGGCCTCCCTGTCCATCACCAACTCCCGGAGTTCACTCAGACGCACACCCGTCGAGTTGTCAAAGACTTTGGCATAGTGAATAAAGCAGAAATAGATGTTTTTCTGGAACTCTCTTGCTTTTCCCATGATCCAGCGGATGTTGGCAATTTGATCTCTGGTTCCTCTGCCTTTTCTAAAACCACAAATCAAAACCATAATTAGATGCCACTTTCCACTGGGGGAGTGGTTATTATCAAAAAGATGGATAATAGCAAGTGTTGCCGAGGAAGTGGAGTATCAGAACCGTCAGACACTTCTGGTAGGAATGTAAAACGGGGCAGCTTCTTTGGAAATAATCTAGTAATTTCTCAAAATGTAAGACATAGAGGGGACTTCCCTGGCGGTCCAGTGGTTAAGACTCCATGTTTCCAGTGCATGAGTTTGGGGTTTGATCTCTGGTCAGGGAACCAAGATCCCACATACTCCATGGCATGGCCAAAAAAATATGTCAAACATCTAGTTATAATGTGACCTAACAGTTTCACTTCTAGGTATCTGAAAAAAATAAAACACATTCACACAGAAACACATTTGTATGTTCATAGCAGTATTATTCAGAGAAGGCAGTGGCACCCACTCCAGTACTCTTGCCTGGAAAATCCCATGGGCGGAGGAGCTTGGTAGGCTGCAATCCATGGGGTCGCAAAGAGTCGGACACGACTGAGCGACTTCACTTTCACTTTTCACTTTCATGCACTGGAGAAGGAAATGGCAACCCACTCCAGTGTTCTTGCCTGGAGAATTCCAGGGACGGGGGAGCCTGTTGAGCTGCCATCTATGGGGTCACACAGAGTCGGACACAACTGAAGCGACTTAGCAGCAGCAGCAGCAGTACTATTCATAATAGCCTGAAATGAAAACAGTCCTAATGAGCATCAGCAGATAAATAGATAAATGGATATATCATTTATCCATATGGTATATCCATATGATTCAACATTATTTGGTAATAAAAAGAAATAAAATACTGATTCATGCCATAATATGGGTAAACCTTGGAGATATCATGCTAAATGAAAGCAGTCAGTCACAGGGATCACATACTGCATGATGTCTTTTATAGGAAATGTAGGCAAATCCAGGGGCACAAAAGAAGATTAGTGGTTGCCTAGGGATGGGGATGGAGTGATATGAGGAGAAATGAGAGTGATTACTAAATGGGTATGCAGTTTCTTTTTGAGATGATGGTATGTTCTAAAACTGAGTGTGGTAATGAAGACAAACCTCTGTGAATATATTTTAAATCATTCACTTGTAGACTTTACAAGGGTGACTTATATGATTATATATGGCATTAAATTATATCTCAAAAAAGCTATTTGCTCCACATTATTTTTACTTTGTAAAAAAACTACCTATTTTATCAGACTATAGTGAGAAATTTTATTTATTTATTTATTTGCCACAGAGCAGAGTGTGTAGGACCTTACTTCCCTGACCAAGGATCGAACCTGTACCCTCTGTAAGCGGGGAGTCTTAATCTCTGCACCTCCAGGGAGGTCCCAGAACCACAACTTATTTTTCAAGTAAAGGTCCTTAACAAAGATTATTGCACTATATGATTCCTATCTCTGCATATTTTTTCCCACAATGAAAGACTTCTAACATACTAAGAAAGAAATGGTCAAGTACTTAGACCAGAATAAACTGATTTCTCATTGAGCTAAACAGTGTATTTCCAGACAATACAATGGTGGCAATAGTGAAATTACTCTTTCAGTATATGAACACAATTACTATGTTTACTGGAATTCTAGAATTACAGCTTCAGAGGACACAAGTATTCACCTCATCAAACTTTCACTTTGTAAATTAAGGAAGCAGAGGTCAGAAAAGTTAAATCTTTGGCCTTTAGGCATAGAATAAGAGATAGAACAAGGAATAAAAGTTAGACCTTCTGAATTCCAATTCAGTAGAAAATCAATTAATGTATTTAGAGCATAAGGATCTTAGATAACAGGTTCAGCTATTATTTTAAAAGGAAAAAGGAAATACATCTTTCTTAAAATAGTGATTTATGTTAAAGACAAAGACTAGATTTAATGCATGCATGCATGCATGATCAGTGGCTTCAGCAATGCCCGACTTTTTGTGACACTATGGACTGAAGCCCACCAGGTTCCTGTGTCCGTGGGATTCTCCAGGCAAGAATACTGGAGTGGGTTGCCATGCCCTTCTCCAGGGGATCTTCCCCGCTCAGAGATCAAACCCTCATCTCCTGCATCTTCTGCATTGCAAGCAGATTTTTTACCCACTGAGTCACCTGGGAAGCCCAGATCTAATGCATATAATATATTAAATTTAGTGTCTCATATTAAAAGAAAAACCAGAATTTTTTTCCACTGAGAGTGATAAGGAGTATTATCCTGGTGGATTGTGGCACATGGGATTATGTGCCACAAACTATGTAAGGGATAAGGAATGGGCTGTGAGTATCCTTATGGAGGGTTCCTTGGGTCTTGGCAAATCACCACTTATGATCCATTCATAAACCTCAAGATGGCATATATGTCAAATGAGGCAGGGCAAGAAAGCCACAAAGAAAGTAAAAAATTCGATAAAAGAGAAAAGTTCTTTTGCCTACTTTGTGATTAGAGTGAGAGCTGGGAAAGACGGCTGCAGGTAAGCCTCCTGCAGCCTATTCCCAATTTTCTAGATTGTTACTCAAAGTAAAGGACAGCATCACCATGTTAGAAAAGCAGGCTTCAACCCCATCTCATCCCAGACGAACCAGAATCTGCATGTTCACAAGATTCCTAGATGATAGGCTGGGCTATGTCACTGTAGTCATGTCCAGCTCTTTTTGACCCTGTGGGCTCCTCTGTCCATGGAATTCTCCAGGCAAGAATATTGGAGTGGGTTATCATTTCCTCCACCAGGAGATCATGCCAACCCCTAGGATGGAACCTGCCTCTCCTGCACTGCAGGTGGATTCTTAACTGTCTGAGCCACCAGGGATAGGGGCCACACATTTAAAATCAAGACCTGGGAATCCAGGTGGTCTCCATCAGCTGTTTCTCTGAAGCACTTCTCAGGTGTCTGCATTTGGGGAACCAGATGTCCACTGAGGCTTAGACAATTGGTTAGCAGTTCTACACCCTTGGGAAACTCTAGCTTCTGGGTTCACGTGGAAGTCATCCACGTTGGCTCCAACCAGACAAGAAGCCGTGCTTGTAGTTAGAAGTGCACGTCAGCTGCCTACTAAGTCAACTTCCAGTTCTGCGTAACTTTCCGTTTTCTCCCTCTGTACTTTTAAAAGCTCCTAACAAGTTTCTATAAGAATCTCTGTGAATGCAGTTTCATTCCACTTCCATGCTCTCATCGATGCAAAATAGCAAAGTTCTCCTTTCTCAGAAATGAATGTCATATCTCCTGTCAAAGTCTTCATTTTCACAAGTTCAAACTAATTATAGCTGCAGATGGTACCTCTAAATAAACTTCTTTATTGTGGACACTTAATCAAATCGGTATACCCAATAGAAATGTCTGTCTTATGGCAAAACCTGTAGCTGTAGGTTAGTTGAGATTTTTTAAGTTATGTTAAGGAATTCTTTATCCTAATTTAATTCCTAGCCAAAGATTGCTATGGAAACTCATGTGCAGGCTTAGAAATACCTCTTTAGGATTTCTTTTGTCTCAATGGCAAAGAAAATGCTGACATCGCATTAGCATCTGAACATTTCATGGCTTGTGCAGAGGAGCAAAAAGCAGAGCGTGTAAAATCATGTCCAAGTTCAGCTGACCAGTCACTGTATGGATGCTCACATTTCCCCATCTACAGACAATCCAGAATTCTCCTTCCAACTACTAAACTGTCTTGTGACAATCTTATTATCCTCCAGCATCTCCAACTGAGGGTAAATGGCTCAGAAAAAAAGAAAATAAATAGAAAATAAAAATAAGAAATAAAATGTGAAGAAAAAAATAAAACCAGTTACAGTTCTTCGCGAAAAACTGCCTTTCTGAGTCATGTCTTACTGTAGAAGGTTAAACCCAAGGGATAAAATGTGTCTTTAGGTGATCACAGATTCTCCATGGTTTGTTCTTTTCTCTCATTGTTCACCTAGGCAATAAAAATCTGTCTTCTATGACTAAAAAAAAAAGGCATCAATGACCCTAAATTGTACCATATTTCAGGAAAAGACATGAAGAACTTGTTTGTTGGTAGGGGTTTTTGGCCACACTGTGCAGTTTGTGGGATCCTAGTTCCCTGACCAGGGATCAAACCTGTGCCCCCTCTGGTGGAGGCATGGAGTCCTAACCACTGGACCAACACAGAAGTCCCAAGACTTATATTTTAGTGGTATCTCATTAACAAGGAGAGAAACAAACTTCTGTACCAACCTCCTGGCAGTTCTGTACAAGAAAATGTCCAGAATATTCAACATAGACAAATAATTTCTAGTTCTGAAGTACCTTTTCAGAGCCTTATTTTCAATGGAATAAATTTAGATTATGGTGAAATTAAAAGACCCTTACTCTTTGAAAGGAAAGTTATGACCAACCTAGATAGTATATTCAAAAGCAGAGACATTACTTTGCCAACAAAGGTCCGTCTAGTCAAGGCTGTGATTTTTCCAGTGGTCATGTATGGATGTGAGAGTTGGACTATAAAGAAAGCTGAGTGCCGAAGAATTGATGCTTTTGAACTGTGGTGTTGGAGAAGACACTTGAGAGTCCCTTGGACTGCAAGGAGATCCAACCAGTCCATCCTAAAGGAGATCAGTCCTGGGTGTTCATTGGAAGGACTGATGTTGAAACTGAAACTCCAATACTTTGGCCACCTGATGCGAAGAGCTGACTCATTGGAAAAGACCCTGATGCTGGGAAAGATTAAGGGCAGGAGGAGAAGGGGATGACAGAGGATGAGATGGTTGGATGGCATTACCGACTCTATGGACATGGATTTGGGTGAACTCAGGGAGCTGGTGATGGACAGGGAGGCCTGGCATGCTGCGGTTCATGGGGTTGCAAAGAATCGGACATGACTGAGCAACTGAACTGAACTGAACTGAACTGATGTGAGAAATAAGTAGTAATTTATAGCTTAGGTGGGACTCTAAGCCAATATGAAGATCTGCATTATGGGCCACAGTCAAGTGTGGTCTCTCTCATAACTGAGTGGCCACTTGCTTGCTGGCTACCCCGTGTACACCAGCTACCTTCACACATTCTCATTCTCCATAGGATGGTGCAAGCCTGCTAGATGTGGGAGTGTGTAAGTCCAAGTAATGTTTAGTTTATCATGATAGATCTTGGTGTTTTTTTCCCCTAGTAGTTAAAAGAAAAATAACAATGCCAAACGTTGAGCCGTCTGTATTCTGTCTCATTCAATGAGAATAAAGCTCACTGGCTTTCATTTCATTTCTACCACTTCCTCATCAGTTGAATTTTTAAACAGCACTCATCTCTCTGAGCTTTGTAGGAGAAGCAGCCGTGCCTACCTTTGGAGACAGCCTTCTTCCTGGGGACATCTGCCTTCAAGTGTCAGCTCTGATCAAGTCACCAAAATGCTCTGCATTTCCACTACAATATAAAATAATTATAACATTTATGGAAAATACTTGCTGTGTTCTTTTAGCCAAGATAGCAGTTTCTAGCAGTTAAACCCTTTACGTGGTTTTCCTTTTAAGCGAGCCTGAAATTTCTGCACCCTCACTATGCTCTGCAAATGGGTTGTCTTATACTAAGGACATAGTAGTAGTAGTGAGTAGTGAAAGTCGCTCAGTCGTGTCCAACTCTTGAGACCCCATGGACTATAAAGTCCATGGAATTATTCAGGCCAGAATACTAGAATGGGTAGCTTTTCCCTTCTCCAGGGGATCTTCCCAACCCAGGGATCTAACCCAGGTCTCCATCATTGCAGGTGAATTCTTTATGAGCTGAGCCACAAGAAAGCCCAAGAATATTGGTATGAGTAGTCTTTCCCTGGGAGAAGGCAATGGCACCCTACTCCAGCACTCTTGCCTGGAAAATCCCATGGATGGAGGAGCCTGGTAGGCTGCAGTCCATGGGGTTGCTAGGAGTTGGACACGACTGAGCGACTTCACTTTGACTTTTCACTTTCATGCATTGGAGAAAGAAATGGCAACCCACTCCAGTGTCCTTGCCTGGAGAATTCCAGGGATGGGGGAGCCTGGTGGGCTGCCATCTATGGGGTCATACAGAGTCAGACACGACTGACGCAACTTAGCAGCAGCAGCAGCAGTCTTTCCCTTCTCCAGGGGATCTTCCCAACCCAGGAAATGAATCAGAGTTTCCTGCATTGCAGGCAAATTCTTTACAAGCTGAGCTATCAGGGAAGTCCATACTATGGATGTAAATTTGTGAAAAAGAAATGGATTTGCCTCATACAGGTGCATGAATGAGAATAAAATGTTTTGCTGCACCAAAAAAAAAAAAAGTGTAGCCTTAACAGAAATATCTATATCCATTCTACCTCTGTCCCTGTCTCTATCTATACCCCTATGTGCATCTCTGTGATTTGTCTCCATCTACAGCTATGCTTACTTAAATCATGCCAATCATGCTACCCATCCAGATTTGTTCTTTTCTGATAAACACTCTTCCTGGAAAACCAAACTTTAAAAATGCAGAAAACATTTATGCAGAAACATTCATCACTGCTGTTAAACTAGTTTCAAAATAAAGCCTTGATAAGAAATATAATTAACAACCATTTAACATGAAGTGTCTTTCTTATTCAAATATAACAAAGTTGCCGATGATTTACAATTGAACTAACATTTTTCATTGTTATGAAAATATGGTTTCTGTTTCTTCTATTTGGCAGATTGACCTGGTCCTGAAGGTTGAGGGCCAAGACGGGATGATCTTTTACGTATGTGGTCTATATAGATCTAGACACAGACATAGCCAGCAAAGTTTCAACTTAAAAGAATATTAGAACAATATTGGAAAAGCATATTTTCATGGATAGGCATTATGGACTGAGTTGTGTCATCCCACACAAATTTATACGCTGAAGACTTAACCACCCTTTAAAGAGGTTCAGTTCAGTTCAGTTCAGTCTCTCAGTAATGTCCGACTCTTTGCAACCCCATGAACTGCAGCACGCCAGGCCTCCCTGTCCGTCACCAACTCCCGGAGTTTACTCAAACTCACGTCCATCGAGTCGGTAATGCCATCCAGCCATCTCATCCTCTGTCGTCCGCTTCTCCTCCTGCCCCTAATCCCTCCCAGCATCAGAGTCTTTTCCAATGAGTCAACTCTTCGCATGAGGTGGCCAAAGTACTGGAGTTTCAGCTTTAGCATCAGTCCTTTCAAAGAACACTCAGGACTGATCTCCTTTAGAATGGACTGGTTGGATCTCCTTGCAGTCCAAGGGACTCTCAAGAGTCTTCTCCAACACTACAGGTCAAAAGCATCAATTCTTCAGCGCTCAGCTTTCTTCAAAGTCCAACTCTCAGATCCATACATGACCACTGGAAAAACCATAGCCTTGACTAGACGGACCTTTGTTGGCAAAGTAATGTCTCTGCTTTTGAATATGCTATCTAGGTTGGTCATAACTTTCCTTCCAAGGAGTAAGCATCTTTTTGTGGTCTGGTATTCCCATCTCTTTCAGAATTTTCCACAGTTTATTGTGATCCACACAGTCAAAGGCTTTGGCATAGGTAGTTAAAGTTAAATTATCAGGATGGTGCCCGAATCTGCTAGGGCCCTGTGACCCTGTCAGTAGGTGAAGAGATAATACTGACATGGATGTACTTCAGAATACCCATGTGAGGACAGAGCGAAACGCATCCATCTGCAAGCCAAAGAGAGAGGTTGCAGGAGGAAGCCAACCTGGTCACCACCATGACTTTAGATTTCCAGCCTCCAGAAGTATGAGAAAACCCACCTCTGTTGTCTATGCCCCCTACTCTGTAATACTCTGTTATAGCATCCCTAACAAACTAACAGGAGGTTATCATCAACGTGGAGCAGAGGGAAAAAGGGAGTCCTTCGTCCATTACAGAATCATGGAATGATACCTTTGTGACCTTGAGTAAGTCTCATATGCTTATCAATAAAATTAAAAACTTAGAATAAGAGAACTCTGACATTTATTCTTGCTCTTGTTTTATTTTGTCCAATAATGATGATAATAAGAGTAACCTTTGTTTGAAGCATTCTCTGAGCATGGCAGTCTTCTCTCAGTGCCTTGGAACACAAGGATGCTAAAACAATTGTCCGTTAGAGCTCTCCTAGACTGTAACTCTGCAATATCTGTTTACATTTTGTTACAGTCTCTGCAGAAATATTTTATTTACATAATTTTATGTATTCCTTTCAACAGCTGTACAGTGTTTCTAATCATCTACCCTTCAAAGAGCACCAAGAGATAAAAGTCTGAATATTGTCATGCCATGACTTGAAATTTCCTAAGTTCTCAACTGTACACACATACAACTTCCTGATGTTGTATAAACATGCTTTTGTGATATATTTTGAAAAAAATAGTCTAAATCTATTCATAAGCATGAAAGCTAATGTTTTATGCACTGGAAACTTTGTTAAATGACTTATATGCATCATCAGTTCTTTGAATTTTCCTAAACTGTGAGATAGGGAGTCTCAATTTCATTTTAAGCAGGAGAAACCAATGATTAAATAGCATGATTCAGGAGAAATTTAGCTAGCAGAAGGCAGAACAAGGACCTGAACTAGAAGAATCTGCTTGCAAAGCATGCATGTTTAATAAGTTATGCGATTCTGCTTCTCTGGAAAACTTCTCATTTCTGGGATGGACCACTTTTGGTTAATATGTAGAGACAAATCTTCAACAACAATAAAACTCAGTAAGTTCCACTCCAAACATCACTTCTTCCAAAAGAATGTTTAAGCAAATGATTTTCCAAGCTTTGACAGTTATCCTTTAAGAATCTAAATAAGTTTGCATACAGTTCTTTGTATATCCTCTACATACAAAGCCAAGCTCCCCCTGTTCTGATTTCCAACAAAACCTCAAGCTGACAGCTGCATTTAGAACTTAATCTCCATCTAAATAACGTTGGCCCTGCTGGAACTTCCAATGCAACCAGGTCCAGAATTTGCCATGGAAAGCAGAAATCACACTCCTCTACCCAACCCTGGAAGCAGCCAGTGAAGTTCAAGTTCTTGGTAAAATTGATACCTGAGCTTTTGCCCCAAGAGCTGCCTATTCAGGCCTTGGCTTCACAGAAAGAAACTAATGCCTGTGATATGCAGTGTGTCCCATGTTAGTATGTGGGCCATTGAAGGGAAATTAGGTCTCTTCCAGGTTCGAGAAGGACACGTTTGACTACATATAGTAGTGCAACCAATCAGAATGCTCCATTTCTTTTGAAAGTCATACAATTATTTTAAATCTACATTGTTGTTGTTGTTTTGTCACTAAATCATGTTCAACTCTTTGCAACCCCATGGACGCTAGCTTGGCAGGCTCCTCTGTCCATGGGATTTTCCAGGCAAGAATACTGGAGTGGGTTGCCGTTTCCTTCTCCAGCAGAGCTTCCTGACCCGGGAATCGAACCTGTGAACCTGAGTCTTCTGCATCAGCAAGCAGATTCTTTTACCGCTGAGCCACCAGAGAAGCCCAAATATATGTAGGAACTTTTTAATCTGCGCAGTAAAATCATCTAATTTACCTGAATAATGATATTCCCTTAACACTATTGCCTTAGATTTCATTTTTAATTAAAGTAATATTTTCATATTCTTTAAAAAGCCAAATGGTATTAATAGACAAATAATTTTATAAGATAAATATCAGCATCTTTTTTAAAGATTTTTAGTTTTAGTTTTTTAAATTTTACTTATTTATTATTTAACACTGAAACATTTTGTATAGGAATATAGCTGATTAACAATGCTGTGATGGTTTCAGGTGAACAGTGAAGGGATTCAGCCATATTGTATCAGATTCCATTCTACTCCCATTTTGCCCTCTATTAAGGGAATCATACCCAGCCTCTTGCCATCTCTTTCAAGTAACACTTTCATATTCCTTCTATTTCTTTTGTTTGTTATCATACAGGATTTTCTGCTGTCAACTCACAGCACCACTACTCTTCTCATTTAAGGTCAAGAGTTATGTTCTCCAAGGTCATCTGTCCTTTGTGGTATAGGTTAGAGCTTGATGTCACATGAGATTTGGAAATGTACCAGAGCCACAGACATAGAAAAACAAACGTATAGTTACCAAAGAGAAAGGCGGGGTGGGAGATACGTTAGGAGTTTAAGATTAACACACACACCCTGGCAGCTCAGATGGTAAAGAATCTGCCTACAACGTGGCTACCCACCCGTTCTCTCCCCTGGAAAAGGGAACGGCTACCCACTCCAGTATTCTTGCCTGGAGAATTCTATGGCCAGAGGAGCCTGGCAGGCTGCTTACTGTCCACGGATCACAACTGAAGTGACTTTCATCATCACCATCATCATATATAAATAATAGATAATAAACAAGGACCTACTCTATAGCACAGGGAGCTATACTCAATGAATTATAATAACATTAAAGGAAAAATAATCTGAAAAAGAATGAATATATGTATATGCATCTCTGAATCACCTGAAACAAACACAACATTGAAAAATAACTATATTTCAATTAAAAAATAAATAAAATAAAAATAAGAGATGCACCAGAATAAATTATTCTGGGAAGGTGGAATGGTCAGATGTGTGTCCAGACATGAGCATTAGGATGGTCCCTGACATGTGTATCAAAGGTGTCAGATGTCACTCTACTGCTTCAGACATATCCTACCTGTCATATCCCCACCCTTCTGCAGCTGCTCTCTGAAGTTTAGTAGTATTTTGTTGATGATCATTCTCTCTCATCCACTCCAGCTCTCCCCTCAGTACCACAACCTCCTAATTCTATACAAACATTCTAGGTCCAGAATTCAGAGAAAAGTTTCTGTTACCCTGACCGAACCCTGACTGATATGGTTGTTGGTAATGGAGTTGATTCCAGGGAAATAAAGACTTAAGGATGAGAATCTGAATCTGACAGAACTAGATTCTAAAATAAAAATAGCAGTGACTTTTGTCCTGTAGCAAATGGGAAGTCATATGTTCTGCAGAGGCAATTTGATTGTAACTTAGCACCTCTAGTCACCAGGAATGAAAAGCCTATAGAAGGCTTTCATCTCTAAAAGATAAAAAGGGCTAAAATTAATACTGGTAATTAGAGTATAAAACTGTAAGTTTGGTTGATGGCTTCTGTGTGAGCCAATGAATGGAAAATAAGAAAAAGATGAGCCTGGAACTGAAAATTTCCAGGCCATGGCTCAGATAAAGAACCAAAGCTCTCCTATAACTTTCCTAAATAAATTCCTCATCTCCTGTAGCTATACAGCCACAATATCTGTAAAACAAATTTAACATATGATCCTACTGGTGGACAAACTAAATTCAAATCTTGTGGTGCCTCTTGTGTTGAAGCTGGAAAGGGATGAGATTCCGAAAATTGAAATGTGGTACATGAAAATTATAATGAGCTATATAAAGGTATACCTTGAACACCCAAATTCACGTGGCCAGACTTGACAGGAGGAACGGTCTTTCCTTTTTTATCTGAGAATATCAGCCCCTCTTATCTAAAAATTCATATTAAGCTGTCCTAATGTAGCTGACTTGCAGGGAGCTTAATGATCCTCAAGACTCACCCTCATCACCATTCATTGTTTCAAGACTTGAACCAGACTCAAGTCCCAGCAAGCTCCAACAAAAGAGGAATGAGCTAGCTGGTGGTCTCATGAACATGAAAACAATGTAACCTTTCCACTGTATATGTTGAAAGAAACCTGAAAAATGTATATGAGAATGGATCCTAAAGATGGACTATGATAGAAAATTGAAAATATTGAATTCAGGTGAATTAGTTGATATAGTATACAATCCAGGGAGTCTAGATGCAATGAGATAGTTTTAGTTGCAGAGTGAACCTAATGCTTTTCTTAAACACAATAGTGGCCTTTACTAAATGAAGGTGAAGTACCCCAAATTCCTTGATATACTCAAGGTTTAGGGATCTAAGGGATCTTTTAGGGATCTAAGGCTTCAAGAAGCTAGCTAAAAGCTTAGGGAAATAAGAAAGTTAGAGTAATATTATCATCTACTTATTTAAACTTTAACCACAATTAAACTTTAACCAGGATATTCCAGAAGTTACTTCCCTTCACCAGAATTTTGAGATACATTTGTGAGGAGAATGCCAAAATCCATGATAAGTTTTCTAGTGAATAATATCTTTAAGCTAGGAAAAAGAGTGAGATATTGATATAAAAATTAGGTTTGTGATGGGATTCCAGAATGACAGGATGCAAGGGATGGGGCTTAACTTATAGAGACAGGATAGGCATGGTTCCTGTAATAGGTACCAGGACTGAAGCTGGAGTCAGAATGGTTTGATTTGCAAAGCTATTAGTGGTATTCCTAGGACAGAAATACATAGTCTACAGAAGCTTTCTTCAGTTTAAGTCTGGTGGTTGGATGGCATCACTGCCTCAATGGACATGAGCTTGAGTAAGCTCAGGGAGTTGGTAATGGACAGGCAAGCCTGGCATGCTGCAGTCCATGGGGTTGCAAAGAGTCAGACACGACTGAGTGACTGAACTGAACTGAATGAAAGCTTTACTTGACTTCTCCAAGTGATGAACTCTTACCCTTGTGAATAGAAATCTGACTTGAATCACCACAAAAGAATCAAGACATCTTAGCCAATTTCTAGACATGACCCAGTTCACTGGCTCAGAGTCGGCTGAATGGAAGCCTGGCTCCCCTTATAGAAATATATGATAAAATGCCAAGAAGTTACACTGTGTATTTTCTTCTTAGTCCTCTCCAATGGGACCCAGAGTAACTTAACAGAGCAGTAAATTGAATAAAAGAAAATACACAGAAACTGAGGGGATTACTAGACACTGACTTAACAGACTAGACTACACTTAATTACAAGGCTTAACTGATGCTGATTCCTAGGGACTCAAATAAGATTAAGGTCAAATAAGATTAAGGTCTATTAAGATCCAGGATAGGAGCTTATGAAATCCATGTGATTAATGGAGTTTGCCGATGATGTGGTTCACAACAAGTCTTGTAGTTTCCTAAACCCACTGCATGATTATTTTTCGAGTTCTGGAAAGCAACATTGGAAAAGACATTCTCAGCAACTGGCAGAATCCCCGTATCGTTTCCCTGACGTACAAAGTGAGGGCTATTGTAGGAAAAGCCATGTGGAAGCCTCTAGAACTGCCTCTGCCTGTCAAAATAGTAAATCAAAATTAAAACTGCTTTTCTGGAAAATTTCAGAGATCCCAACCACTTCCCAATTACCCCAGTTAGTCTATGTGTAAGAGGAATGAAATGAATTACTGAAAAATTAATCAGATGGCAACCTAAACTGAATATGATGTTCTGGATGTGGTTTCCTTGCTGGAGCAAATCAACCCAGTCTCTGTTACAAAATACTCAGCTATTGGCCTGAGTGCTTTTATCCCCTGTGTTAATACAGACTCTGACAAGTAGTTTGCTTTCACCTGACAAAAACAGTAGTGCTCTTTCCCCGTACTACTCTGGGGATGCATCAGATCTGTAGCCCTATGTTAAAATCCAGTCCAGAGACACTGTATCATCCTGCATTGCACAAGAGATGATGTCAGTTCATCACAGTGATGATGGTAGGCTGACTGAATGTGCAGAGGAGGAAGTACAAATATCTTGGCGAAACACATGCATACCAGAGAGTGGGAAATAAACCCAACAACATTTAAACAGCCTGCCACTTCAGTGAAATTTCTGGGGCTCTACAGGTCGGAGGCAAGTTGAGATACATCTTCCAAAGTTGAATATTAGATGACAAGTTATTGCATCTAGTATCCTTTTTCACTGAGAAGGAGGCACAATATCTAAAAGGACTGAATTCTGGAAGCAACATACACTCATATATAATGACTATGAAGCAAGTCCACTTACCAAGTACTCTGTAAGGCTGCCAGTTCAGAATGTTCTAATAAGGCCCAGAGTAAGAGAAGTCTTATGACAGGTTCACACAACTGTGTAAGCTGCCCAGCTGTTTGCATTGTAAGACCCAGCAAATGCAATAGAACTTGACTGGCTCAACTCAAATTTTGTGAACATGATAACTAGAGAGTTGGCCTTAGCTTTGGTGTATGAGATCTGTTATTTCCTTACTATAGAACTTTGGATAAATTACCTGACCTTTCTATGAACCTCAAGTTTCTCTTATCTAAAGAACAACTGAAGTACTTGGCAAAAAGAAAGCTGATATGAGAATTAATATAAGATAATGCACACAACATTTCTTATACATACTAGGCTCTCAAGTTGGTAGAACTTATGGAGTCTTTGGAATAAATAAGAAATGGCCAGCATCACCACTGAGGTGGTACCAAAGAGAACAAAAGTTCTCCTTGTTGGTTAGGTACATATCCTAGAAAATACCTGGTAAAGAACCCTAGGGTGTGGAAAGCACCCTGTCATTACTATTAGTCCTTAGAATGAGAGCACCAGCAACAAGAAGAGATCCACCAGTAATCCCCAGAAGACTCAAAATGTGAGTCCAAACAAAGGGGCTCAAGCCTTCTTGGCTTACAAATACTTTACAGATAACAGTGGTGAATGCCAAAAAGAGAGATGTGTTTTAAAGCCAGAAGGTCAGTAGGGTGCCAGCAAATGGAAATTTTATTTCTTGAAAATAAAATATTAAATGTTGAGGAAAATTCTCTTAGCATTGATACTGTACTTAGGGAGACCAAAAGCATCACTGCCCAATTTGATATTGCAGGATACACTGTGGAAAAGTCTCATGAATATGTTTTTAGTACATTCTAAAATTTTTTTTAAAGTTTGAAAAATGAAAGACAACTGATGCATTCAAATCTATTGTTAGAAAAAACAGCTGCTGACAATTTGATAAATTATTCACCCAAGAGTTTCAATAATCTGAAACAACTTCTCCCACATATGTTGACAGGGGAAGATCTAGCAAAAATGATGAAACAGGATAATTTTAGGGTATTTCAAAAATGATTAGAAAATCTGTTTGTCTTTTAAACTTCATTTGTTCTAAATTTTATACTGAAATTATTGAACATTTCTGACAAGAACTTGATGTAGCTTTAAAAAATATTTGTTATACATAAAAATATTATTTCAGCAGTACAGCAGAATTTAACATATATTGGAGTGATTTTTTGTAACAGATATAGAAAGTCTGGATGACTTAGCAGAGTATGACCATGATATTGCCTTAATTAACATTTAGGGGAAAACAACTTGTCAAAGTGAAGTCACTCAGTCGTGTCCAACTGTAGCCTATCTTGTAGAAACTCAGTAAACACAGAGTTTCACAGTTCAGGTCCCCTATAATGAAGGACATCCTGTCATGTCCTGAAGAAAGCCACTGGGTCCTGGCTACACCCCTCACATGCTGGCCCAGGCCCAGTGACTGACTAATGAGAAAGAATTACAAAGGCTGGGCCATTTCACCCTAACATAGGACAACCCTGACAGGCCATTTCGGCTTCAGAGCTCCCTGTAGGTTTGGCTAAGTTTATCACAGAGTATATATCCCAGCTCAATTCTCCCTGGACCCAGCCACACTTCCTCCTCCTCCTTTCCAAGGATACTCCCTAATAAACATCTGCACACTAAATTCCATCTTCTAATCTGCTTCCCAGCAAATGATCTGCAACAGGGAGCAAAGGGCAAAAGTGAAAAATCAACTTTTCTATCATTCAGTAACTTGACAAGCACTAATTGAGTGCCAGTAATAAAGCAAATTAAATTGCAATTGTTTGCAAGGAATGAAAGGGTCCCTGCCCCAACAACTTTGCAGTCCAGTGAGGATGACTGAATTACAATGGAAACTGTGAATCACAATAAAATAAGTGCTGTTGAAATCAGCCCAGGCACTCCTAAAGGAAATGAACCCTGAATGTTCATTGGAAGGACTGATGCTGAAGCTGAAGCGCCAATATTCGGCCACGTGATGCAAAAAGCTGTCTCTGTGAAAGGATCTTGATGCTGGGAAAGATTGAAGGCAACAGGAGGAGGCAGCTGAGGCTGGGATGGTTAGATAGCATCACTGACTCAATAGACATGAATGGGAGAAAGCTCTGGGAGATAGTGAAGGACAGCGGAGCCTCGCATGCTGCAGTCCATAAGGGTAGCAAAGAGTCAGATGTGACTGAGTGACTGAACAACAGCAACATGAAGTCTTTCTGAAAAGGTCTGTTAAGAATCTCAGCTATATGTGGAAAGACCTCTAAAGAATGGACGAACTTCAAAAACATGCTAGGTGAAAAAAGCGTGACACAATAGCCTGTGTAGTATAGGATTCATTTACATGATATGTCTAGAAAAGGCAGATCTATAGAGAAAGAGAGTAGATTAGTGGTTGCCTGGGGTTAAACGTGGGAATGAGGATCAACTGCAAATGGAATTGGGGGTTTTTCTGGGATGACAGTTATGTTTAAAAATTGATTGCAACAATGGTTGTACAGCTTCATAAAATTACTAAGATTCATTGGCTCCTGCTCTTCAGTTCAGTTCAGTTCAGTCGCTCAGTCATGTCCGACTCTTTGCGACCCCATGAATCGCAGCACGCCAGGTCTCCCTTTCCAAGGAGTAAGCGTCTTCTAATTTCATGGCTGCAGTCACCATCTGCAGTGATTTTGGAGCCCCAAAAAATAAAGTCTGACACTGTTTCCACTGTTTCCCCATCTATTTCCCATGAAGAGATGGGACCAGATGCCATGATCTTCGTTTTCTGAATGTTGAGCTTCAAGCCAACTTTTTCGCTCTCCTCTTTCACTTTCATCAAGAGGCTTTTTAGCTCCTCTTCACTTTCTGCCATAAGGGTGGTGTTATCTGCATATCTGAGGTTGCTGCTGCTGCTGCTAAGTCGCTCCAGTCGTGTCCGACTCTGTGCGACCCCATAGACGGCAGCCCACCAGGCTCTCCCGTCCCTGGGATTCTCCAGGCAAGAATACTGGAGTGGGTTGCCATTTCTTTCTCCAGTGCATGAAGGAGAAAAGTGAAAGTAAAGTCACTCAGTCGTGTCCGACTCTTAGTGACCCCATGGACTGCAGCCTACCAGGCTCCTCAGTCCATGGATTTTCCAGGCAAGAGTACTGGAGTGGGGTGCCATTGCCTTCTCCGATATCTGAGGTTATGCATCTGCATATCTGAGGTTATGCAGATGCTCTTAAAATGGGTGAATTTTATGATATATAAATAGTACTTCATGGAGTTGCTAAAAAAAGGTATTTGGCATTTTTGTACAGCATGATGCAATAAGTCGGATGACTTACAAATAATTTCTCAATTCCTTTATCCAATCCTCAAAAAATGATCAGAAGAAAAACTTATTTATTCCAAAGGATGACCTGATATGGTCATGGTCTGGGACATCTAACAAGAAAAAGAGCAAGAATTATGAATTAATTTGAAAAGTCCCTTTGCCTAAAACTTTTGAGCATGTAATTTACAGAGAGCTAATTTTCAATTAGTAGAAAAGACAGCTTTAACATGGTCCAAACATGTTAAAGCGTCTGCCTCTAATGTGGGAGACCCGGGTTCGATCCCTGGGTCGGGAAGATCCCCTGGAGAAGGAAATGGCAATCCACTCCAGTATTCTTGCCTGGAGAATCCCATGGACGGAGAAGCCTAGTAGGTTACAGTCCACGGGGTCGCAAAGAGTCGGACACGACTGAGCGACTGAACTGAACTGAACTGACTGAAACATGAAAACAGGCATGCTGTCTTCCCAGATTAGTTCTTGAACAGAGATTGCTTATTCATTAATTTCAGCTGCCATTTCTTTCAACATCTCATTTAAGACCACATATACAAAAAGCCTGTGTCTTCCATGAAGAAGTTTTAAATGAAAAAATTAAACCTGAAATATTAATTCATCCCACTAGTAATCATTCAGGATTCCCTGGGTGCCTGTAATTTAAATCTAATTTAAATCCAATGATGGCTCAAAGAAAAGAGAACACTCTTGTATCTTTAGTTGTCAGACATTTTGTTACTAGACTTGAAAATAGCTTCAGGGACACAAGGATAGATTTTATTACATCAGAAAGAAATGTTCCTACTATCTAGGATGTGGCTTTATCTGATAAATTCTCCTTTTCTCTCTCTCCCCCTCTCTCTCTTTCTTGCTTATGCTCTACTTTTTCCCTCCCTCTCTCTTATAAACACTATTTAACAGACCAGCATTGATATATTAAATTACTTCAAAATTATTTACTGCACTCATACTATATGTGAGGTCATTTAATACTGAAAACTTAACAAGATACCTCTGACTTCAAGGACTTTTCAATGTAATGATTTAAGTTTTAACCCAAACATTGCTAGAAAAGGTTCCTGGAGAATGCAGGTAAAACAAGTCAATTTGAAATGCATATTCATTGGAAAGTGATAAATGATTTTTCATGTTGCTATATTTATAGGAAAATCCAAACATTTTATATATATATATATATATATCTCCATGATATTTTTATTTAAAAAGTGTTTCCATTTGTTTTGTATATATTTTATCATTAATAATATTTGACATCAGTATTACATATTCTTTTCATATTGCAAGAGGATTTAATAGCACTTACATTGCAAAAGATTTTTTTTTTTAATATTTTTCAGATGAAGAAGCTGAGGCTCCAGGAATTAGTGTCTAAAGCCTTGTCCTCTTCCAAGGACTCTGCTGCTCTTCACTATTACATATGTTCTATGCCTTCTTTACTCTCGGTTGATGACATGAAAAATTGAAGTAATCATTTAAGCAATTGGGAAAGAATGTCAACAGATTCCACTACCACATCTGCAGGCTTTTCAGCATCTGTCCTCAAGAACTCACCATCCCTTCTGTTATCACAGATGAACTACCCATGACCCTACTTAAAGCAAATCCCCCAACTCAGGCACTTGATTCCAGCCCTTCTCAGTCCCTAGCATGTTGTTCTAGGAAAAGTTCTCTTACTTTTCTATGGTATCTCTCTTTACCTCTCTACTTGATCATTCCATTAGTACTCAAACATGCTACCATTTTTTTTCATTATTAAAAAAGAAATCTTTCTACTTGACTTCTTTTCCAAAATATCATTCCATTTCTCTGCTCCCCTTTGCTGCTGCTGCTGCTGCTAAGTCGCTTCAGTCGTGTCCGACTCTGTGCGACCCCATAGACAGGAGCCCAACAGGCTCCCCTGTCCCTGGGATTCTCCAGGCAAGAACACTGGAGTGGGTTGCCATTTCCTTCTCCATTGTGTGAAAGCGAAAAGTGAAAGTGAAGTCGCTCAGTCGCATCCGACTTCTAGCGACCCCATGGACTGCAGCCTACCAGGCTCCTCCATCCATGGGATTTTCTAGGCAAGAGTACTGGAGTGGCTTGCTATTGCCTTCTCCGGCTCCCCTTTGCAGTAACCCCAAAATATAGTTAAATATCTAATACATTGGGGCTTCCTAGGTGGCGCTAGTGGTAAAGAACCTGCCTGACAATACAGGTGACATAAGGGACCCAGGTTCCATCCCTGAGTTGGGAAGATCTTCTGGAGGAGCAAGTGGCAACCCACCCCAGTATTCTTGCCTGGAAAATCCCATGGACAGAGGAGATTGGAGGGCTATGGTCCATAGGGTCGCAGAGTCAGACATGACAGAAGTGACTTCAGTTCAGTTCAGTCCCTCAGTCGTGTCCGACTCTTTGCGACCCCATGAATCGCATCACGCCAGGCCTCCCTGTCCATCACCAACTCCCAGAATTCACTCAGACTCACGTCCATCGAGTCAGTGATGCCATCCAGCCATTTCATCCTCTGTCGTCCCCTTCTCCTCCTGCCCCCAATCCCTCCCAGCGTCAAAGTCTTTTCCAATGAGCCACCTCTTTGCATGAGGTGGCCAAAGTACTGAAGTTTCAGCTTGAGCATCATTCCTTCCAAAGAAATCCCAGGGTTGATCTCCTTCAGAATGGACTGGTTGGATCTCCTTGCAGTCCAAGAGACTCTCAAGAGTCTTCTCCAACACCACAGTTCAAAAGCATCAATTCTTCAGCACTCAGCCTTCTTCACAGTCCAACTCTCACATCCATACATGACCACTGGAAAAACCATAGCCTTGACTAGACGGACCTTAGTCGGCAAAGTAATGTCTCTGCTTTTCAATATGCTGTCTAGGTTGGTCATAATTTTTCTTCGAAGGAGTAAGCGTCTTTTAATTTCATGGCTGCAGACACATCTAATATATTATGTACATACTTCATATACATAATACAATATAATCTATAGACTCTCTATATATTATTGTATATACTTAAATATCTATTTTTTCTACTCCAAATCGCTCTTTATTGTCCTCATAGATCTGCTAAAACCCTTTCAATCAAGACAATCAAGGATATGTCCACATTGATATGTCCACCAATGACATATCACTAAGCCAACAAATTCTTAGTTTGAAGCCAACTTGATCTTTTACATTTTATACAGTTGAGAAACAGCTCTTCTTGGAAGCACTTTATTTACCAGGATATCAAGGATGGACATACATTTAGTTTTCCTTCTACCCCACTGACTGTTCCTTCTACGTTTCCTTTGCCTCCATCCTCCCTAATCTCCCACATGGACTCTCCTATGGTGTGGGGGACTCTCTACAGTAACTCTTTGGTTATTTAGTTCCTGGGTCCCCCCTTCAAGCTATTCTTTTATACCGGACTTTGTGATACAGAGCTTGGGATTCTGCAGACCACATTCTCCTTTGCCAGTCGGTCTCATTTAGATTCTGCCAATGGGGGAAAGGGCCTTCCGAGGTGTCTGCGTAATAAAGAATCTGCCTGCCAATGCAAGAGATGCAGGTTTGATCCCTGAGTCAGGAATGTCCCCAGGAGTAAGAAATAGTAACCCACTCCAGTATTTTTGCCTTGGAAATCCCATGGATGGAGGAGCTTGGAGAGCTACAGTCCACAGGGTTGCAAAGAGTCAGACACGACTGAGCACATACACACTCACACAGACACACAATGGGGGTCTAAGAGGTAAACCGGAAAATTAGGCAGAAGAAACATGAATGGCCATGAAAGAGACAGACCCTGGAAGAACAGGTGATTCCAGCTACAGAAATTTGTCCCAGTTTTTAGAGTTCCCTCCACATCATCAGGATCAGTCCTTTCTGAAATACCAAGCAAATGACGCCACCTCCTCAGACTGAGTCTGAGTGCAGTGGACCCCTCTTTCAAGACTTTACTTTTAATTATTCCCAGCCTCTTCACTTTGCATCTCCAGCAAAGGAACGGTAACTGTTTCCTGATACTGTGTCTTCTTGCTGTCTTTTTAGCTTGTGAATACCTGGCTACCATCTCTTTATAACACACCTTCTTGTTAAGAACATTCATGTGGTTTCTGATTCCTGATTGAACCCTGACTTATACAGTGATCTAGTCTAGTCACATAGCTTGAAATACTACCTTTATACTGATGATTTCCAGAACTTTTTTTCCAAACTCCAGACTTGTATGAGGTCCAACTGTGCCATTTTCACAGTTGTACCAGTTTAAATATCAGCAATTTCATATGATCCAATGCTAATGTAAGACTAACAGCCCCTTCAGTTTTAACAATTTCATAACAGAATTTCTTCCCATTATCTTCCAGTGACTCCTTCATCTCAGCCTGATGCTGCATTTACACCTTCGATTAATCAGGCCTAAATCCTTGCCTGACCTCTTCTCTTTGTCTATACCCTGATTTCAAATTTAAAGCAAATACTGTTGGTCCTGCTCTAAAAATGCATGCAAATTCTAGTTATTTATCACTACTTCTAACCTTAGTCCAGGCTATTCCTACTGAGAATTCCCTGGTGGTCCTGTAGTTAGGACTCTGCGCTTTCACTGCCAAGGGTGTGGGTTTGTTCTCTGGTCATGAAAATAAGATCCTGCAGGCTGTAGAGGATGTCCAAAAAAAAAAAAAAATACAGACTGAGTTCTTATCAACCCTCATCTAGTAGTTTACTGTGATAACCTCCCAACTAGGTCTATCCTTACAGCTCTTTTCATCAAAGCTGATTATAACCCTACACTGGCTTTGACTTAACCCAGAATAAAAACTTTACCACCAGCTATCTCCCAGGTATGATTTGAACATGCCAGGTACACTCCTGCTTTACAGCCATTATGCTAAAATTAATGCAAAGCTCTTCCTCAAGGTATCAACCTGAATAATTCCTTCCCGTCTTTCAAGACTGAAATGACACCTTCCCAATAATGGACCTACCCTAACCACTCTATTGAAACAGCAGTGACCTCACATTTGGGGCAATCCATGTCCATTCACCTTGCTCTGTTTTCCAATTTATTTTTCTCTTTGTAATGAATAATTTCAAGCATGCTGCTGCTGCCGCTAAGTCGCTTCAGTCGTGTCTGACTCTGTGCGACCCCATAGATGGCAGCCCACCAGGCTCCCCCGTCCCTGGGATTCTCCAGGCAAGAACACTGGAGTGGGTTGCCATTTCCTTCTCCAATGCATGAAAGTGAAGTCGCTCAGTCGTGTCTGACTCTTAGCGACCCCATGGACTGCAGCCTACCAGGCTCCTCCATCCATGGGATTTTCCAGGCAAGAGTACTGGAGTGGGGTGCCATCGCCTTTTCTACCAGACTGCAGTACAAGTAAAGCCAAATGTATCTAAGAGCCAAGCACAATAAATTTTATATGTCACACATGAAACAGATCAAAGAAATATTTATTAGAGGGAATTTTTTTTTAAATTGTAATTCAGTGGTTGGCTAATTCTATTCTGTGGTTCCATTATCTGCTAGGGATCTGCTCTTTTTATGTATTCAATCAACAGAAGATAATATATAGGAGTATATGGAAGGCTGTATCTACCTTGGCCAAAAAACAACACACATCACTTTGTATGTATCATGTAGGCAAGAACTTAGCCATATAAGCACACTTTGCAAGGGCATTTTGCTACCCAGGAAAGATGGATAATAGAATTCTGGTGGGCAGCTAACAGTGTCTGCCACAGCTAGCTAATTTCTTAGGTATATTGTTCAATATTTGTTCCCCTTACTACTTGCAAGGGTTTCTCTGGTGATCAGACAGGAAAATAACCCACCTGTAATGCTGGACACCTGGATTTGATCCCTGGGTTGGGAAGATTCCCCTGCAGGAGGGCATGGCAACCCACTCCAGTATTCTTGCCTAGAGAATCCCCATGGACCGAGGAGCCTGGCTAGCTACAGTCCATGGGGTTGCAGAGTTGGACACAACTGAACGACTAAGCACAGCACAGCACTAACCTGAAATATCCAAGAAGGCAAGAGATTTTGTTGATTCCATTTATTGATTTATCCCATGAATATAGACTGTGCCTGACTCAGAGTAGTTACTTAAAATATTTGTGTAATAAATGAATGAAGACAGATTGTTTCATGAGACAGAAAAAAAAAAAAGAGATTGTCCATAAACTGGAGAATTTGTTCTCTTTGTGGGGGTAAAACATTCCTATAAATATACAAAAATAAAGATGAAAAGCACAAATTGACAAGTAGTCATGGAACATACTGTATCCATAAAGGTTGAGAGAATGTACAGCCAGGGGAAAAGTCCAACTTTGGCTTGGGTTAGAAAAGGGATGTTGAACTTTGATTTAGATTACCTGAAAAATATAAATGTTACCATGTGGTCTTCAAATTGCTCTGAAGAATTCCAGGGCTCTTAAGAGACTACTTTATAGGTTCTTAAAATTATAAAGTATTTCTATAAAATTTATTTAAAAGCTTGTATTTCTGAGTAAGTGTTACATAAGAAAGAGTCTTAAATGATTTTTATATATTACATCACTTAATCTTTAAAAAATCCTATAAAATTAGTATATTTATTTCCTTTTTACCTATGAATTTGAGAAAATAGAACTTTCAATTGCAGCCATAAAGTTCTATAATTCTCTCAATGAAGATTTGTAAGGATTTATTGCTAGATACGTCGCTATTGATATTGTAAATTAGATCTTTTTGTACAGCAGCTACATTTTAAATTCAGCTATGTAAAAGGGCATATGTGTCCTACATATGTATATTGATTTCATATCCAGAAGCTCTTTATGCCAGTTTATGCATTATATTAATTTGGCAATATATCCTCTAACATTTTTTATGCAAATGATCATATATCACAAAAAATAACATTTTTGTCTCTTTCTAGCCAATGCATTTCAAATGCATTTCATTTCAGATATAGGATGAGAATATTCATTAAAATATTTAATACCAGTGAAAAGAGCTGGTTGTCATTCTTGATTAGTTCCTCAATGCACATTTTAAGACACTAAGAATTTTGCAGGATTAAGTTTATCATGTTAATTTCCTTTTTTTCCCCTCATTTTTTAAAGTGATTTTCATTGTTGTTACTTTTACTCAGGACTTAGAGTTGAATTTCATTCACTTCTTGCTGTAACTACTAAATTAATTTCACATTTTCCTCTGTATGTGTTCACACTGCAGGCTATACCCAAGCCATTATTCCAAGTCTACCTTGTTGTTTAGTCACTAAGTCATGTCTGACTTATTTGCAGCCCCATGGACCATAGCCTGCCAGGCTCCTCTGTCCTTTGGCTTCTCCAGGCAAGAATACTGGAGTGGGTTGCCATTTCCTTCTCCAGGGCATCTTCCTGAACCAGGCACAGGTTCAATCCTGTGCCTCTCATGACTCCTGCTTTAGCAGGTGGGTTCTTTACCACTAGCGCCACCTCCTACCATGAATTTTGATTATTACTAAAACTATGGTAAATCTATTATCTCTCCCAGTGGTTGATTTAAACATGGTGGAGTGATGCAACTGTAGCCAATAACACATAAAACATATTCTGCTTGGGGAACTGGCAAAAGGGCATGACAGGAACTCATCTTACTTTTTTGAATATTCTTAGTATTTCTACTACCATCTTGTACCTAAGCAGAGAACCATCCACACACTGAATGTTGCAGAGAGAAAAGATGAGTGGAATCTGATTACAATGGTGCTCCAGAATTAACTCTGAAACTGTTCAACCTCTGGATCTCATGTTTTGTGAAATAATGCTTGCTACATTTTGTTGGCTTCTTTGTTACTTGAAGCCAAATGCATCATGACATGTGTTGATATACTTTTCTAGGTTTCCTAATGTTAAACCTTTGCGACCCTGTGGACTGTAGTCCACCAGGCTCCTCTTTCCATGGGATTCTCCCAGCAAGAATACTGGAGTGGATTGCCATTTCCTTCTCCAGGGGATCTTCCCGACCCAGGGATCAAACCCAGGTCTCCCACATTGCAGGCAGACGCTTTAACTGCTGAGCCACCAGGGAAAGACCAATGTTAAACCATTCTTGTGTCTCAGAACACAACCTACCTTATCTTGATGTGTTTTATTTATTTTATATCATCCAAAATTCAGGTTGACTTAACTTTATTTAAGCTCTTAAATCCATATTCCATAGTAAGATTGCCCTATATTTTCTCTTTTTATACAGTCAGTATCCAAAGATACAGTAGCGTCATAAAAGGAGATGGAAAAAATCTCTCAATCACTATTTTTTGAAGAGTTTGTAGCAAACTTGAATTGCTTATTCCTTGAATATCTGCCATAACTTGGCTTACTGTCTTGGGCTGCTGTTTCCTTTGTTTGTTGTGTTAGTTAATGTGTGTATTTTTTGTGCATGCATCTCACAGGAGGAGGAATAGGTGTTGCTTTGAATGCTAATATGATTTTTTAAAGGATTATGATACTATTAGAGTTTCTATGCTCTTCTGAATCACTTGTGGCGGTAATGTATTTTAATATTTTTTAAGAAAAATATTGCTTTTTTCCAAATGCTGAATGCATTGACAAAGAATGCTCTAGTATATGCTCATAATAGTAAAACATTTCTACATTAACTCTTGTAATGTCTGTTATGTTCCTAATATTCTTAATTGTCTATAACTCAATCTTGTCATACATTGTTGCATTTTATCCACATTTTAATACACTCACTTTGAGCTTTGCTGATCCTCTCTATTTTTTATTTGTTTCTATTTCACTAATGTTTGTTCTTATTTTTTATAATTATTTTTTCTTTTCTCCAGAGTTTTGCTGTTATTTTTTGACTTGGATTCTTAAATTATTAACTTTTAATCTTCATTTCTAATACACAGATTGAAGACTAGAAATTTCTGCCTGCGTAGCACTTCAGATGCATCCTGCTCAATTTGGTATGTGGTGCTTACATTTGCATTCATTTCTAAGCATAGTGTGTTCCACATTCCATTATGCTATCTTCTTTGACCAATAAATCACTGAGAAGTTTGATTTGTTGCTGATCTTAATATTAGATTGAGCCAATAAGTGGCAATTGGGTTTTGGACCCAAGTTTTCTGGCCCAGAGTCTGTGTTCTTAACCATCAGACATCCTTCCTCTCTATCATTCTGGCTTTGCTTCTATCCTAATCTATGAAATACTGGGCTTCTATTTCTTTCCTTGAGATGAGATTTGCAGATATTTTTGTTATAACTTATCTAGCATTTCTATATGTATGGAGTGGCAGATAAATTCCTGTTAACTCATGCACTATGGTGAACGAAACTAGAAAATTAAAATAAGTTCCTGTTAACTCATTCACTACAGTGAATGAAACTAGAAAACTAGAAACTAAAACTTTCTCTCAACATATATCTTACATACTAATTTTTCTGTGGCTTGCAGAACTTACTACAATTCTAGATGATCAAATATTGATAACACTCTATGATACTCTTGTCTTGAGATAAATTAAATGGACTCAGTGGAAATCCTGAGGAAAACATGGAGACATTGATTCTCACCTTCCATTTTGTTTAGATTTCCCTGGAATCTAGGCTATCTTTCTGTGAACTGGTGTTTCAACCTAGTGTGGTTGAAACTCAAAAAGGAAGATGACCTAGGTAAGTATGTGAAGGCCCAAGTCCAGTTTTGCAGGTCAAATAGAATTTATTGGATCCACTGTTTTTTTTTTAAAAAAAAAAAAACAAAACATCCATAAGATTGATTTCAGATGACCATTCTTTTCTTCCAGGAAATTAAAATACGCCTACAGACCATCTCATTTCCCTTTAGAATTTTTCTGTAAGAAGGCACTTTTCCACTTTATTTTAAAAGAATCTGAAGCTCAGTATCTGAAACCTACTCCTTGATGAAGAATCCAAGGTGCCATTTAATATGCATTTAATATGTATGGAAAGTATCATTCCAATACTGTGTTTTGTTTTGTTTTGTTTTTTATGAAACAAGACATTCTTCAGAGATACGTATGTGAAGAGGCAACATATTTTTGGAGCAAAATTTGAGCCTCCTTTTGGTTTCATTCTTTCTTCAAATAAGATGCAAGTTTAGCACAAGGCTAGAGAAATGTCTAGCCCTATCATCCTTTCATCTCAACTGAACTGAACTCATTGTGGCTCCACAGACTGAAGCCTGCTAGGCTCCTCTGTCCATGGGATTTCCCCACAAGAATACTGGAGTGGGTTGCCATTTCCTTCTCCAGGGGATCTCCCCATGAATCACAGCACGCCAGGCCTCCCTGCCCATCACCAACTCCTGGAGTTCACTCAGACTTAGATCCATCGAGGCAGTGATGCCATACCTATACCATATCTTTCTGTAAGTAGTTGGGTTTTTTTCCATGTACATTTATGTATCTATTGGAGTATAGTTGCTTTACAATATTGTGTTAGTTTCTGCTGTAAACCAAAGTGAGTCAGACATATGTAAGTAGTTTTAAATGACATTGTTGGTACACACAGACAGAATCTAGAATGATGAATATATTTTTCCTCTTAAATATTTTCTCTTCCATTTTTTCCATGAGGATGAAATCTTCTGTTACAAAGAGGAGCAATTACATACTCAGAGAAAGTAGTTTCCAGGTGGCTTGGTGGTAAAAAAAAAAAAAAATTCTGCCTGCCAATGCAGGAGATGCAGGAGACATTGGTTCAATACCTGAGTTGGGAAGATCCCCTGGAGAAGGAAATGGCAACCCACTCCAGTATTCTTGTGGGGAAATCCCATGGACAGAGGAGCCTAACAGGCTTCAGTCTGTGGAGCCACAATGAGTTCAGTTCAGTTCAGTCCCTCAGTCGTGTCCGACTTTTTCCAACCCCATGAATCGCAGCATGCCAGGCCTCCCTGTCCATCACCAACTCCCGGAATTCACTCAGACTCACGTCCATCGAGTCGGTAATGCCATCCAGCCATCTCATCCTCTGTCGTCCCCTTCTCCTCCTGTCCCCAATCCCTCCCAGCATCAGAGTCTTTTCCAATGGGTCAACTCTTCGCATGAGGTGGCCAAAGTACTGGAGTTTCAGCTTGAGCATCATTCCTTCCAAAGAAATCCCAGGGCTGATCTCCTTCAGAATGGACTGGTTGGATCTCCTTGCAGCCCAAGGGACTCTCAAGAGTCTTCTCCAACACCACAGGTCAAAAGGATCAATTCTTCGGCGCTCAGCCTTCTTCACAGTCCAACTCTCACATCCATACATGACCACAGGAAAAACCATAGCCTTGACTAGACGGATCTTAGTCGGCAAAGTAATGTCTCTGCTTTTCAATATGCTATCTAGGTTGGTCATAACTTTTCTTCCAAGGAGTAGCGTCTTTTAATTTCATGGCTGCAGTCACCATTTGCAGTGATTTTGGAGCCCCCCCAAAATAAAGTCTGACACTATTTCCACTGTTTCCCCATCTATTTCCCATGAAGTGATGGGACCGGATGCCATGATCTTCGTTTTCTGAATGTTGAGCTTTAAGCCAACTTTTTCACTCTTCTCTTTCACTTTCATCAAGAGGCTTTTCAGTTCCTCTTCACTTTCTGCCATAAGAGTGGTGTCATCTGCATATGTGAGGTTGTTGATATTTCTCCCGACAATCTTGATTCCAGCTTGTGCTTCTTCCAGTCCAGCGTTTCTCATGATGTACTCTGCATAGAAGTTAAATAAGCAGGGTGACAATATACAGCCTTGACGTACTCCTTTTCCTATTTGGAACCAGCCTGTTGTTCCATGTCCAGTTTTAACTGTTGCTTCCTGACCTGCATACAGATTTCTCAAGAGGCAGAATCAGTTAGATACAACTGAGCAGCTGAGCACATGCACAGACACACATAGAGAGATAAAGTACAATAATGGCCTAACATCATTTTCAATATAGTAAAATCTCAGTTTTATTGCCTATATGTAGAGAATTTGATAAATTGACAGTAACTAGCCTGATGTTTCTTATTCCCAATGAATCAGGAATAGTTTTCATAAATAAGATGCAAACTTTATGTGGAAATAACATTTCAAATCTGCAGAAAAGCATGCTGCTTTCAAATGCTAAACACATATATAATTGAAACTCTAATTGTTAAGTTGATAAGTTCAAAATTTACTCCTTTAGAACTATGGTAGTCTGGATTTGACTTTATGGCTATATTTAGAAGCAAATAATTGGAAGTGCATTGAAATATACTATACTTCATTTGTCTTTTGAATTTTAACTGACAGTAAGTTTGTGAGCTTATATCGTATAAGACATTTTCCTTCAAAAAGTGGCTATTCCTTGACTTCTCATTGCTCAAGAGCTCATTTGGGGGAAGCTAAAGAAAGCTTGGGCCCTCACCCATTTCCTTCCTCCAGCTTCTCTTCCTGTCTTCTCTCTACACAGAGTTCAGAATCAATATCTAATTAGATCTAGTCAAGTCAGCAAAACGGCAAACACATCATTTCTGCCTTCTTGCATCAAAATGACTCTAAGTGCTCTGCAAAAAAATAAACCATCATCTTCTCCATTACTCTAAGGATCTGTTCCCCGAAAATCAATATCTATTACTAAGGTCTTTATGCTCATGAATTTTTTAATTACCTCTGGAATGGGTAAATACTCTTAAAATAAGATAAAAATGCTTTGCTCCTTATATGTGAGTCTACTGTGTCTCGTACGACTTCTTTTTGGCAAGACTCTGGCTTTTCAATAAAATTTCACATAAAGAACAATTTTAAAATATGAACCATTTGCAGTCTTTGCAAAGAATGCTACAAACCACAGAGCTGGCGGGATTTGGGAGTGATATTTTATGGCATAAGAATAGAGCAGAGCTTTTCATACTAGTATAGTATTTGATACATGGCTTATGCCAGGCGGTGCTGAATAAATAAATCAACACTATTGACAAGAGAAAGATTATTGCGACTAAAATCTCACACTAGTGAAACTGCTATACCTCAGCACAGTAGAGTCAGTCTATTCTGTAAGTATTAGTAATGTCCATATTTCAGTCAACTTGAGTATTATTCTTATAACATCAAGCACTGTTTCAGGAATTATGGAAGGAACAATTAGTGGATGTATTTATTGATCTGCTTAGATGACTCATTAGGAGGCCATTTATAAGACAACTGCAAGGAAGAAACCTCAGTCCCAGACAACAAAGAATATCAGTGTGCCACTTTGTGTTCTAATCATTTGCACAACTATTTTCTCTGTTTAAAAATGTTTAAATGAAGTACTCCTGTCTTTTTAATTGAGTATAATTCCTTTACAATGTTGTGTTAGTTTCTGCTGTACAACATGAATCAGCCATGCTGCTGCTGCTGCTGCTAAGTCACTTCAGTCGTGTCCAGCTCTGTGCGACCCCATAGACGGCAGCCCAACAGGCTCCCCTGCCCCTGCGAAGGTCATCACAGAGCACTGAGCTGAGCTCCCTGCGTTAAACAGCAGCTTCCCACTAGTTATCTCTTATACACATGGTAGTATATATATGGCATTGCTACTTTCCCAACTCTTCCCACCCATTCCTTCCCCACCCCCAGTGTCTACATGTTCATTCTCTATGTGTGCATCTCTATTCCTGCAAATGGGTTAAATGAAGCTGGTAGGCTTTTAATAAATCTCTCCCCTTTTAAAACATCCACTGTTCACATTTATCTACTGGATTTATATTCTCACAACTCAAAGAAATTCAAGTCATATGCACACTCAACCAGTGGTATTGCAAAAAGAGAAACACCGAACTTGACTCACCCAGCCAAAGTGAAGGTTGCAGTTTTCTGGAAAATATGTATGTTTCCCAAAGTATGGGTTGGGTTGCTTTCATTTGACATTTTTAGTCTAACAAGAGTCATGGATAGATTAAGCTATATACTGTAGGAGAAAAAAACAAGGGAAAAATGATCTTTTGTTTCCTGTATCATAACACAAAAAATTTGATATATTTCACATTCAACCATGGAAGAGAAAGAAGAGGCAGTTCTATATCATCACTGAAACTACTTACCACTAGATGAAGTCATAGAGGGCAGGGCTATTTGCTTTAGTGAACAAGTCACTCTTCCTCTGGGAAAGAAAAAAAAAAAAAAAGCCACAGCATTGCGTCTGTACATAACTCCCATCCCCAACCACAGATTGATTTGGAAAGCCTATTCAAAATCATTAAAATGAAGAAGAATATAGAGGAGAAATCATATAAAGCAACGCACACACAACAAAAAAAGAAGTTGAAAAGCATTTAATGATAAATTAGATGCTTTTGTTAACTGGGATGAAGAATTGAGGAGGAAAGAAAGGAGGCCTACTGCATGAAGAGCAGCATGGATCACCTATTTCATGATTGGTTTCCTAGACTGTAAAGCGGGGATGACCCTGGTACCTCTTCTGCTATCACTCACCCACTGCCGAATATGGCAACCAGTCCCTGTCTCAGGCTTATTATGCTTTTATTTGCTACAGCATGGAATGTTTCACCCCTATATTTTCTTCAGTTAATGCCCAGATCTCTCCATTTCCTGAATTCCAAATTTGTTTTTTCCATAAGATTATACATCTATTTTAGTTGCCTGTTTTCTCCACTAGAACATGAGGACCAACGGGACATGGACTTAATAGATTCAGTGTTGGAGCATCACATGTGTGCTTGGTACCTGTGTGCATGAATGAATGAAAGGCTAATGGGTGAATGAATGAATGAGAAGAGAGTTGTAGAAGAGGAGAGAGTAACTGCTCCAAAGCCTGAAGAAATCAAACCACACAGGCTGTGTAGACCAAGTCATGGAATTTATCTTTCATCCCCCAAAACAGAGGGATGCAATTCCCAAGGGTTGTTTGAAGATTAAGTAACAGAGGGAAAGCAATTTAGCATGGACTCAAAAACATCTTTACTCAATTCACACCAATTATTTATATATTATTAAGGAATGGCCCAATTAATACTTCGGCCACCTAATGTGAAGAGCTGACTCATTTGAAATGACTCTGATGCTGGGAGAGATTGAGGGCAGGAGGAGAAGGGGACAACAGAGGATGAGATGGTTGGATGGCATTACTGACTCAATGGACATGGGTTTGGGTGGACTCCGGGAGTTGGTGATGGACAGGGAGGCCTGGTGTGCTGCGGTTCATGGGGTCACAAAGAGTCGGACACAACTGAGCGACTGAACTGAACTGAACAATTAACCTGTGGCACAACAGAATCTCCATTCAAATGTTTGTGGGAGTTGTTGCTTTCCCTCCCAGAACTTGACAGTTTTCATAAGAAAATAGAGTATGAAATCTTCAGGTCAGTTGCCATACATAACAATTACCCAGACCCAGTCTTCTGGACCAGGTCACTGGAAAAACAGTTTTATAAAATCTGCCATCCAGGATGTATAAACTCTCATATGTCATGGTCAGTTAGAAGAAGGCTTCTACAAGCATGAAGAGACTGTCACCTTATTCTTTCTTGATAAAACAGAGTCTGGTGGCTTGAATATGTGAATCAGGAACCATTCCTGGCTCATTTACTAAATATCTGCCACCGTGTTAAGCATTTATATAGAGTATTTGGTTAATAAACATAAACCTCACAAAGACCCTATAAGATAAGCAGTGTTTTTATCTGCACATTAGAGATGAGGAAACCAAGGGCCAGGGAGTCTCAATGAAACAATTTGCCCATGGTGCCACAGCTGGCCATGGTAGAAGGCAGCACAGGCTTTTAAGGTGGGCTGTGTGCTTTAATGCCAGCATTCATGAGTCCTCTATTATTTTGTCTCTAAGTTCAAGAAAGTGAAGATCAGAGAAATTAAGGAAGCTGTTGAAATCACACAGCTGTCAAGAGATGGAGCCTAAAATTAAGCCCAATATGCTATACCCAAGCCCATGTTGCCAAATCATCTCCTGACTAGCCCTGTGTGTTCTTCATTAATATTTCAAGATTTGGATGCATTCGTTGACAATCCTTCCCACTTCAATGCAAATCAAGATGTGTCACCTTTCAGAGCTGTACAGCGTGCAAATCTGTCTACAGATGGACTGTGGGGTCAGAGAGTTATGAGTAAACTTTTGACTTGTATAATCTAGCAGGGTTTCAAGTTCTGCTTCCTCTCACATGATATAAGGGCTTCCCAGGTGGTCCAGTGGTAAAAGTCCACCTCCCAATGCAGGAGACACAGGAGACGCAGGTTAAATCCCTGGGTCAGAAAGATCCCCTGGAGGAGGAAATGCAACCCACTCCAGTGTTCTTGCCTGGAAAATCCCATGGACAGAGGAGCCTGGTGGGCTACATACAGTCCATAGAAACATAAAGAGTTGGACAGAACTGAACATACACATACATGATATAAGGCTTGGACATATATTCACAGTGCAGCTTATAAAACACTCATTAGTGCTTCATAAGGTGGCATTTCTGCCTTGAATATGATAATTGCAATTAATCCTTAGCACTGTCTTACACAGCACCAATAGAGCATGAAAAAAGAAAGGAAAATGCCACTATTGAGTGACAGAAACTATTAACTCGAGCAGGTCTTTTACTCTTGGAATGAGAAAACTTGAACCTTTGAGACATTTATTTAAATGACTTACATGATAACAGCATTTTGGACATTACCTTGTTAGCATGTGAAATGAGCACAACTGTGCAGTTGTCTGAGCATTCTTTGGCACTGCCCTTCTTTGGGGTTGGAATGAAAACTGATATTTTCCAGTCCTGTGGCCACTGCTGAGTTTTTCAAATTTGCTGTCATACTGAGTGCAGCACTTTAACAGCATCATCTTTTAGGAGCTAGATAGTTCAGCTGGAATTCCATCACCTCCATGAGTCTGACACAAGTCACCAAAGAGTCAGATACAACTGAGCAACTGAACAACAACAACAACAACATAACAGCATTTAGGGATCTAGGATGAGAAGTTCCCTTGGAGCTTATCTAGTAAAAAAAAGAAAAATTGCAAGGATCTGTTTCTTCGAGAAATTTCTTGATGTGAGAATTGGCTCAAAAACATGATAATTGTGGTTCTGTCGTTTCAAGCCAACAGAAATGGCTTATAATCTTAGTATCAGCTTCTCAAACACATGTGTTTTCAGCTTGCTTCATCAGCCCCATCTGGTCCCTATTGGATAAGGTATATCCAATCCCTACTATGAAGCATCCTAGAATTACACAAAAAAAATTTATATATATATATATAAAGCCAAGAGGAAAGGATTCTGGTCATTTTTTAAATGACACATTACCTCTCCTTTTGATATAACTTTCTAGGCTCCCATCAAGGATTATTAAACCAATATCAAACCACACCAATACTTCAGAAATTTCCCAGCCATAGGCTAACAATAAAGAACTGGTCCTCTTATTGCAAACAACTGCCATTACCTCATCCTTGTCCCAGATAGAATGTTGTCTCTTCCTTTGATTATAATAGTGTCAAGTATCCTAGTCCAACAGATAACACAGTCTTTTCACTCTATCAACTGAGGTAATTCTCCGCTAAAGAGAGTTTGATTTAGATTTGCAAAACTTTGATATATGTAGCCACCATTGAACCACACAGCCAAGATGCCATTTGTATTTTGAGCTACAGAGACCCTCTGTCAACCTCTCAATGTCTCAGCTTTCCCCATTACTCCCTGAATACTGGGAGGTTCATGGTAGCAGAAATGAAGAGAATATGGAGGATTTTTCCATGCAGTCTGTCAAACATAAGGGCATGTTTTACTTTCTTGCAAAAAAGATCTTTCCACACTCTTAAAAAAGAGGAACGTGAACAAAGGAGCTGAGCTCTAATTTTTCTTTTTGGAAAAATCTGGAATTCTGGACTGTTTTTCAAAAATGGGTATTCCATCAACCTTAATGACTGTTGGAAATGATTCTATTGGAACTACTTGGTAATTCAATACAGAGTTTCCAGACCACCAGTTCAGAATTGGCTCCAATGAGAAAGAATTCTGAGTTATCAGATGGCGTCTGCCTGCCAGGATGAGCAAGATTAGGAGAATGGATCAGTCTCCATATAAGGGTGAATGTGATTCAACTCCATGTGAATCAAATGTCATTAATATCAATCCTTCATCATCCATCCCCTCCCCTTCACCTCCCACTGCCTTCAGCAGCACCAAAGCCAAGAAATGGGTTGATATAAAGACTAAATCACTATTTTTGTTTCATGTGTGGTCCTATCTTTCAGAGATGTCTTCAAGGCCAAGAGAACTAGTGTTAACAGTTATCATTGATATGTAAGTCCCAAGAATTTACTTCTGCCAAGCCAATATATTGGTACATGGAAAGGTCAGATGTTTATATCTCTGGATCTTTAGAGAGTTTAAGAACTGAGAATTTTATGATGCCACGCACACACAGAGTGATCAAAATGAAAACAGACTAAGCTATGAAAGTAAAGGAAGTTTAATAAAACAAAACTGAAACATTTTGTGGCAGTTCAGTCACTAAGTCATGTCTAATTCTTTGCAGCCCTGTAGACTGCAGCACGCCAGGCTTCCTTGTCCTTCACCATCCCCCGGAATTTGCTCAAACTCATGTCTATTGAGTCAGTGATGCCATCCAACCATCTCATGGCCCTCTTCTCCTTCTGTCCCCCCCTTCTCCTTCTGCCATCAATCTTTCTTAGTATCAGGGTCTTTTACAATAAGTTGGCTCTTCACATCAAGGAGCCAAAGTACTGGAGCTTCAGTATCAGTCAAAAATATTTATTTCCAAATATTTTTCTCATTTATGGGGGATTCCTGCTTTGCTGCTGCCTCAAACATGTGCATAGACTGCCTGATGGATATTACAACAAAAGGTGTGAGACAGCATCCTGGGAAAGTTCAGAATACACAGTCCAGAGAGTTGTGTTCAAGGTTTGACTCTATAGGTCTAGAAATAGGGGCCTTGGGCAAGTGAATGAACTTCATGACACCTCTATTTTCCAATACCTAAACTCTTGATAATATATATCTCTTAGGATGGTGGGGAGTGTGACTTTACTTGCCATGGGCACATTATTTGTATATAGTATGAACAAGTGAAGAAGTGAAGTCACTCAGTTGTGTCTGACTCTTTGTGACCCCATGGACTGTAGCCTACCAGGCTCCTCATTCCATAGAATTTTCCAGGCAAGAGTACTGGGTTGGGTTGCCATTTCCTTCTCCAGGGGATTTTTCCAACCCAGGGATCCAACTGGGTCTCCCGCACTACAGGCAGACGCTTTACCATCTAAGCCATAGTGCCATACAAATGTTATGTCAATATTTCAGTTAGAATTTAGGTCCTTCTCTGTCTTATTTTGTAATAATTTAAAAAAAGTTTCTGTTATTTTCCTGTTCATTTAAGTATAAAATTGCAAACTATGTTCAGCCATTTTGTCAGTAAACTTTTGCTAGATTCATTTTAATATAACTTACTAATAAAATATTACTATTGAATATTATAAATATTATTAATGAAAGTTAATTTAATGTACACTCTAATACTTAGTTGACTGTGTGCTACGGAGTATTCTCAGTTCGTTAGTTATGATAACTCATGTGATTCTCATAAAAACCCTACAAGGTAAATATTATAGCTATTTTTTTAATATAAGAAAATCAAAGTTCAAGGTTGAACCTAAGATTATGTAACTAGTAAATGGCAGACCTTGGATTTCAAATCAAGCTACTTGTTTCAGAATATATATTAATTACTCAATTGTACTGACTTTCCATAAAGTGTGAACTTTTTTCTTTAAAATCAAGTTGGGGAGACAATGCTATTTCAAGTTTTCATTTTAATGTTTTCATCCATTTATTCAGTTTTGCACTATGCCAACAATGAAGATACACAGTCACATTATCTTTAGTGAAAGAGGCAGACTAAAAATATTTTTTTAAAAAAAGCAGCAGCAGCAGCAAGAAAACAAAAGATGTTACCAGGAAAATGAATCCAAATTAAAAGAGTGATTTTTTAGTAAGGAAGATGTCCTTAAGATAATGACATTTGATCCAAGGTTAGAATGTCAAGGACAAGTCTACCATGTGAAGAGATGAGTATTCCAGGAAGAGAGAACTGCAAGGGCAAAGCCCTTGAGTTGAGAATGAGCTTGAAAAATAATCTCCAATGTAAGTAGAAGTGATTCAGGGCTGAAGGTTTGCATCCCCCCACATTTCCTGTGTTGAAAACCTAATCCCAAGTCTAATCATCCTTTGAGGTAGGGACTTTGGGAGGTAAGCAGGTTATGAAGGAGACTGTACCCTTGTAGAACAGTTCCTGAGAACCCCCGCGTCATCTACCACGTGAGGTTATAGTGAAAAGACATGGTCAGTGTTGAAGCTGGGCCTCACCAGGCAATGAATCTGCCAGTAACTTGATCTTAGATTTCTCAGCTTCCAGAACTATGAGAAATAAGTTTCCATAGTTTACAAGTCACCTAGTTTATGACAATTTGTTATAGCACCCTGAATGGACTAAGACAGTAGGGAAAGGAGGAAAGTAAAGGGAAATAAGGAATAAGAATATAGGCAGTATGCCTGGAGAGCAAGAGTAAGGATAAGAAGAGGTTGCAAAGGCAGATAGAGACAGACAAGGCAGAGCCTTTAAGGTCATGACTAGTCCTGAAGAACAATGGCTGGCCAAAGTAGTGTTCACAGTATTGAGATAATACAATCAGATATTTCTGATGTGCTTTGAAAACTTACTCTGACTGCCCAGAAGATAAACACATGGGAATCATAAGAATGAGAGAAGGGAGAGTAGTCTGGAGATTATTTCAAATTGCAAGAGATGGTTTCCTGGTTTCCTTGACTAGAGTGGGTGGTGATGGACATAGTAAAACATAGATGGTTTTAAAATAGATTTTGGATTTCCCTGGTGGCTCAGCTGGTAAAGAATCTGCCTGCAGTGCAGGAGACCTAGATTTGATCCCTGAGTTGGGAAGATCCCCTGGAGAAGGGCAAGGCTACCCACTCCAGGATTCTGGCCTGGAGAATTCCATGGACTGTATAGTCCATGGGATCGTAAAGAGTCGGACACTACTAAACAACTTTCACTTTCACTTTCTTTTTGAGGGAAAAATTGATAAGACTTGGCATAAGTGAGAAAAAAGTACTAAAGATGACTTCCGAGTTTCTTGTTTTTATTATGGAATTCTCTGAGTATACCAAATTGGATTGAAAAATTTTGAGTTTTATCACTGTGGACCTTTGAGGTCAAGAAATGTACATTACTGAAGGATAAAAACTAAAACAGCTAAAGAGTTTGATAAATACTTGTTGAATGATTACAGTAATTTTCTCTCCAATTTTTCTGACCATGGATTGTCATCATTATACCTGCACATGCAAAATTTTGACACTGGAAATGTTGTGGATGGAATGTCTGTGTTCCCCTCAACCTGACAATTCATATATTGGAGATTTAAGCCCCCATGTGATGGTATTTGGGTTGGGGCTTTTAGGAGATAATAAGGGTTAGAGGAGGTCATGAGGGTAGAGCCTTCATGACAGGACTGGTACTTATATAAATATAAGAGGTACAAGAGAGCTTGTTCTCCTTCTTTCTGTCCACACATAAAGAAGAGATCATGTGAGCCCAGAAACACAATGAAGCTAAGGGAAGAAGCCTCAAAATAAAACCTAGCTCTCTGGCACCTTGATCTTGGATTTTGGCCCCCAGAAACATAATAATAATTTTTTGTTGCTTAAGCTACCCATCCTATGGAATTCTGTCATGACAGCTGAAGCTGACTAAGATATAAAGTTAACTTGCGAAGTGGAATTTAATGAATTGACAAACTCCAGAAGCCATGTCAGTTCTGATTCATCCTCAGGTGCTTTTATTGAAAATATCATCTGAAACCCCATGGAAGTATCTCTACATGGCAATATTCAGAAAATTTCTTCTGCCAGTCCATTGGTCCCTAGTTCTGGAAATGTCTCAGAACAGAATTTGTTTCTGAAATAAGAGTGTGAGAAAGAACAAAAATTCACCATAATGAATTAATCTCAGTTTACCCAGATAAATCTAAAGATAGATTAGCTGTAAGATACATTCCCATGTCAGTTACCTCTGCTGACTCAGACTATTAATCAACTGCTTCTTCCTGGTCTTATTTACTAGTTACCTATTATCAATTGAATAAGAAAATCTTCCTAATAGAAGAGCAATCAGAAAACTTTTTCTGTAAAGGACCAGAGAGTAAATATTTTTGGCTTTGTAAGCTAAACAGTCTCTATCACAGTTACCCAATCTGTTGTCGAGTAAAAGCAGCCACAGACAGTAAAGGAATGGGTGTGGCCATGTTCCAATATGACTTTACTCACTAAAACAGGCAGTTAGGTCTGGCCCATGAGCTATAGTTTGCCCATCCCTATAATTGAACTTTGTTTTGGTCACATATGTTTTCAGATACTTTCACAGTTACTTTATACCTATCACATGTACAAAGAACAAAAGCTGAAATCATAAGTGCCTTTGTAATCATTATAGGACACAGCATGGGTATATAAATATGAGACTGTCTGTTAATATCACTCCCAGAGTGTCATTTGCTGTTCATCTGCTAAAAGTCCAGTCTGCCTTTGGGATACCACTCCTTTCTATTACATGGATCCTGAAGTGGTTCTCATAGTTTGCCTTCATAAGCAGTCTATTAATACATAGGCTAATTAAAGCACTCCATTCTACTAGTCAAAAAAAAAAAAAAAAATTAGCTCAAAGACAAGAGGGGAAAAAAAAGATAAGAGCAAGTTACAAAACTTTGAGTATGTATGCATAGAGGGAGCGATAACATTGTTCTTCCTCTGAGATATCAGGCCATAAAGATGATGTAACTTGGGACTTTTTAGAATTATCTTCCAAAGCTACATGAATGAAATCATCAATAGTATCAGCAAATGAGATCAATGAAATCAAAGGAGAGAACTATCCAGCATTCTCAGACAGAATCTGAGGCCCAGGATCATGCCTTTGGTTACAAAAACAATAAATCCCTCTTTTTAATATCTACAGGAAATTGGATTCCCAGTGCTTGTAAACAAATGGATTTGGAAAATAAAATTTCACTGCAAATATGACAAAATCACAATGAAGTGAGGCAATTTCAAAGAGTACGACAACCAGTATCATAAATGTAGCAATTGTTAACTTGATTAAGAAAGAAATAAGGAACAATTTGTGGACACAGGCTTGCCAGAAAAAATACAGAATGTCAAGCTACTAGGAAAAAATTTCAACATGTTATGACATTGTATCTGAATTAATATTTAAAAGCACAGAATACTTTATAAACACTGTGGGTCATAGATATATGGATCATTCCCTAGCATAGTATAACTTTATGGACAGGCATAGAATGAAAGCTTTGGAAGTATTAGTGAAGTATGCAAAACATAAAGAAAAATAGAAGTGCAAGTGCATTTTAAGAATACAGAAAGATCTCAGATACCAATGTCTTCAAGGTAGCCTGATTGATTTTACTGACAGGTTTAAAAGAAGAATGTTTTATCAATAGGGAAATATGTTAAGCCTTGGAAGCAGAGTAAATGAAAATAGCAGAGGGAAAACACTGTCAGCTTCCACTGAAGGACAGTATATAGAGAAGGAAGATTTAACCTTGTCATGACCGTGTTCAGGTCCTTTCAGCAGGCATTGCAAATACTGAGACAGTGACAAGGAGCTATGGCCCAGGGACAGTGTAAAACCACCCCTATTATGACATAATGAGATGAAGCCTAAAGTCACTGTGTACTCAGTCCATCTAATTAATTCCAATCAATCACACAAAATATTTTTCTTCTGTTTTGGCTTACTAGGGAGACTTCCAGAAAAACACAAGAGAATCCCAGAAAAACATCTGCTTTATTGACTATAGTAAAGCCCTTGACTGCATGGATCACAACAAACTGTGGAAAATTATTAAAGAGATGGGAATACCAGACCACCTTACCTGCCTCCTGAGAAATCTGTATGTAGGTCAAGAAGTAACAGTTAGAACCGGGATTGGAACAATGAACTGATTCCAAATTGGGAAAGGAGTGTGTCAAGGCTGTATATTGTCACCTTGCTTATTTAGCATATGTGAAGAGTACATCATGTGAGATGCAAGGCTGGATGAAGCAAAGCTGGAATCAAAACTGCAGGGAGAAATATCAAAACCTCAGATATGCAGACTGCCCTTATGGCAGAAAGTGAAGAGGAATTAAAGAGCCTCTTGATGAAAGTGAAAGAGGAGAGTGAAAAAGCTAACCTAAAACTCAACATTCAAAAAACTAAGATCATGGCAACTGGTCCCATCACATCATGGAAAATAGATGGGGAAACAATGGAAACAGTGACAGACTGTTTTTTCTTGGGCTCCAAAATCGCTGCAGATGGTGACCGCAGCCATGAAAATAAAAGACACTTGAAAAAGACACTCCCTAAAAGAAAAGCTGTGGCAAACCTAGATAGCATATTAAAAAGCAGAGACATTACTTTATTGACAAAGGTCTATATAATCAAAGCTATGGTTTTTCCAGTAGTCGTTTATGGATTTGAGAGTTGGACCATAAAGAAGGCTGAGAACCAAAGAACTGATTCCTTTCATTCCTTTGGAGAAGACTCTTGAGAGTCCCTTGGACAGCAAGGAAATCAAACTGGTCAATCCTAAAGGAAATCAACCTGGAATATTCTTTGGAAGGACAACTGCTGAAGCTGAACCTCCAGTACTTTGGCTACTTCACACGAAGAGCCGACTCACTGGAAAAGACCTGATGGTAGGAAAGACTGAAGGAGAAAGGAGAAAGGGGCAGCAGAGGACGAGATGGTTAGACAATATCACTAATTCAATCCATATGAATTTAAGCAAACTCCAGAAAGTAGTGAAGGACAGAGGAGCCAGGTGTGCTACAGTCCACGGTGTTGCAGAGTCAGATACAACTGAGTGACTGAACAACTATAGCAACAGTAGCATTTCTGCCAATATAATTTCTTTAAAACTTTGTGGAAGTTCTATGAATTATCTTTTGGTGTTCAAGCCACTTGGAGAAAACTTAATATCCACAGATCTCTTTGAGATAGCTTTTATTTTTCCACGGCCCCTCATGAAGATGCAGTGGGATAATTTCCTTAAATTGTTTAACAGAGAGTGTCTGTAAAGTATGCCTTTAGATGCCTAGGAGTTCAAGGCTGTATGAACGGACCCCTGAGGCATTATTTTAAATCCTTTCTATAGTTTACAAAATGTTTTACAGCCACAACATTAGCCAGTAGCTTCTTCCTTACTACAGGACTATATTTTCCCAACAGTGCTCTGAATTTGATCTTTGCCCCAGTGTCTTTTCTTTGAGAATCTTTTGTCATTTGGAGAGCTTGGGAATTAAAATCAGTTAAAATTTTCAGCCCACAATTCATGGGTTTTATTTGTTTGTTTGTTTGTTTGAACATTTTTACTAAATTTTGCTTGAAAACTATATATTTCCTTTTTAACCTTATCTCTCTCTTTCCCTACATCTTATAATGTACTTATAATGTACCAAGAGAAGCAAGTTAGTAATTCTGCTTGGAAATTTCATTAAGAAACCCACCAATTTATTAGGCTTATTTTCTATTTTCTATATCACCATATGATAATTTGAATACTCAACTGTGTTGTCCAACTTTTTTTTCCAATTTCCTTAATAATTATTTTACTGACCTTTCAGCATTTGTTAATACCCTCTTTGATATCCTTCCAAATTTTCTTAGCAGAAGCTGCAAAACCCTTTCATTTTCCACTTGCAATCTCATCTCAAAGACAGCGATAAGTTTTAAGTTTTTGTTATAGGAACACTCTGTTCTTGGGTGAATTCTGTTACAATTATCTATTGTGACATTAAAACCAGTCATAGAACACTGTGGTGTAAAGCAAGAACCATTTGACATGCTCACAGATTCTGTGGTCATGAATACAGAAAGGGCAGAGAAGTGGTGATTCTTTACTTCTCATGATGTCTGGGCCACAGTGGAGAATATTCAATTGACCAGGCATGAATCAAATAGTCAAGCACAAGAATCATTTGAAAGTTACTTCAAATAGATGCCTGATTCTATGCAGGAGTGACCAGAAGCCTGGCCTCAGTTACAATTGTTTACCAGAACACTTGATCATGTTCTCTCCATGTGACTGAGGCTTCATGAAACAGAGAAGCTAGGTTTCAACAAGAAACTTCAAGAGAGGAAACATTTCAAGAGACCCAAATGGAAGCCCTAAGACTTATCTGACCTAGTCTTAAGAGACATAGAGTCTTACTTCCACCATGTCCTGTTGTCCATTGTGATCTTCAGTTCAGTTCAGTTCAGTCACTCAGCTGTGTCCGACTCTTTGTGACCCCATGGATTGCTGCGCACCAGGCCTCCCTGTTCATCACCAACTCCCAGAGTTTACTCAAACTCATGTGCATTGAGTCAGTGATGCCATACAACCATCTCATCCTCTGTTGTTCCCTTCTCCTCCCGCCTTCAGTCTTTCTCAGCATCAGTGTCTTCTCAAAGGAGTCAGCTCTTCACATCAGGTGACCAAGGTATTGGAGTTTCAGCTTTAGCATCAGTCTCTCCAATGAATATTCAGGACTGATTCCCTTTAGGATGGACTGGTTGGATCTCCTTGCAATCTTAGATCTCATATATTTTGCTGATATTTTTTTTTCTGTAAATAGAATTTAAAGTGAGTCTCTGAGTTCAGTCCAATTTCAAAGGGAATGGATTTTGAGTCCACTCATTAATGCAAAAGCAGGAAGCTCTCATCACCAAAGAGGAGGTCAGATGGAGATATTTTAGACCTTTTTTTGGAACTATATCATAGACCATTTAATTAAATGACTGAATAAGAAGGAAAATATGAGAAAAGTAATACAAATGCCATAAGCTTATGAAGAAAAGAAAAGCTACTATAGAAACTAAAATGAAGCTTAGCATTTTTGAAGAATCACATTCCCTATATCTTGCCACAATATTCCATCCTTAGGGAACAAAGTAAAATAACATACTAGTGCCACCACAGGATAATGTTTGATACCTTATTTCCCACAGGTCTAAATATATTTTGCCTTCAACAAGAGATAAGGAAATGTAAATTGAGCTGAGTAAACTCTCTATTTTCTCTCCTACTGCTACTGCTACTGCTAAGTCACGTCAGTCGTGTCCGACTCTGTGCAACCCTAGAGACGGCAGCCCACCAGGCTCCCCCGCCCCTGGGATTCTCCAGGCAACAACACTGGAGTGGGTTGCCATTTTCTTCTCCAATGCATGAAAGTGAAAAATGAAAGTGAAGTCGCTCAGTCGTGTCCGACCCTCAGCGACCCCATGGACTGCAGCCCACCAGGCTCCTCCGTCCATGGGATTTTCCAGGCAAGAGTACTGGAGTGAGGTGCCATTGCCTTACTTGTGTGATAAGAGGAGACTGGTTTATCTTCCATTCAAATGGCACATCACATTTCAAGCAAGATCAGGATGAAGTCCTTGAAAGAAAGGAAAATTAATTTGGTTGATCAGGCACAAGTCTGGTTAAAATGCTACATAATAAAGATAAAACAATTCAGTGGAAAGCATTGGGGAGAGCATTCCAGATGGTACTAGAGGTAAAGAACCCTTCTGCCAGTGCAGGAGATGTAAGAGATACGAATTCAATCCCTGGGTCAGGAAGATCCTCTGGAGGAGGGCATGGCAACCCACTCCAGTATTCTTGCCGGGAGAACCCCATGGACAGAGGAGGCTGGTGGGCTATAGTCCATGGGGTTGCAAAGAGTTGGACACGACTGAAGCCACTTAGCATTGCAAGGATTGGGGAAATGTTGGAAATGTCCATCAGTCATGGCAACACTCAAATCTATGTGAACACATAGACATTTAGATTAAAAATTGCTTATAATGCTTTCTTCATTGGTGCTCTTAAGAGCTTTAAAGAAGCTAACCATATGGCAAACGAGTACAGAGAAGAGGCAAAAAATTCCTAAGATTGGAGAAGTTTGCCACCATGTGTCTCTTGTAACTGTAGTGTAGTGCTTACTTAATTATTCAGTTGTTTATTATTAATTATTCAGTTTCCCAACTTGGTATTACCACTGAGCAAAAAGGACAAAAGCTGGATTATCCATGAAGATCAGAAGGTTCCTCTAAATCTAGACCCACATAATATCTGAAGAAGGAAGCTTGACCAGTAAAAGACTGGTCAAGCTTTTAGTTCTTGAGCTTTGTGTTTAATAACTCTAAATAATGAAATCTGAACTCAAAGTCATTCAGTTTCATGCCCACTTGGTCAGAACTTCCCATCAGTAACTATTTCTCCACTGCTTATCCTGCAGTATAGCTTTCACTCTACTCTTTATATTGAAAAGTTGATGACCAGAGCAATGCCATGGATGAATGAAGATTTAGCATGGAAATCTGAAATTGTATGTTTTTTGAGGATATTTACGCATATAACAAGAATTTGAAAGACACTGCTTGCCATAATACTTTGTTTCTTTTTCCATTACATCTCTGAGATTACAATTGGATTTTTTGTTTGTTTGTTTTATTCTGATGCCAAAACAGAAATGCTTTACGAAAGAGCCTAGCAAAGGATGCTAGATAGATAAGTTAGCTGAGTTCACAAGTTCAACAGCACACAAGTGTGGCTATGCCAAAGAAGATGTTTAAAAAATTACACAGGACTGCCCCAAAGCTATTAACCTCATACATGTGCAGAAGATGAAAGGCATTCTCACCAATAAACTAATTATAAATCATCTGTTCTCAGTTATGAGGGAAAGAAATGGTTTGTTCCCGACAGCATCAACCAGGCATCAAGAATTTTATTAAGAAAATGGTTATTACTTCCACAAGGTACTCACTACTATTTTTAGGATGCATGTGTTTCCATATAAACACCAGTGCTCACTGGAGTAGGTTCATATGAAAAAGAAAAAGCATAGAAGAGTGTACTGCTATAAGGACCATTCCATTCGAGCACATATGATTGATGCAAGTCCACACAGATGGAGATACTGACCAGTGAGAATTTTATTCTGAGTTCTAGTATGCATGATCAGTTTATAACTGCTGACCTCCCCAGATCCATCATCATTTTTGCCTTTGCTAAAAAATAGTCTCTAATGAGTGTTTTAACTAAATAAATGAAATGTCTCACCTCTAAGGTAAAAATGATGGTTCGAGATTATTAGTATTGGCAAGGTTTCAATGGAAATGAAAAATTCTTGTCAATTACAAACCATCTTGTTACCAAGTCACAGGTATAAAGAATCAAAGATACAAAAGAGAAATGTCCAGACTCTTCTTAAAATCATGATCAAGATGCTTATGTTTTCTAGATGTGTCCTTAAATCCTTTTGATAAGGTAGCCCAGAAACATCAGTTTAAAAAGTTGACAAGCCTAAAGAGTAGCAAAACTTCTGGCACATCACCTATGAAAGTGGGCAAAAGCAGAGAGCCAGGCCATGTGGCATGGTATGTTTTAGCAAAGTTATGGCTTTTACTCTGAATAAAATGGAAGCATTCAACATTTTTGAGAAGAGACACGCCATAAAATAGGTCAAGTTGTTGAAAAGACACCCTTGATACACCATGTCCTTTCCAGAGAATAAAATAGAATAAGCCATTTCCTTGGCTTTGGGAAGGACAGAAGCTGGTTGGGAGAGAAACTGGTTGGAAGGCTATGAAATAAAACAGGTCAGAAGGTAGATCTCATAGGATTTGCTGATAGATTTTATATGAGCCATGATAGAAAGAGAGAATTAAAGGATGACCCCAAAGCTTTTTGTCTAGGCAACTGGCAGATTGGAGGTACCAGCAACCATATGAGGAAGGACATGGGTGGAGCAAATGTGAGGGGATCAGGAACCAGGAATTTAGTTCAGGGCATTTTGAGCTCTATACATTCATTAGACATTCAAGTAGAGATGAGTAGGCTGACATTAAGTAAGGTTGAGCTGTATTGTATTTTATCTTTTCATAGTCATGTTAGTGCTCAGAAATCATAGCTCAAAATATCTTTGCTGCTGCTGCTGCTGCTAAGTCGCTTCAGTCGTGTCCGACTCTGTGCGACCTCATAGACGGCAGCCCACCAGGCTCCCCCGTCCCTGGGATTCTCCAGGCAAGAACACTGGAGTGGGCTGCCATTTCCTTCCCCAATGCATGAAAGTGAATGACACTTAAACTTTCTCAGGAGTAAGGAAACAGTTAACTTGGTTTGTACTCCTACAGCTGAACAAAAGCATCGGGAAATCTTATCCTAAAGCTAACATTGCTACTAACAACAATAATGGTAATAACCATGATCTTAAAAACACACACTATGTTCGTTCCATAGTGAAGGTGTTAGTCACTCAACTATGTCCGACTCTCTGCAACCCCATGGACTGCAGCCCGCCAGGCTCTTCTGTCCATGGGATTTCCCAGGCAAGAATACTGGAGTGAGTAGCCATTCCCTTCTCAGTAGATCTTCCCAACCCAAGGATAGAACCTGGGTTTCCTGCATTGTAGGTGGATTCTTCACCACTGATCCACCAGGGAAGCCCTACACTTCATAGACATCATGTTTAATTCAACAGTTCCTCGGGAAAGTATTAAGAGGGAGAAAATAAGTTACTAATCTTGCCCAAAGACACAAAACTTAAATGAGTGGGCAAGCCACAGTTTGAAACATGAAACCATGAAACATTGTCCAAGGCCCCCAGCAGCACTGAAATACGTTTGAGAAGCTTGCATTCTAGGCCAGAATCTTCCGCCACTCACTTGACAGGTCTTGGCCAGAAGTGAACTTTTAGACACTATAATCCAAGTCCTCAGCAATAGGTATGCTGCCGCTGCTGCTACTGCTAAGTCGCTTCAGTCGTGTCCGACTCTGTGCGACCCCATAGATGGCAGCCCACCAGGCTCCCCCGTCCCTGGGGTTTTCCAGGCAAGAGTACTGGAGTGGGTTGCCATTGCCTTCTTCCAGCAATAGGTATAAAAATAAGTAATTCACTGATTTTTCTGGAGATGGTTTGTTAAACATAAAGAAACTGCTTTGACTTGATTTTTAGCGCTACTCATGGCCAAACTACATTCACTGAACTCATTGCCTAAACAGCATTGCCTAAACAGCATTGCCTTGGGAATGCCAACAGCAAGACACTTCTCTGTTGAAACATCTGTATCTGCTGACACAACAGCTTTGTGTTGTAAGGAAAAAAACTTAAGAACAGCCAGAAACCTTTTTTTTTTTTCATTTTATATAGTGAATGATGATGAATAACAAATAGAAACCAAGACAAAGTTTAGGGAAAAAAGAAAGCTTAGCAGAGAGACTGAAGACAATCTGCTGATTGAAGCATAAAATTAAATATAAAGTAATGACCTATTTCAGGAAAAATACATTGATTTTCAGAGAAAGACTTACACCAATTTTAAAATTACCAAGAGAAATATTTAGGCTACTGAAGATTTGAAAATTAAAGGAAATTGGAAACCAAGTGTTACAAAGTTAACATACCAGAGCAACCTTAAACCCAGGGAACCAGCAGTGTGAAAGAAAAATTAAGAAAATAAAATAAAAAGTGGTTCTTAGCCTTGAAAAATGGTCAAGAAGAAGAAAAGAGAAAGATTTTAAATCAAGAGAGAATTAAAAAAAAGAATAATAATTAGAGGCTTCCCTGGTGTCTCAGATGGTAAAGAATCTGCCTGCAATGCAGGAAACCCAGGTTCGATCCCTGGGTTGGGAAGATCCCCTGGAGAAGGAAATGGCAACCCACTCCAGTATTCTTGTCTGGAGAATTCTGTGGATAGAGGAGACTGGTGGGCTACAGTCCATGGAGTTGTAAAGAGTCAGACACAACCGAACAACTAACACAAATGACTATTTCCCAAAGCATATGTGGTAGTTTAAAACATTACTTTAAATAATGATTTAAATAATTTGCTCTTTAAACAGCTCTTAATGTTTATCTGGTGATTCTTTTTGAAAGTACTTCAAGCATGTCCAGGGACTGTGGAAGACTTTGCTTACAAGCCTGGCTCCCACACCCATCTCTTGTGGATACTGGACCTCTGGGCATCTGCCGAAGAGGATTCTATCTGACACTTGGTTGTATGGTTTTAACATTTATTTTTTTGCTAAGTAAAATGCAAATAAATAATCTCTTGAGCATGACAGGCCTCCTAGGATAAATTTGGCCTATTATACACTTAATTGATTCAATTTGCCTTTGATTATTTGGCTGGCATTTTCACAGAAAACAAGTCTAGTGCACAGATGACCCAGTTCTTAAAAAAATTCTTGCCACTTAATATAGAGCAAGCTGACAGAAGCCATGCTTTCAAAAGGCCCACATTGTGGTAAAATGATAGAAAATTTAGAAATGTGGTTATTGTTAGCTTCACATTGTTATCTGATGATGGTTGCAATAACTTTGCTAGTATCTGTCGGGCTGAACCAACCCCCTCCATCTTGTCTAATACTATGGTGTGCAACTGTTCTATTCTGCTTACTCATGGATGAAGTTAAAGCTCAGATGTCTACAGGCATCTCTGTGAAAGGTGACCTAAGTATAGCAGACAATTAACTTTTTTAGCAATTCTGTTATATAAAATGAAGTCAGCACTGGCTAATTTAAACAGAAAAGTAAGTTACTGAAATGCTCTCAGGATACTTTTTTAGTCAAATAGTTGTACAAATAGTTCTGGGAAAATCAGGTTCCACCCAGAGTAGCCTAGATGTCTAAGTCTCAGAGTCTTAGGAAGAGGATGCAAATGGCCAAGACTGGGTTGTATGCCCAACTGCGGAGGGTCAGGAAAGGGCGCTGGTTCTGAAATGCTCCTCCAATCTGTTCCTCATTCATTGTTAGGATGTTCTTTCTCAACTGAAAATCTCATTTTATCACTTTTTCAAACTCTCTTAAACATTGTCTACGGCTACGGCTAAGTCACTTCAGTCGTGTCCGACTCTGTGCGACCCCACAGATGGCAGCCCATTGGGCTCCCCCATCCCTGGGATTCTCCAGGCAAGAACACTGGAGTGGGTTGCCATTTCCTTCTCCAATGCATGAAAGTGAAAAGTGAAAGTGAAGTCGCTCAGTCGTGTCTGACTCAGCGACCCCATGGACTGCAGCCTACCAGGCTCCTCCGTCCATGGGAGTTTCCAGGCAAGAGGACTGGAGTGGGGTGCCATTGCCTTCTCCAACATTGTCTACAGAGGGGATGAAGCCCAGTTTCCTTAGATAGTACAATCAGACCCTGACTAATTCTCCAGACTTGCCCTTCCTGGTGTAAGACTTCGTGCAGAGCTTGAAGTCTGCATTTGAATCTACTCAGCATGGTTTTCTGTGGGAAGAGGAGGCTGTTTTCATTCATTACCTGGCTAGAATTGCTCTGATGGTGGCATTCATATGTGCTCAGTATCTTCAGCTGTGTTGATTCTTTGCAACCCTATGGACTATAGCTTGCCAGGCCCCTCTGTTCATGGGATTCTCCAGGCAAGAATACTGGAGTGGGCTGCCATGCCTTCCTCCAGGGGGCCCTTCCCAACCCAGGGATCAAAACTAGGTCGCCTGCATTGCAGGCGGATTCTTTACCGCTAAGCCACGGGGGAAGCCCCTGATGGTGACATGCCCTATGAAAATCTCTAATGCATCCTGAGATTTCACACTCCCTCTGACAAGCCACTGATGATTATGCAAACTAATGAGAGACTCATTTTCCTTTTTGGCTCCCAGACAATGCTCATCAATAGTGAAATCACCCAAATGAAAGACACAAAGGAAAAAAAAAAAGCATCTTAAGGATCTACTCAACACAGATTACCTGCCATACACTGTTATAAAGACAACCATGTTCTGGGACAGCTCTGAAATGGGGTTATTGAATATCACTCTAAACTCCATGCTCGCAGCTGAGGCCTGGGCTTTGCTTGTCAGGAAAGATTTCCATTATCATGGTATTGACTGTGCTATAATTTGATTTGTGCTGTGTGAACAGGATGCTTAGGTTATAGGAATTGCATGATAAAGACTTGTTGGGTAGTGACTGATATAAGCAAATAGTGTCTCATGGAAGAAGATACTCATGCCCCAAACATTACCCAAATGAGTGATATGTCTGAAACATCTTAATTTATACATTGTTGTAGTTGTTCAGTCAATAAGTCATATCTGACTCTTTACGACCCCACGGACTGCAGCACGCCAGGCTTTCCTGTCCTTCACTATATCCCAGAGTTTATTCAGATTCATGTCAATTGAGTTGGTGATGCCATCTAACTATCTCATCCTCTGCTGCCTCTTTCTCCTTTTGCTTTCAATCTTTCCCAGCATCAGGGTCTTTTCCAATGAGTTGGCTCTTCACATCAGGTGGCCAAAGTATTGGAGCTTCAGCTTTAGCATCAGTCTTTGCAATGAATATTCAGGGTTGATTTCCTTTAGGACTGACTGGTTTGATCTCCTTGCTTTCCAAGTGACTCTCAAGAGTCTTCCCCAGCAACCTAATTTGAAAGTATTAATTCTTTGGCGTTGAGCCTTCTTCATGGTCCAACTCTCACATCCATACAATGCTACTGGAAAAACCGTAGCTTTGACTCTACAGATTTATCACATATCCAATGCCAAACTTATTTACAGAAAGCAAAAACTCGATGGTATAAAGCTCCCATCCCTCACAAATGCTAAGTATATGGTTCAAGTGCAATAGTTAGTCTTTGCTGGAGTCTCTTCCTCTGGGGACATTCCTTTAGCCCATCTCCAGGCTGGAGCTCTTGAGTCCCAAGGTCAGTCTTTCATCACAGGGTAGGTCCATGGCCCAGTCAGGTCTTTCCTATGACTTTCCTTAGATCAATAGGGAAAGAACTGGTCATTTTAATCCGAGATTATATGTCAAAATTCTGCCTGATAATTAAGTCAATCAAGAGACTACCAAAGGGAAGTAGGAGAAAGGGCAATTGGTGCCATTATTTGACCTTTGGATTCTGGTCTGACCTGAAGACCAGGGCCTTTTTGAACTTTGCTTGAGCTAATATGAGTTGAGCTTTCTATAACTTGAAATTAGAAGTAAATATTAACTGATATATATGGATTAAACACTAACTATTCATTACAGGAAAATAACATTTATTCTAAAACAGTCTCATTTTAGCTCTTAGTCTTTTGTGATATGGAAATTTCTTACCAGAAGAACAAACATGGATCTAAGCATTTAATGTATACATTTGTCTTTAACATAGGAAGTAAATTTTTTTCAGTTCAATTAAGTTCAGTCACTCAGCAGTGTCTGACTCTTTGTGATCCCATGTACTGCAGCACGCCAGGCTTCCCTTGTCCATTGCTAACTCCCCAAATTTGCTCAAACTCATGTGCATCGAGTCAGTGATGCCATTCAACCATCTCATCCTCTGCTGCCCCCTTCTTCTCTTGCCTTCAGTCTTTCCCAGCATCAGGATCTTTTCAAATGAGTCAGCTCTTCACATCAGGTGGCCAAAGTATTGGAGCTTCAGCTTTAGCATCAGTCTTTGCAATGAATATTCAGGATTATTTCCTTTAGGATTGACTGGTTTGATCTCCTTGCAGTCCAAGGGATTCTCAAGAGTCTTCTCTACCACCACAGTTCAAAACCATCGATTCTTTGGTGCTCAGCCTTCTTCACGGTCCAACCCTTCCATCCATACTTGACTACTGGAAAAACCACAGCTTTGATCTCTGTCGGCAAAGCAATGTTTTTGCTTCTTAATATGCTGTCTAGGTCTGTCATAGCTTTTCTCCCAAGGAGCTAGCATCTTAATTTTGTGGCTGCAGTCACCATCTGCAGTGATTTTCAAGCCCAAGAAAATAAAGTCTCTCACAGTTTCCATCGTTTCTCTATCTATTTGCCGTGAAGTGATGGGAGGTGATGGAATGGTCTTTGCTTTTTGAAAGTTGTGTTTTAAGCCTACTTTTTCACTCTCCTCTTTCACTTTCATCAAGAGGCACTTTAGTTCCTCTTCATGTTCTGGCATAAGGGTGGTGTCATCTGCATATCTGAGGTTATTTATATTTCTCCTGGCAATCTTGATTCCAGCTTGTGCTTCATCCTACCTGGAATTTTGCATAATGTACTCTGCATAGAAGTTTAATAAGCAGGGTGACATACAACCTTGACGTACTCCTTTCCCAATTCAGAACCAGTCTGTTGTTCCATGTCTGGTTCTAACTTGCTTCTTGACCTGAATGCAGATTTCTCAGGAGGCAGGTCAGGTGGTCTGCTATTCCCATCTCTTGAAGAATTTTCCACAGTTTGTTGTGATCCACACAGTCAAAGGCTTTGGCGTAGTCAATAAAGCAGAAGCAGATGTTTTTCTGGAACTCTTTTGTGTTTTTGATGATCCAATGGATGTTGGTGATTTTGATTTCTGGTTCCTCTGTGTTGTCTAAATCCAGCTTGAACATCTGCAAGTTCTCAGTTCATGTACTGCTGAAGCCTCACTTGGAGAATTTGGGGCATTAGTTTTCTAGTGTGTGAGATGAGTGCAATTGTGTGGTACTCTGAACATTTTTTGGCGTTGCCTTTCTTTGGGATTGGAATAAAAACTGAACTTTTCCAGTCCTGTGGCCACTTCTGAGTCTTGCGTATTTTCTGGCATATTGAGTGCGGGACTTTCACAGCATCATATTATAGGAGATGAAGTAGCTCAGCTGGAATTTCATCACCTCTACTAGTTTTGTTCATTTGTTCGTAGTGATGCTTCCTAAGGCCCATTTGACTTCGCAATCAGGATGTCTGGCTCTAGATGAGTGATCACACCGTGGTTATCTGGGTCATGAAGATCTTTTTTGTATAGTTCTTCTGTCCATTCTTTCTACCTCTTCTTAATATCTTCTGCTCCTGTTAGGTCCATACATTTTTTGTCTTTTATTGTGTCCATCTTTGCATGAAATATTCCCTTGGTATCTCTAATTTTCTTGAAGAGATCTCTAGTCTTTCCCATTCTATTTTTTCCCTCTATTTCTTTGCATTGATTGCTGAGGAAGGCTTTCTTATCTCTCTTTGCTATTCTTTGGAACTCTGCATTCAGATTCTTATATCTTTCCTTTTCTCCTTTGCTTTTCACTTCTCTTCTTTTCCCAGCTATTTGTAAGGCCTCCCCAAACAGCCATTTTGCTTTTTTTGCATTTCTTTTCCATGGGAATCGTCTTGATACCTGTCTCCTGTACAATGTCACGAACTTCCGTCCATAGTTCTTCAGGCACTCTGTCTATCAGATCTAACTCCTTGAATATTTGTCTCTTCCACTGTATAATCATAAGGGATTTGATATAGGTCATACCTGAATGATCTAGTGGTTTTGCCTACTTTCTTCAATTTAAGTCTGAATTTGGCAATAAGAAATTCATGATATGAGCCACAGTCAGCTCTTGGTCTTGTTTTTGCTGATTGTATAGAGCTTCTCCACTTTGGCTACAAAGAATACAGTCAGTCTGATTTCAATTTTGACCATTTACTTTACTGTCTCTTCTATGATTAGACACACGGAGATTTACCAGACCGCACGATCTCAGACAACTAGTAGTGTTCAGAACAACTAGTCATGTTCATTCCTTGTTGCTTTTCTCATGCAAATTTGCCTTCCAGAATGCCATCAAACTCTGACCTCTTTCCAGAAGGTCAGCAGTCATTGCTTCATTGTGCAGTGGTGAAAATTTTCCAACTGTTCTACACTCATGTTCCACAAATAAATTCCTATAATAGTCACAGGAATGTGAAGAACTGACTTGATGGTCTCCCCAGAGTTCATTAGATCTGGGTCGAAATTCTGACTTTGCCCTTTATTAATTGCTTTATGTAAACCAATCTCTCACTTTCTTTTTCCTGAAGAAAATGCCATAAGCCTATTACCTACCTCAAAGCGTGGTTGTGAGAGCTAAATGAGCTGAAGTGCAGAAAGCATGGTTCACACAGGGCCTGGCCTATGGCGAGTGTCCGGCCAATGCCCCAAACAGGACAAGACTGTTTCACACCAGCACAGCCCATCTCCTAGTATGACCCACTACACCTGCTCCTATTTTGATACTTTTAGTAATCACCCCGGGCCAGCATCAACTCACTCCTTCCTGAAGTCTCCGGGTCCAATTTTCTCATCTCCATCAGCTACCACACAAAACTTGAATCGTTGTATTTTCTGGAAGAATGCCCCAGAAGTCTGCCCACCACATCCCTCAGTGTCTGCCATTGAATCCTCAGAGCTGCTAAAACAAGAAGCTTGCTCCTGAAGAGCCCATAGGGTTCCTCCTCTCATTGTTTATTATCTGAGAGTCTGTTTCTCTTTTGTCAATCACCTCACAAATATTGTATTAAATATAATCTGTTCTTGTTGTCTAGTCCCTAACTTGTGTTCAACTCTTTGTTGTAGCCCACCAGGCTCCTCTGTCCATGGGATTTCCCAGGCAAGAATACTGGAGTGGGACATCATTTCCTTCTGTGATTGTATATTTCTATAAAGTAACTATATAATAATCATTATATATGAATATAATGAAAGTCAAAATAAAAAATAACTATATTATATTAAAATATAAAATAATTATTTCATTACATAAAATATAATATTTTTAAAAAATAATAGTCCAAACATATGTATTTATTGACCATTCTGAAAATACTTTAAAATCTTTCATTCTCTCCTTTCCATTAATTTCTATAGTTAATACCAATAGCAGTGACATATTTAAGACTGTTACTTTATTTTCCTCTGTACTTCCAATGCTTTTAGTGAGTTTGAACTATGGACTTGGATACTATTAACATTAATAATGAACTGCATTAGTGCATATTATACTGACAAAGTATATATGTACCAAAAAGACTCTAAAAGATTTATGAATGTGGGTTAATGAGTAAACAAGTGAATGGATGGTCAGCTGACTGAATAAACAAACTAATAGATAAACAAGTGAATGAATATAGACCCCTTTCAATAGCAGCCCAAATTAACACAAGTTCTTCTGCCCCACGCACATGCTTAGTGAAGCCAAACAAACTGAAACATTGGTGTTTGGAGCACAGGAAGGTTTATTGCAGGACCATGCACGAAGATGGGTTGCTCATGCTCTAAAAATCCCTCCAGCTCCCCGAAGAGTTTCAGCAAAGCACTTTTAACAGCCAGGTGAGAGAGGGATTTGCAGAGTCTGTGATCAGCTCATGCATAGTCCTTTGATTGGCTGACGGTGACAGAGTGATGTCACAGGGGTTAACTTTATCAGTCCTTAGGCTCCAGGAGGCCTGGGGCTATGTGCTCATGGTATCAGGTAGTTAACATCTTCTATTTGGTGGGGGGTTTTCTCATCAGGAAATCTGCATCAGATAAAATCAGTCCTGAATATTCATTGGAAGGACAGATGCTGAAGCTGAAGCTCCAATAGTTTGGCCACCTGATGCAAAGAGTCAACTCATTAGAGAAGACCCTGATACTGGGAAAGATTGAAGTCAGGAGGAGAATGGAATGACAAAGAGATAGTTGAATGGCATCACCAACTCAACAGACATGAGTTTGAGCAAGCTCCGGGAGATGAAGGGCTAGGAATCCTGGCATGCTGCAGTCCATGGGGTCACAGAGAGTTGGACCTGACTGAGTGACTGAGCTGAACTGACCTGTTATCTAGATTCTTCAGAGAGGAGTTAAGCAGAGGAGAAGGGAGGAGGGGTCTGCCCTGGGAAGGCCACATAGGATCCTGCTCAGTTACACCCACACTAGGTGACAATTTCTCTATTAATGACGTAGGTGGATATTAACTCAATCCCTCCTCACATCAACCCTAGGAGGTGAGAAAATTTGATTGTGTCTCCTTATACAAATAACTGAACCCAGTTCATTTAGGTTACTTGTGTGAACTAAAAATGCCACCTGCCATATTAGGAAGCAAGATGTTGCAACTGTCAGCCACTACAGCCACCTCCCCACTCTCACCACCCTCATGCCAACTCCCTCCTGCCAGTGACCCCTGGGGGAACTCAGGATGGAAATATAATGTCTGCCATCAAATCCTCAGCCACTGCAGTCACCCCTAAGTTTTCGTTAGCCAAATAAAACATAACTCTCAACTTTTAGGTTGTGCCTTTTTTTAATTGACACTTGTAAAATGTTACAGCAAGAAAATGACTTTGTTCACATGATTTATATGACTCAAAAGTCTTTCTTTTTTTCTACCACTTTAGTGTTTTTCCCAATGTTGAAACATGTTATATATCTCCACCCCCAGTATACACACACACACACACATACACACACACCACACACACACATACACATATTACATTTCACACCAACAGAGAGTGACTGTGTGTCTCAGAAACAACAGCAGAATAGCTTAATGGAACAAGCCTCAGCTTCAATTTCCTTTAAAGACTAGTTTACTTAATAATCCATGTAAATTTTTCCCTATATTCCAAAATAAGAATGTATTTCATTATCTATCGAGAGTATGTGTCTTTGCTCTTGTTGTTTTTATTTTTCCCCAGATAGTCTAATAAAAAGCACCACCACCAAAGAAGGGCCACATTTACACTGTGCTTCTACAGAACCCTCTCACAACAGCCATACCAACCAGATGCATTCCAGGCGAAAAACATGATCACTCACCTAAAGCCAGACAACTTGAAGTGTGAAGTCAAGTGGGCCTTAGGAAGCATCACTATGAACAAAGCTATGGGAGCTTATGAAATTCCATCTGAGCAATTTCAAATCCTAAAAAAAAAAAATAATGCTGTTAAAGTGCTGCACTCAATAAGCCACAAATAGGGAAGACTCAACAGTGGCCACAGGACTGAAAAAGGTCAGTTTTCCTTCCAATCCCAAAGGGCAATATCAAAGAATGTTCAAACTACCACATAATTGCCCTCATCTCAAATGCTAGCAAAGTAACACTCAAAATTCTCCAAGCTAGGCTTCATCAGTACGGGAACTGAGAACTTGCAGATGTTCAAGCTGGATTTAGAAAAGGCAAAGGAACCAGAGATCAAATTGCCAACATCTGTTGGATCATAGAAAAAGCAAGAGAATTCCAGAAAAACTTCTGCTTCACTGACTATGCTAAAGACATTGACTGTATGGATCACAACAAACTGTGGAAAATTCTGAAAGAGATGGGAATATCAGACCACCTGACCTGTCTCCTGAGAAATCTGTATGCCGGTCAAGAAGCAACAGTTAGAACTAGACAAGGAACAGACTGGCTGTAAATTGGGAAAGGCGTATGTCAAGGATATATATTGTCACCATGCTTATTTAACTTATATGCAGAGTACATCACACAAAATGCTGGGCTGGATGAAGCACAAGCTGGAATCAAGATTGCCGGGAGAAGTATAAATAACCTAAGACAGGCAGATGACACCACTCTCATGCCAGAATGTAAAGAGGAACTAAAGAGCTTCTTGATGAAAGTGAAAGAGGAGAGTAAAAAAGTTGGCTTAAAACACACATTCAAAAAACAAAGATCATTCCGTCACCTCCCATCACTTCATGGCAAATGGATATAGAAACAATGGAAACAGAGACTTTATTTTCTTGGGCTCCAAAATCACTGCAGATGGTGACTGCAGCCACTAAATTAAGATGCTTGCTCCTTGGAAGAAAAGGTGTCACAAACCTAGAAAGCATATTAAAAAGCAGAGACATTACTTTGCCAACAAAGGTCCATATAGTCAAAACTGTGGTTTTTTCAGTAGTTATGTATGGACATGAGAGTTGGACCATAATGAAGGCTGAACATCAAAGAATTGAGGTTTTTGAGCTGTGATGTTGGAGAAGACTCTTGAGAGTCCCTTGGACTGCAAGGAGATCAAACCAGTCAATCCTAAAGGAAGTTGATACTGAATATTCATTGGAAGGACTGATACTGAAGCTGAAGCTCCAAAACTTTGGCCACCTAATGCAAAGAGTCAACTCATTAGAGAAGATCCTGATGCTGGGAAAGATTGAAGTCAGAAGAAAAAGGGGATGACAGAGGAAGAGATGATTGGATGGCATCACCAACTCAATGGACATGAGTTTGAGCAAACTCTGGGAGATGGTGAAGGGTAGGGAAGCCTGGCATGCTACAATCTATGGGGTCACAACAGTTGGACACGACTGAGCAACTGAACAACATGTCCATTGAGTCAGTGTTACCATCTGATGATCTCATCCTCTCTTGTCCCCTTCTCTTCCTGCCTTCAATCTTTCCCAACATCAGCATTTTTTCCAGTAAGGTGCCTCTTCACATGAAGAGGCCAAAATATTGGAGCTTCATCTTCAGCATCAGTCCCTCCGATGAATATTCAGAGTTGATTTCCTTTAGGATTGACTGGTTTGATCTCCTTGCTATCCAAGGAAATCTCAAGAGTCTTCTCCAGCACCACAGTTGGAGGGTCTAGTTTGATAGAGGGTCAAGGAATATGGCATCACTTTCCAGGGATAACTGGCCTCTGTGGGGTGCCACACTAAGGGGCTGTGTATATCTAAGATGCAGCCCAAGAGTCCTGAGGTCCAAAATAAAATGAGAAAGCACAGAAATGGAAGATGAAAATAGCTAGTGTGAAATAGCTAGTATTTTTGTGTGTGTGTTTTGCCATTGGTGAGGTGTAAGGAAGACTCTTGAGAGTCCCTTGGACTGCAAGGAGATCCAACCAGTCCATTCTGAAGGAGATCAGCCCTGGGTGTTCTTTGGAGGGAATGATGCTAAAGCTGAAACTCCAGTACTTTGGCCATCTCATGCAAAGAGTTGACTCATTGGAAAAGACTCTGATGCTGGGAGGGATTGGGGGCAGGAGGAGAAGGGGACGACAGAGGATGAGATGGCTGGATGGCATCATGGACTCGATGGATGTGAGTCTGAGTGAACTCCGGGAGTTGGTGATGGACAGGGAGGTCTCGCGTGCTGAGATTCATGGGGTCGCAAAGAGTCGGACATGACTGAGTGACTGAACTAAACTGAACTGAACTGAAGGATGGGATGTGTGAATGAAAAGTTTTGCCTCCATATCACCAAGCAAAAGATACTGTGGCCATCAGCCATTGCTGCTGCCCCCACTGGTGAGCCCTTAGGGAACTCAGAATGGGAAAGAAGCAGGCTACTGGCCCTAGGTAGCTAAACTGCATATCAAAGGAATGGTCTCAATGAGCCCAGACTCTTGCATCTTTCCATGCATAGAAAAGTGCTAAATTTATTAACTTGAGATATCTGGTTTTCTTTAATTAACAGTAATATTTTGGTGTTCTGACTACCTGGTCTTTGTTGCAAAACTCCTTTGTCTCCCAGCTCTTCTTCAGAGCAGTCCCTCAGAGCTACCTGAGAGTCTGCCCCCTAGGCTTGAAGTCCTCGGAAAGGCTGCCAAATAAATCATAACTCTCAAATTTTAGGTTGTGCATCTTCTGACAGTCAACAGATGATTGCCAGAATCTCTTTCCCTCCAAGGCCTGATGGCCCTGCCATGCAGAGGGACTTCCTCACCCTGACATTCCCACCTTCTCCTTTCTGGAGGGAAAAAGGTTTTTACTGATGAAGTAAACAGAGGAATAGGACATGTAGAGTCCTCCATTTCCTTTTCTTTTGCTCTCCGTAACCTTTGTGCCCAGGAAGCATGGGTTCTGGTCTGTTCTTTCATGCTGTTAGTGTTACAGTGACAGTCTCATGATGTGAGGGTACCTGTGAGGGTACAGCCCTCCTGTAACTGGTAACAAACAAATGCTTCCTGAAAACTGTTGTTTTCTGGAAGTAAGCTATATGGAGAATTATTGAATCTCTCCTATAACAGTAAGTCTTAGTCATGTCCAACTCTTTATGACCCCATGGACTATAGCCCACCAGGCTCCTCTGTCCATGGGTTTCTCCAGGCAAGAATACTGGAGTGGGTTGTCATTTCCTCCTCCAGGGGATCTTCCTGATCAAGGGATCAAACCCATTTCTCATGTGTCTGCATTGCAGGCAGATTCTTTTATGCTTGAGCTATCAAATAGTAATATATAATTCAGTGGTTCAGTTTGATTAAGTTCACTTCCCCCTAGATACGTGTCACATTCTTCAAAATCAGCATTATTGTAAATTAAGATAGTATTTTGGTCAGCCATCTGCTTTATTCCCCAGCTGGTTCAGAACTTGGATGAGAGATGAGTGCTACTCATGGTTCCCTCTCAAGCTCTGCCTTCTTTGCGAAGAGTCAGAAACTTCAAGAAAGAAAGAATGGATTCTGTGGATCAAAATAGCACATAGAGAGATGTGGATGAGTTTGAGACACATGGCTTTGGGCCTTGAACTTCAGTACGTATTGTATGAGTGGGATGTTTTGAATTTGCGGCTTGAGAGACTTACATTGGACCATTAAGTTGGTAGCAACGTGAGTTTGCAACTGACTTTGAGGCCTGATAGACGAGTCCAGGTTCAGTTGTGTGTCACTTGGAATTCTTTCCTTGGCAGAACACTGCAGTTTGATGGTGATTCTGTTCATAAGCAAGCAGCTGTCAATAAAGTAAGGGCTCCGCTTGTTAAGCTGAAAGTAAGTGGTTTTTGGATCCTACCTGTTTGTGACAAATCCAAATACTTCAGTGGAGGCTCAGGGCCCAGAGACCAGGCCAGATGTTGGCTAGGAAATTGACCCTTGCAAGAAATAGCCTGACTTATAAAAGTATGCAAGCCTTTTCTTAAGCTTTTCTTCAGAGAGCATAGTTAAGACAAAGATTTATTGTAGAGAAGAATGTTTTTTCCCTATATGAGCCTTTCAGACATAATTGAGGAAGGAGATAGATGGACTCCAAGGTAGACAATTTACAACTAGCCTCCTTTTTACATTTTCAGTTAGAAACAATGACAGAACAGGGTAAACGGCTGGACTTTGCCTCCAGTGGATGCTGGCAATGGCAGGGGCAGAGCAGAGCTGAGCCCCGCCCATATAAGAGATAAGGGGACCACATATTTCTCATTCTAGATATCAAGGAGATCTTCCTGATTCAGTTCAGTTCAGTTCAGTCACTCAGTGGTGTCCGACTCTTTGCGACCCCATGGACTGCAGCACACCAGGCTTCCCCATCTGTCACCAGCTCCTGGAGCTTGCTCAGACTCATGTCCATCGAGTCGGTGATGCTATCCAACCATCTCATTCTCTGTCATCCCCTTCTCTTCCCGTCTTCAATCTTGCCCAGCATCAGGGTCTTTTCTAATGAGTCAGTTTTTCACATCAAATGACCAAAATATTAGAGCTTCAGCTTCAGCATCAGTCCTTCCAATGAATATTCCTTTCCTTTAGGATGGACTGGTTTGAATCTCTTTGAAGTCCAAAGGACTCCCAAGAGTCTTTTCCAACACCGCAGTTTGAAAGCACCAATTTTTTGGCACTCAGCTTTCCTTATGGTCCAGCTCTCACATCCATACATGACTACTGGAAAAACCATAGCTTTGACTGTACAGGCCTTTGTCAGTAAAGTAATATGCTTTATTTTACTGCTTTTTAATATGCTAAGTTTGTCATAACTTTTCTTCCAAGGAACAAATGTCTTTTAATTTTGTAGCTGCAGTCACCATCTGCATTGATTTGGAGTCCAAGAAAATAAAATTCCTGACCGCACATGTCCAAAAGGCTCCTCAAGGACCAAAAAGGGAGGGGGTACCACCACATACAACCTACCCATAAGTCTCTTCACTAGAATTTATCTTGGTTAAGAGATGGATATGCACACTGGGGAGGACTCTGAGTTAAACCAAATATGGACCCAAAGCCAAGCAAGGCAGGATGATTGGCCAGAGGGAATCTGGAAAAAATGCCCCTTGTAAGTGATTCAGATTACCATTAGGCACAACTCTCTGAGTCCACCCATGTGCCAATCCATATGTACCCTTTTTCCTCCTAATATATGCTTTTTTTGTTTCACTGCTTCCATCTCTGTGGGAACACGTCTCCCTGAAGCTGACAGGCCAGGGCCTTGTCACCAGCCACTGACCCTCGTGGTTGAGTGGCTAGGATTCAGCACTCTCACTGTGGCAGCTGACCTCAGCCTCGGGCAGGGAACGCAAATCCTGCTTCAAGCCGCTGCAGGCTGCGGCCATCCGAGATTATATTGAACATAAAACTACGTGCCTTTTTCAAAAGGCAAGGCCACCAAATACTCTGTGGTCTATGATGCATTAGTAAGAATCAAGCTCATTTAACTCTAGGTCTCAGTTCAGTTCAGTTCAGTCGCTCAGTCGTGTCCGACTCTTTGCGACCCCATGAATGACAGCACGCCAGGCCTCCCTGTCCATCACCAACTCCCGGAGTTCACTAAGACTCACGTCCATCGAGTCCGTGATGCCATCCAGCCATCTCATCCTCGGTCGTCCCCTTCTCCTCCTGCCCCCAATCCCTCCCAGCATCAGTCTTTTCCAATGAGTCAACTCTTCACATGAGGTGGCCAAAGTACTGGAGTTTCAGCTTTAGCATCATTCCTTCCAAAGAAATCCCAGGGCTGATCTCCTTAAGGATGGACTGGTTGGATCTCCTTGCAGTCCAAGGGGCTCTCAAGAGTCTTCTCCAATACCACAGTTCAAAAGCATCAATTCTTCGGTGCTCAGCCTTCTTCACAGTCCAACACTCACATCCATACATGACCACAGGAAAAATCATAGTCTTGACTAGACGGACCTTAGTCGGCAAAGTAATGTCTCTGCTTTTCAATATACTATCTAGGTTGCTCATAACTTTTCTTCCAAGGAGTAAGCGTCTTTTAATTTCATGGCTGCAGTCACCATCTGCAGTGATTTTGGAGCCCAAAACAATAAAGTCTGGCACTGTTTCCACTGTTTCCCTATCTATTTGCCATGAAGTGATGGGACCAGATGCCATGATCTTCATTTTCTGAATGTTGAGCTTTAAGCCAACTTTTCACTTTCCTCTTTCACTTTCATCAAGAGGCTTTTTAGTTCCTCTTCACTTTCTGCCATAAGGGTGGTGTCATCTGCATATCTGAGGTGATTGATATTTCTCCCGGCAATCTTGATTCCAGCTTGTGGTGTCCCAAATTCCATTCTGCTTACAGAGTCAAGGGAAAGAATTATGGTAAGATCAACCTCAGATTCATGTGGCTTCTCCACAGGTTCAGAAATTGGGAAACACTCCATATCAAAAGAAGCAGGTAAGGAAAACAAAGCAGTCGTTCCAGCAAACAACATCTGTGCTGAAGAAGTGGGAAGGCCACCTAACCAGTGGGTTAGCTGTTACCATTTCAGCTGCATCATTCTGAAGACAGAAAAGCAGTGTAGCTGGGGGAGCTCTGAGGACCTGGCTCTGAATTTCAAGAGTATTAAGAGTGATTTCAACTCAGGAACCAGGAAGCAGCCATCCCTAACTGAAACACAGGTGAGATTGAGGGGAAACTTCACAGGGAGGCAGGTTTCACAGGCCTATCCTATGTGGTAGAAGAAGTCTAGGACTTAAGATGCTCACTAATGGGCTGAATTGTGTTCCCCTAAAATTCATATGTTAATGTGCTGACTCCCAGTACAGCATAATGTGACCTTACCTGAAGATAACATCTTTACACAGGTAATCAAATTAAAATGAAGTTATTAGGAAGGGCCTTGGTTCAATATGTGTGTGTGTGCTAATTCACTTCAGTCGTGTCTGACTCTTTGTGACCCTATGGACTGTAGCCTGCCAGGCTCCTCTTATCTCCAGGCCAGAATCCCAGAGTGGGTTGCCATGCCCTCCTCCAGGGAATATTCCCCACCCAGGGATCAAACCCTTGTCTCTTATGTCTGCTGCATTGGCAAATGGGTTATTTACCACTAGCACCACATGGAAAGCCCAGTTCAATATGACTAGCCTTATAAAAAGAGGAAATTTATAAAGAAAAATGCATAAGCAGAGAATATCAGTTAACATGAAGTCGGCCATCTAGAAGCCAAGGAGAGAGACCTGGAATAGATACATCCTTCTCTCATAGTTCTCAGGAGGAACCAACTAAGCCAATATTTTGCTTTTGGACTTATAGTCTCCAGAACTGTGAGACAATACATTTCTGTTGTTTAGGTACCAGTTTGTGGTACTTTGTTGCAGCACTCCTAAAGGAAATAATGACTTTACAAGGACATATGGATATTAGGCCACTGGATCAAGCCCTCACTCCATCCAATCTTCTGGACTGCTGAGAAATAAAAATTAAGAGATTTTGGATAAAGAAAAAATAAATTCAAATTAAACCTTGTGACTGGCCCTTCCACTATTGCAAATTTCTGAGCTTTGCAAGACAGTATCAACATTTCTAATGTGCTTTGCAAGTACACTTGTAGAGATTTCCTGAAGTGCAAAGTATCAAAGTATCTAGTATTACCTTCTGCTGAGAAAGCATTCCCAATTCAGTTTAACTTTACAGGTCATGGAGCCTGGCTGGTCACTGGCTTAGGCTGAAAATCATCGTGGAGAAGCTAAAAATTAAGATTTTGTCCTTTCACCCTCATTTTATTGTTGTTCAGTCGCTAAGTTGTGTCCAGTTCTTTGCGACCCCATGGACTGCAGCACACCAGGCATTCCTATCCTTCAATATCTCCAGGAGTTTGCTCAAATTCTTGACAATTGAGTCAGTGGTGCTATCTAACCATCTCATCTTCTGCCCCTCCCTTCTCCTTTTGCCTTCAATTTTTCCAGCATCAGGGTCTTTTCCAATGAGTCATATCTTCACATCAGGTTGCCAAAGTATTGGTGTTTCAGCTTCAGCATCAGTCCTTCCAAAAAATATTCAGGGTTGATTTCCTTTAGGATTGACTGCTTTAATCTCCTTGTTGGCCAAAGCATTCTTATGAGTCTTCTCCACACCGCAATTTGAAAACATCATTTCTTCAGCACTCAGCTGTCTTTATGGTCCAACTCACATCTATACATGACTACTGGAAAAACCATGGGTTTGACTATATGGACTTTTATAGGCAAAGTTATGTCTCTGCTTTTTAATATGCTGTCTAATTTTGTCATAGCTTTCCTTCCAAGGAACAAGTGTCTTTCAATTTCAAGGCTTCAGTCACAGTCCACAGTGATTTTGGAGCCTAAGAAAATAAAATCTGTCACTGCTTCCACTGTTTCCCCTATTATCTGACATGAAGGGATGAGACCTTCATTTTATTCTTTAGTTATTGTTGTTATTATCTCTACCTACAAGACGATTTAAGGTTTCCACAGGAAATTAACAAAAGTGTAAGTTAAAGTTGCTCAGTCGTGTCTGACTCTTTGCGACCCCATGAACTGTATAGCCCACCAGCCTCCTCTATTCATGAGATTCTCCAGGCAAGAATACTGGAGTGGGTTGCCATGCCCTTCTCCAGGAGATCTTGCAGACCCAGGGATCAAACCCAGGTCTCCTGCTTTGCAGGCAGATTCTTCGCAGTCTGAGCCACCAGGGAATCTAAAGCTTGAGACATGTAATATTGCCACTTTAAAACTGGAATATACTTATTTCACGACTTCTTTGACAATCTCAGAGAGGTTGACTTGCCTCTCAGAGAGGGTGACTTGCCTCGATGTATTTTGGGGTCAGAAATATAATAAAGAATAAAATTTTAGCCTTGAATAACAAATGGCTATAGGATTTAATCTGCCTAATACACTGCATTATCCAAAAAGTTCTGGGGTTGGGGAGACTCTATACCACCCCTCAAGGATCTAGGAGAGTAACAAAAAGCAGGAATTGGTATTGGGAAGGGGACTTATGGACGAGCTCACTTCTTAGACCACACAGCAGTAGGAGTAAGCCAGCCTTTCTAGATTATTCAAAAGGCACTCTAGTATGTATTTTAAAAACAGGAATGAATTCCATTAGAAAAGATTGTCTTTAAAGTGACTCTATTACTGGGAGACAATTAGATTAGACACGCTTCTCTACCCTCTCCACAAAACAATGACAATGGTCTTCCCAGGAAGCCAGATTGACTCTGTCAGCCTCCTGCAGGCATGGCAGCTGTTTAAATTCACAGCCAGTTTTTAAAGAAGAGTTACAAGATACTCCACATTGCCTGTGATCAATAAAGAGGGAGATGAGTCACATCTCTGGAATTACTGGGCCCAAATTGAAGCACATCGCAAGAAACATGAAACACCATTTAATGCAAAGTCGAGTATCCCCACTGCTCACTGAAACCATTTACTTCTGGTTACAAGTGTTCATCTTAAGGAGACCTGCTGAGGTCAGCTGCAGTTCTACAAAAACTTCTGTTTGCACTGGTCGACAAGGGGGAAGATAACAATCTGTCTGAGGTATAAAAGGTTACAAAATGGTCCCTGGATCTAAATTTGGCCAATATAGTTCAACTGAGCTACCCAGCATCCACATGATATGCCCATGAAGGCTTGATGCCCCAGCACCAGCCCGCCCTCCATGGAAAAGACCATAACTGTATAGATGTGCTGTGCATTTCAACCAACATTTTTGCAAACAAATCAGACCAGAACATGCGTCTCAAAAACACCCAAAGTGTTGATATTTTTGTGTCTGAACAATGAGAAAGGTTGAACATGGATGAAAGGAAAGATAGAAGAATACAATGAAGCCATCAGCTTCCAGTGTGGCAAATCCAAACCCCTTCCTTAGCAGAGTAAAGCAAACATATATGGGAATAATGGAGAAGGCAATGGCACCCCACTCCAGTACTCTTGCCTGGAAAATCCCATGGACGGAGGAGCCTGGTAGGCTGCAGTACATGTGGTCGCTAAGAGTCAGACACGACTTTGCGACTTCACTTTATCTTTTCACTTTCATGCATTGGAGAAGGAAATGGCAACCCACTCCAGTGTTCTTGCCTGGAGAATCCCAGGGACGGGGAGCCTGGTGGGCTGCCGTCTATGGGGTCGCACAGAGTCGGACACGACTGAAGTGACTTAGCATATGAGAATAAAAGCAGCAAAAAAATTGCATCTCAGAAACGACTTAGCAAAAATCTGCAGGTATGAGGAATTCGATTATGTAACATAAAATAATGCTGTGAAAGTGCTACACTCAATATGCCAGCAAATTAGGAAAACTCAGCAGTGGCCACAGGACTGGAAAAGGTCAGTTTTCATTCCAATCCTAAAGAAAGGCAATGCCAAAGAATGTTCAAACTACTGCACAATTGCACTCATCTCACACGTTAGTAAAGTAATGCTCAGAATTCTCCAGGCCAGCCTTCAGCAATACGTGAACCATGAACTTCCAGATGTTCAAACTGGTTTTAGAAAAGGCAGAGGAACCAGAGATCACATTGCCAACATCCAGTGGATCATCGAAAAAGCAAGAGAGTTCCAGAAAAACATCTATTTCTGCTTTCTTGACTATGCCAAAGCCTTTGATTGTGTGGATCACAATAAAGTGTGAAAATTTTGAGAGATGGGCATACCAGACCACCTGACCTGCCTGTTCAGAAACCTGTATACAAGTCAGGAAGCAACAGTTAGAACCGGACATGGAACAACAGACTGGTTCCAAATAGGAAAAGGAGTATATCAAGGCTGTATACTGTCACCCTGCTTATTTAGCTTCTATGCAGAGTACATCATGAGAAACGCTGGGCTGAGAGAAGCACAAGCTGGAATTACGATTGGTGGGAGAAATATCAATCACCTCAGATACGCAGATGACAACACCCTTATGGAAGAAAGTGAAGAGGAACTAAAAAGCCTCTTGATGAAAGTGAAAGTGGAGAGTGAAAAAGTTGGCTTAAAGCTCAATGTTCAGAAAACTAAGATCATGGCATCTGGTCCTATCACTTCATGGCAAATAGATGGGGAAACAGTGGATGACTATTTTTCTGGACTCCAAAATCACTGCAGATGGTGACTGCAGCCATGAAATTAAAAGACACTTACACCTTGGAAGGAAAGTTATGACCAACCTAGATAGTATATTCAAAAGCAAAGACATTACTTTGCCAACAAAGGTCCATCTAGTCAAGGCTATGGTTTTTCCAGTGGTCATGTATGGATATGAGAGTTGGACTATAAAAAAGCTGAGCGCCGAAGAATTAATGCTTTTGAACTGTGTTGTTGGAGAAGACTCTTGAGAGTCCCTTGGACTGCAAGGAGATCCAACCAGTCCATCCTAAAGGAGATCAGTCCTGGGTGTTCATTGGAAGGACTGATGTTGAGGCTGAAACTCCAGTACTTTGGCCACCTGATGTGAAGAACTGATTCACTGGAAAAGACTCTGATGCTGGGAGGGATTGGAGGCAGGAGAATAAGGGGACGACAGAGGATGAGATGGTTGGATGGCATCACCGACTCGATGGACACGGGTTTGGGACTCTAGGAGTTGGTGATGGACAGGGAGGCCTGGCGTGCTGCAATTCATGGGGTCGCAGAGTTGGACATGACTGAGTAACTGAACTGAACTGAACATAAAGTAAATAGGGCAAGTATACACACATTTGCCAGAAATTATGATGGTCATGCCAAGGTGATTCTGCAGCTGTGGTTCCGGAACTGGTCTAATCACCTAAAAGGAAATAAAAATTATTTCACTAACCCTGAATCCTTATCTGAGTTTTCTTCCAATCACTTTGATCTGCTGCTGCTGCTGCTAAGTCTCTTCAGTTGTGTCCAACTCTGTGCGACCCCATAGATGGCCTCCCGCCAGGTTCCACCATCCCTGGGATTCTCCAGGCAAGAACAGTGGAGTGGGTTGCCATTTCCTTCTCCAATGCATGAAAGTGAAAAGTGAAAGTGAAAGTGAAGTCGTGTCCGACTCTTAGTGACCTCATGTACTGCAGCCTACCAAGCTCCTTCATCTATAGGATTTTCCAGGCAAGAGTACTGGAGTGGGGTGCCATTGCCTTCATCGACTTTAATCTGAGAGATGATCAAATAATTAATCCCTGAGATAAATAATTTAAAAATAAAAGGTCTAACAAATTGTCCTTTTTCCTGTTTAATGAGAATGATTATGAAGCATTCAATCTGAACATTAAATTTTTAAAAAAGAAATACCTTTCTAGTGTATATGGTGTTATTTGTGTAACACACATTACCATTTGTATTTTTGCTTTTTACTTAACATTATATTATTAGTATTTTAATGTTGTCTTTCTACCCACTATTTTTTAATAGCTACAGAGAGAGCATCTATTTAATAGATATATTTAATTTCCCTCATATCATATTGACTAGCTGTGTTTTCTTTCCTTATTGTTTTTCCCATTAATATTCATACTATTGATAAATTTCATAATAACAAACACATATACAGTTAACCCTTGAGCAATATGGGTTAGAACTGCATGAGTCCACTTATATATAAATTTTTTGCACTAAGTAAGTACTAGAGTACTACACAATCCAAGCTTGGTTGAACTCATGGAGGATCAACTGTGAAGTTATGTGTAAATTTTCAATATGTGGAGGGTCATCACCCCTCACTCTTAACTTTGTTGCTTATGGGTCAGCTGAATACTGATCAGTATGTGAGTATATTTTATATATTAATTAATTTAACCCAACTTGTGAAGTGGGTGCTTTTATCCCCATTTTCCAGATGAAGAAATTGAGAAACAAAGCATTCACCAGCTACTGTAGTAGAATAAGGTTTCTGACCCAGGCAATCTGGCCCTGAGTCCATGCTTTTGATCATTACTGTATATTGACTATGTGTAGAAATAATTTTTTTTGCTTTTATTTAGGATTGTTTTTAAGATAGATTTTTCTGAGAAGTATAATAAATAGATAAGAATGAATGAACATTTCAAAATTCTCAAAGTATGATCGCTGAATTGCTTCCTCAGTTGTTACAAATATTGTACCATCATTTTCTCTGAAATCTCCATGTTGTGAAATCATGTATTCAATTCTAGAGATTCAAGACTCTGTGTGTGTGTGTGCTCAGTCCTATCTGGTTCTTTGTGACCCCATAGATTGTAGCCCACAAATCTCCTCTGTCCATGGGATTTTCCAGTCAAGAATACTGGAGTGGGTTGTCATTTCCTACTCCATGGGATTTTCCCGACCCAGGGATGGAATCCACGTCTCCACATCTCCTGCAGGTGGATTGCAGGTGGATTCTTTATAACCAGCACCACTGGGGAGATTCAAGACTATCCTATCTTTCTCGTGCTTTCCTTTGATCAACAAGAAATGACTCCACAATTTTTCTATCAAATATTTTTCTAATAATTAACTATACTCATCTAACATTAATGCCATCAAGTTAAACTATTTTTTGTTATTGTGTTGTTTTTTGACCTTTGCCTAGTTTGTATTTGTCCAGTCTTTTACTTTAACCCTCCAATGTCTTTTTGTTTTTGCTCTACCACTTATAAGCAGTAAATTATTGAACTGATTTTAAAGGTCCTACAAACTCATATTGTTTTTCCACCACTTTTATACCACTATACCTCTGATATCACTGAGGATATCATCTATTATTTATAATTAAAATTGATCTACAAATTGATGAAGTTCCTTCTAATCTTGTCATTTTGGATACCTGAGTCCTGTTTCATTTTGGATATTGAGTCCCTCGGACTGCAAGGAGATCAAACAAGTCAATCCTAAAGGAAATAAGTCCTGAATATTCAATGGAAGGACTGACGCTGAAGCTGAAACTCCAATACTTTGGCCACCTGATGCGGAGAGCTAACTCATTTGAAAAGACCTTGATGCTGGAAAAAACTGAAGGCAGGAGGAGAAAGGGAGGATAGAAGATGAGATGGTTGGTTGTCATTACTGACTTGATGGATATGAATTTGAGCAAGCTGCAGGAGTTGGTGATGAACAGGGAAGCTTGGGGTGCTGCAGTCCATGGGAACGCAAAGAGTTGGACACGACTGAGTGGCTGAACTAAACCAACTGAGTTCCATTTATTTCTTAAAATTAATTTGAAAAGTTTTCTGATTTCCTATGTCCTGGGAAGTTTAAATGTCATGAGAGTAATTAACTCCCTGAGTATCTGAAAGAACTCAAAGTAAAACTTTCTGGACCTGGAAAAATTGAAGGAAAGGAGAACATAGTACATTTTTTAATAATGAATTTCGATGTATTTCATAGTTAACATGTCAATTCTGATTTTAAAAATTCTTCTTGAAGCAATTTTACAAATGTGTATCTTCAATAAATTGCTTATTTAACTGAAATTAAACATGCATTAACATAAATTTTAAATAATACTCTTTCATAGTGAAAAAAAAAAAAGGAACCTCTGCATTTCTAGTTATATCTACTTTCAGATTTCTAACGCAGTGTATCTATGCTTACTCATTCTACCTCTCAGTTGTTAGCCCACTGTATTGAATTTTTCAGAGCACTGGGACTTTAGTTCATATATTTCAATATTTCTTGTCTTTTATTTATTTATAAACATCATTAATTTTTGCTTTGATCTGTGGTAATGCCGTTTTTTTTTTTCCTCCCTAGTAGTGTGGTACTCTGGCTTTTCTGAGCCTCTTGAATGGAAAATTCTTCTTTGTTCTTTCTTATTAAATAACAAAGCATCAGCTACATTCCACAAATATTGATGTGTTATGTGATTAGAATCATTGTATTTAAAACAGTTTAATGCGGTTCTTAAGTAAGTTCACAAACTTTGTGACACTCTCTCCAAGAGGTGGTGTCTCATTTGCCTCCTGTTAGGTGCGGCTGTTCTCAGGGCGTCACTTAAAATGAATAGAATAAGGTGGCAGGGAGAGGGGGTAACTTCTAGACATAGGTCATAAAAGCTTCCTACTCTCCCTCAGAATACTCCCTCTCAGGTTATCATGTTGAAAGCAGCCCTGTGGAAAAGACAACGTGGCAAGAAACCAAGGCTTCCTGCCAACAGTCGTGTGAGTGACCATCTTGCAAGTGGGTCTTTCAGGTCCAGAAAAGCCTTTGATGACAGCAACCTGGGCTCCCACCTTGACTGCAGCCTCACTAGAAACCTTTTGCTAGAACCACCTAGATACGCTGCTTCTGAATGCTGACCCTCAGAAACTGTGAAATAATAAATCTTTATTGTTTTACGTCTCTAAATTGGGGGGAGGGTAAGTAATACATCAAAAATAAATCACAGCTGTTAATTTCTTTTTTGACATTAGAGTTTTTCTGACATACACAGCATTGGGTATATTTTTATCATGGTTCTCGTTATAAGTCTCTTTCTAATGCTTTCTTGAAAAGAGAGTAAAGTTTACACAATTTCAACTATTTAAGATTTATTAAGTTTTCTATCCCATGGACGGAGGAGACTGGCAGCTACAGTCCATGAGGTTGCAAGTAGTTGGACACAACTTACACTTAATCTTAGCAACTAACACTTTCACTTTTCACTTTAAGCTTTCTATGGCTTAATACATAATCAAATTTTGTAAATATTATGTGGGTGCTGAAAAAAGTAATGTGCATCTATGTTTATGATACACTCTGATAAATTAATATGATAAATTATATTATTCAACCCCTATGGAAACTTATTTATATTTTATTTACTTCAAAAACAGATTGCAATGACAAAAATCTCTTGTACATATGGTATTTCATTTCATTCCATTTTGATTTTGAACAAATTTTGATCAAATTAATGTTTTTGTGGAAAAGTTTCTTAGTAGTTATATATTCATTTTTTAACTTTGATGGCTGTCTCTTATACACATCTAGATGTGTATAAGAGACAGGTTATATATTCATTTTAAATTGAATTTGTTAAAATTCAATTTAAGAGAAACAAAGGAAACTTTTGAAAAATTAGTGCAATGAATTACACTTTTCTTTCTCTGTTTTAAAGCTGTCTCTTGTAAATATCATTTAATTACTATACTTTGATCTGAGAGTGGTTGACTTTTAATTGGAGGATTTAATCAATTCACTTTTGCTTTTATAATCATTTAGTTCTAAGCTTTCCTTTTTTCTTTAATTGTTCATGGATATCTTTTCTTCTGTCTTTTTATACATGAATCATTTTTTGCCTTTGTTGCTAGCCATTTTGCTTAAATTAATCAATGTTTTTGAGGGTCTCTATGCTAGTAATAATTTAAATAGCTACCTTTAAATATTTCATAAGCCCTCCTTAACTTACATTTATCTAAATATCAAAGACCAAAAATAAAGTGTTCATTTTTGGTTCTCTTTATGTGAGAGCAATAGTTTAGTACACTTCCACTTTCCTTCATCTCTTAATCTATTTGAAGTTTTAGATCAAGAATATTATATTTGTTCCATGACATGGACCCAGACTGCACAATGAGGTGAAGTTTTAAAGAGTTTTTTTCCCTTATAATGAGTGTCACTTTTTTTATAGTTCAACTTTTTGTTTTAGACTTCTGAAATTCAATCTTTTATTTTTCCCATCAAGGATTTTCTAAAAGATATTATGAAAATCTGTATTAGAGATTGCCAATGAGAGTCCATTTCTCATTTTCAACAAAACATCTAAAGACTATTTCAGAACTCCTCTACTCTATTTCTATCACATCTACACACATTCTTAGTAGATAAACCCTCCTCTTATTTCACACACACACACACACACACACACACACACACACACACAAGAAATCATCAGACAGGAATGCTTTCTATTTCCTGTGAACACATTAGTCTCTTTGTTTTCTTAGTTGCTTTTCATTCTATCCTTAAAATAAAGTTACATTTTGTTTATCTTCTGCAAAAAAATTAAAAAGTGAATTCCTCTCGGCATATATATTATATGCGTATAGTACATATATCAAACTAATACATTTTTACTATCCAGTGTCAAACTGGATGTTTGACATGATGTTTTATTGTGTTTTGGTTTATATACTTTCATTGTAAAATGAAAAATGAGTGAATCCTCTCAAATGTGAACATGGCTTGAATATTAGATAAAGTTAAGGAATTTTGCTGAAATTATGTCATTACATTTACGGTTTGCTTTAAAAGTCCTTCTCTTTTTAGACATGCATGTTGAAGTATTTATTAATAAAGTATATGATCTTGGATTTTTTTTTTTACTAAATATTTGGTGTTGAGGGATAGAAGTTGGGGAGGGTGGGTTAGAATACAGAAAAAAATTGGATTTGGGTTGATAATTGTTGCAGCTGAGTGATGGGTATATGGAGTTCATCATGCTATTTTTTTTTATATATATATTTAAAATTTTCCAACATAAAAATAATCACTTGAACAATAATTTAAACTATTATACCCCTACAATTATATAAATACACACAAAATTGATCTTAAAAGCACTGCCAGTTCTTTACTGTAAAATTTCTTTTCTAAGTTTCTAATCATTTGATGAACAAGTTTGACTCTCTTGAATATCTTTTTCAGGAATTACTACAGGTAGTATGTTTCAGACAGGCTGGTTATCATAATTGATATTAATATTTTAATATTAGATTAATGTTTATTATTGTTCCAGTTCAGTTCAGTCTCTCAGTCATGTCTGACTTTTTGCGACCCCATGAACCGCAACATGCCAGGCTTCCCTGTCCATCACCAACTCCCAGAGTCCACCCAAACCCATGTCCATTGAGTCAGTGATGCCATCCAACCATCTCATCCTCTGTCATCCCCTTCTCCTCCTGCCCTCAATCTTTCCTGGCATTAGGGTCTTTTCAAATGAGTCAGCGCTTTGCATCAGGTAAGCCAAATATGAAAATGTGTCTGTTGTCTTCATCATTTGATCTGGATATTCCTGAACCCAGGAAAATTTTACACTGGCATCTGGTTTACTTGTATAAAGTTACTTTTGACTTGATAAAAATCTCCTTTGATTTAGAAGTAACAGGGACAAGCTCTTGACAATTGCTTTGAACAATCGTCCCACTCTGAATTGTTAAGTCAGGTCTTATAATTCACTAAAGCATATGCATTGTGACCTAGAATAGTTGTTGGAGTTACAAAAGTGCATTTACTCCTGTTCATAATCTCTGCTTGCTTAGCTAAAGCAAGTTGACATTTTTTCCTGTTACTAAGATTTTCTTCTGTTGACCCACAAATCTCAACACTTGAGTTGACTAGACCAACACAAAGAGTGGAATAGTTTTATGAGAAGCAACATTAGCACACTCTACTTCTTCATTATCTTATTCCATAAAATCTTGGAAACCATAAGGTTTTTATTTTTCTCACTGTCCTATGTTAGTTTTGATTTTCTAAAGAAAAGTTACAGAAGTTACAGATGTGGTGTGTGTGTGTATGTGTGTGTGTGTGTGTGTGTGTGATTGTTGATGGTGGCCTTATAAACCTAATCTAGTGGATTTGCTGGAGGAGGATAGGAAGATAAATAACCTGGACTGAGAGGTCAACTCAGAAATTCATAGCCAAGAGAAGGTTAGGAAGACATAGTGACTAAATGTAATGTGGTTTCCTGAAATTGACTCCAGAACCAGGAAAAAAGGTGTTGAATAAAAACTAAGGAAATCTAAATAAAGTAAATCTAAATCTAAAAAAATCTAAATAAAGTCGAGTTAACAATAATGCATCAGTTTTGGTTCATTCATTGAGTCAGGTGTACCACACCAATTTAATATGCTAATAGGGACACTAAGTGCAGGGAATATGACCCGTCCTAAATTTTTCTGTAAATTTAACACTGATCTAAAAATAAAGTTTATCTTTTAAAATGTCACCTATTTAAATAATTTTGATTCAAAAATGTAAAAATAAAATTGCCTTACATACAAAACAAATATGCCCTTTTAGTCTCTGGAAGTACTTTCTACAGAATCAATGAGGAAGTTTATCTAATCTGTCAGCAGTGTTACCTCCCCTCCAAATCTCCACCTAAATATTAAACTATCATTTACCAAATAACTTTAATTTCAATAAGATAAAATGTTTCTAATGACTATATAAATACTTTATCCTCCATATACATAATTGCTTAAAATCTTTCTAAACAGAGTCTAGATAGCAATTTCATAACTATGGTTCCCAATTCCATGTTGGATTTAAGGCACTGCTGCTAATGTCTGCTGGTTAGACCTGCCTTTCCATTTCCTAACCCCAGCACTGATGATGTTTATGACAATAATTTAGCAGGTGTGTGCATCAAGTCATGAAATAAGGTTGCTTCTTGATCAGCAGCAAAATCCCAACAGTATGAACAATCATGGCATTGATTTTAATAGTAGCATTTCCAAATAGATTTTTCCAGAAAGAAGAGAACAGGTAAAGAATTTCAACTGTTAAAATCAAAAAGAAACCCTTTGTGAAATGCAATCAGAAATCCAAGCTGAATACCATTACCAGACTCTCCAGGCAGGGCCTTTGTGATGCTCATTTATAGGACTTTGTTTTTTAAGAATATCATCTTATGCTTCTGGGTCGGGAAGACCCCCTGGAGAAGAAAATGGCAACCCACTCCAGTATTCTCACTTAGGAAAATCCCATGGGCAAAGGAGCCTGGTAGGTTATAGTCCATGGGGTTGCAAAAGAGTAGGACAGGATTTAGTGACTAACAACCAGCAGTGGTTCAAAGAGAGGACAATGCTGTCTTTCCCGAAAGACTAAATTATCATGGAAAAATTCACTACTATTTTAGGATGCTTACAGATGTTTATCACTTAACTTAAACCTACCTGTAATGCCTTCACAATCTGTGAGCAAATCTCATAGAAAAGAAATCTTTAGATAGTCTTTTCATTCATTTGTCTGCAGATAGCAAATTCTTTTTAATGAATCATAGAGGTCACTCTCATAAGAGTTTGTAAGACCAGCATCCACTGCTAATTGTTAATAATTTACTTCCTGTTACTGGCAAATATGGCTGTAGAGTATAGAGTTCTAATCTGAGTTTCTCTATTAGGAAATGTTGTGAAAGATCTGCTCATAAACATGATCAAATTGGCTTCTTGCCACTATATTTTAAGCCCTCAGAAGATAATCTTGCCTGTTGTTTATTTTACAAAAGCAACTTTAGATGTTCAATATCACTGGGTTGTTCCCAAAGTTCATTCGGGTCTTTTGATACTGTCTTACCAATAAACCTGCATGAACTTTTGGGCCAACTCAATATTGCCAAGTGGGCTTCCCTGGTGGCTCAGACAGTATAGAATCTCCCTGTAATGCAGGAGACCCAGGTTTGATCACTGGGTTGGAAAGATCCCCTGGAGAAGGAAATGGCAACTCACTTCAGCATTCTTGCCTGGAGAATTCCATGGACAGAGGAGCTTGGTGGGCTACAGTCCATGGGGTCCCGAAGAGTCAGACATGACTGAGCAAACAACACACACACACACACACAATATTGCCACCTGAGAGAAAAAAAAAAAAGCTGTCTCTTCAACATATTGATTCATGAGTTGAAATAAAATTTTGTTTCCATAAGGAATCTGAGTCTGTTCCTCAATTTACTTGGCTGTTTCATTTCAAATTTCTTACTATTCAGTTCAGTTCAGTTCAGTCGCTCAGTCATGTGGAGAAAAGAGAGACTTTGTGGACCAGAAGGTAAAGAAAGAAGATAAGGAAAGAGGGAGGAAAAATAGAAAGTAGGGGAGGGAAAAGGGAAGGTGACGTAGAGAGAGGCAGGAAGGGAGAAGTGTAGACCATGGAAGGCAAGCTGAGAGAGAGTGATCATCTTAAAATTGAGAGAGTCATTTCCTAGGCAGATTGATAAGAAGTCTAGGGGTCCCCAAGGAGAAGAGGGGTCTAGAATTCTCAAGGAGGAAGAAAGGACAAAGTTTTTTTTCCCTCTACATTCCTTAGGATTATGTATCCTACCAAACAAGACCAGGAGCTGACTGTGGCTCAGATCATGAACTCCTTATTACCAAACTCAGACTTAAACTGAAGAAAGTAGTGATAGTATATTCAAAAGCAGAGATATTACTTTGCCAACTAAGGTCCGTCTAGTCAAGGCTATGGTTTTTCCAGTAGTCATGTATGGATGTGAGAGTGGGACTGTGAAGAAGGCTGAGCACTGAAAAATCGATGTGTTTGAACTGTGGTGTTGGAGAAGACTCTTGAGAGTCCCTTGGACTGCAAGGAGATCCAACCAGTCCATTTTGAAGGAGATCAACCCTGGGATTTCTTTGGAAGGAATGATGCTAAAGCTGAAACCCCAGTACTTTGGCCACCTCACGCAAAGAGTTGACTCATTGGAAAAGACTTTGACGCTGGGAGGGATGGGGGCAGGAGGAGAAGGGGATGACAGAGGATGAGATGGCTGGATGGCATCACTGACTCGATGGACATGAATCTGAGTGAACTCTGGGAGTTGGTGATGGACAGGGAGGCCTGGCATTCTGCAATTCATGGGGTCACAAAAAGTCGGACACAACTGAGCAACTGAACTGAACTGAACTGATCCTGCCTGAGGACAGTCTCTGGATTAAACCTTCTGGCTAATTCTGTTATCTTAAAATGTGAATTATGGGAGTAGGTCTGGTGAGGTCTTTACAACCTCCAGACATTCTTTGGATTCATTGGAGAGTATATAACTCCATTGCTAACCCTAGCAAGCGGGTACTCTTTCTTCACCCTTCTGATATCTATGTCAGAAGCTTTCTCTATCTCCTTTATACTTTAATAAAACTTTATTACACAAAAGCTCTGAGCGATTAAGCCTTGTCTCTGACCCCAGTTGGAATTCTTCTCCTCCGGAGGCCAAGGATCCCAGCATCTTTGCATGGTTCAGCAACAACCTTTCAAAATCATTACCCAATAAAGTTATTTGCAAAGGTATTCAAACCAAGAACTAATATTCTTGCTCATAGAATTGATCTATTTCAGCCTCAGGAATATACAAGGTACCATTTACTCCTGTGGCATAAATTCATTAAAAAATGATGAATTTACAAGATACCAGACACAGACTTTAGATTCAAATAGTTTGGATTTCAAATGCTCTAGCTGATTCTGAATGCTTATTTATCTTTTATTTGCAAATATATGGGCACCATATATACAATCTTTTTTTGGGAGGATATGGGAGGGAAATCCTTGCCTTTAAAAATAGTGTTAGAATTTAGAGAAGTTGTCTAGATAATAGATTTTAAAAGTCACCAGAAGTTACATGAAATATTTTAACTTCTCTTTCTTAAGAATGTTTACCAATGAAATTGGTTATAAAACCTGTTCTTAATCAGATTTACAAATTCAATGAAGCTAAATGATAACATTTATCATTTAACTAAATGATAACTGGATAACTGACCTTTTCCAGTCCTGTGGCCACTGCTGAGTTTTCCAAATTTGATGGCATATTGAGTGTAGCACTTTCACAGCATCATCTTCCAGAATTTGAAATAGCTCAACTGAAATTCCATCACTTCCACTAGCTTTGTTCATAGTGATGCTTTCTAAGGCCCACTTGACTTCACATTCCAGGAAGTCTGGCTCTAGGTGAGTGATCACACCATCGTGATTATTTTGGTCGTGAAGATATTTTTTGTACAGTTCCTCTGTGTATTCTTACCACCTCTTCTTAATATCTTCTGCTTCTGTTAGGTCCATACCATTTCTGTCCTTTATTGAGACCATCTTTGCATGAAATGTTCCCTTGATAACTCTAATTTTCTTGACGAGATCTCTAGTCTTTCCCATTCTGCTCTTTTCCTCTATTTCTTTGCATTGATCGCTAAGGAAGGATTTTTTATCTCTTCTTGCTATTCTTTGGAACTCTGCATTCAGATGCTTGTATCTTTTTCTCCTTTGCTTTTTGCTTCTCTTCTTTTCACACCTATTTGTAACACCTCCCCAGACAGCCATTTTGCTTTTCTGCTTTTCTTTTCCATGGGAATGGTCTTGATCCCTGTCTCCTGTACAACATCATGAACCTCCATCCATAATTCATCAGGCACTCTATCAGATCTAGTCCCTTAAATCTATTTCTCACTTCCACTGTATAATCATAAGGAATTTGATTTAGGTCATACCTGAATGGTCTACTGGTTTTCCCTACTTTCTTCAATTTCAGTTTGAATTTGGCAATAAGGAGTTCATGATCTGAGCCACAGTCAGCTCCCAGTCTTGTTTTTGCTGACTGTATGGAGCTTCTCCATCTTTGGCTGCAAAGAATATGATCAATCTGATTTCGGTGGTGGTGTCCATGTGTAGAGTCTTCTCTTGTGTTGTTGGAAGAGGGTGTTTGCTATGACCAGTGCGTTCTCTTGGCAAAATTCTATTAGCCTTTGCCCTGCTTCATTCCATATTCCAAGGCCAAATTTACCTGTTACTCCAGGTGTATCTTGACTTCCTACTTTTGCATTCTAGTCCCATATAATGAAAAGGACATCTTTTTTGAGTGTTAGTTCTAAAAGGTCTTGTAGGTCTTCACAGAACCATTCAACTTCAGCTTTTTCAGCGTTACTAGTTGGGTCATAGCCTTGGATCACCATGATATTGAATGGTTTGCCTTGGAAATGAACAGAGATCATTCTGTCACTTTTAAGATTGCATCCAAGTACTGCATTTTGGACTCTTTTGTTGACCATGATGGCTATACCATTTCTTCTAAGGAATTCCTGCCCACAGTAGTAGATATAGTGGTCATCTGAGTTAAATTCACCCATCCCAGTCCATTTAGTTTGCTGATTCCTAGAATGTTTATGTTTGCTCTTGCCATCTCCTGTTTGGCTACTTCCAATTTGCCTTGATTCATGGACCTAACAATCCAGGTTCCTATGCAATATTGCTCTTTTCAGCGTCGGACCTTGCTTCTATCACCAGTCACATCCACAGCTGGGTATTGTTTTTGCTTTGGCTCCATCCCTTCCTTCTTTCTGGAGTTATTTCTCCACTGATCTCCAGTAGCATATTGGACACCTACCGACCTGGGGAGTTCCTCTTTCAGTATCCTCTCATTTTGCCTTTTCATACTGTTCATGGGGTTCTCAAGGCAAGAATACTGAAGTGGTTTGCCATTCCCTTCTCCAGTGGACCACATTCTGTCAGACCTCTCCACCATGACCCGTCCGTCTTGGGTGGCCCCACAGGGCATGGCTTAGTTTCATTGAGTTAGACAAGGCTGTGGTCCGTGTGATTAGATTGACTAGTTTTCTGTGATTATGGTTTGTGTGTCTGCCCTCTGATGCCTCTTGCAACATTTACTGTCTTACTTGGGTTTCTTACCTTGGACGTGGGGTATCTTTTCACGGCTGCTCCAGGAAAGTGCAGCCGCTGCCCCTTACCGTGGACGAGGGGTATCTCCTCACTGCCACCCCTCCTGACCTTGAACATGGAGTAGCTCTTCTCAGCCTTATTGCGTCTGTACAGCCACTGCTCCTTGAACATTGGAGCATCCAAGTTGGCTTAAAGCTCAACATTCAGAAAACTAAGATCATGGCATCTGGTCCCATCACTTCATGGGAAATAGATGGGGAAACAGTGGAAACAGCATCAGACTTTATTTTGGGGGTCTCTAAAATCACTGCAGATGGTGATTGCAGCCATGAAATTAAAAGATGCTTACTCCTTGAAAGGAAATTTATGACCAACCTAGATAGCATATTCAAAAGCAGAGACATTACTTTGCCAACAAAGTTCTGTGTGGTCAAGGCTATGGTTTTTCCAGTGGTCATGTATGGATGTGAGAGTTGGACTGTGAAGAAAACTGAGTGCCGAAGAATTTATGCTTTTGAACTGTGGTGTTGGAGAAGACTCTTGAGAGTCCCTTGGAGTGCAAGCAGATCCAACCAGTCCATTCTGAAGGAGATCAGTCCTGGGTGTTCATTGGAATGACTGATGCTAAAGCTGAAACTCCAATACTTTGGCCACCTCATGTGAAGAGTTGACTCATTGGATAAGACTCTGATGCTGGGAGGGATTGAGGGCAGGAGGAGAAGGGGACAACAAAGGATGAGATGGCTGGATGGCATCACCGACTTGATGGACATGAGTTTGGGTGAACTCCGGGAGCTCATGATGGACAGAGAGGCCTGGCGTGCTGCATTCATGGTGTTGCAAAGAGTCAGACACGACTAAACGACTGAACTAAACTGAACTGAAATTTTCCATTTCTCTGCTACACTAGGCCTCTCCCAGGTCGCTCATTTTTAATGATATGAGCAAATTTTTAAGATATCTGCAGTGACTGGTTGACTTTTTTTGACTTATAATCTAGTACTATAGTTTCAGAAAACACACACATACACACACACGAGTGCATACACACACTCACACACACACATTTGAGCATCTAAGCATCTCTCTTTGATTAGATGTTAGAGAGATTCATGTGACTCTACTCATTTGCAGTAGGTTTCTTTGTTCTAACTAAAGATTTGCTAACACTGCCCTGTTTCCGCTCTTTCATTGACTCTATCTCTTTTAAAACTCTTCTTGTATTAGTGGTTTTTACTTTCATTTTACTTTCACTTTCTATATTTAAACTATTTTGAATCATTTTAGAAATAGGCATGATATGTGTATGTACCTGTGTGCCTGAGCCAATGAACACAAACATGGAAGAGCAAAGATTACAACTTGTTTACAAGACTTAATTACATTTACTTTTTATTGAATGATAGTTGATTTACAATGTTGTGTTAACTTCAGATGAAGAGCAAAGTGATTTAGCTCTAGATACATATTTATATTTTTTCAAATTTTTTTCTCATATGGGTTATTATAAAATATTGAGTGGAATGTCTTATGCTATACAGTGTGTCTTGATTGGTTATTTTATATATGGTAGTGTTAGGTAGTTAGAATAGGGAACAGCAATCCAGAATGGTAGTGGATAATAGACAAGGAAGGGAAAAGCCCGTGAAAATAGAACAAAGGAAGGTCTGAGACCGGAGTGAGGACCTCAGATAGGAAAAACAGCACTCCTGTCTAGCCCAGTTTACATAGGGCAGGTCCAGGGGTGGAAAAACATATAAAAGGAGGAGCCAAAGGGGGCCGGGGGTCCCTCTTCCACGTGCGCTCTCTCTCTCTCTTCACGCCTTTTGGGTTGCCATGCCCTCACGCCTCGAGGATGTATTTTCCTTTATTTTCTAAATAAAATTGATCTGTTAATCCCAAACTCCTAATTCATTCCCTTCTTTTCCCCTTTGGTAACCATAAGTTTGTTTTTTGTATCTGTGAGTCTATTCCTGTTCATTTGCATCTTTTATTTTTTAGAGTCCACATATAAGTGATATGAAAACATCTTGTTTTAAATAATCCTTCATGCATTAGATGCATTAGATGAATCTAATCTCACCTTTCATAATCCACTCTAATGTTTAGTAACCCTCTATGAACTGGAAATCCTTTTTTACACATCTTATTATGTTTAAAAAATTACATTTTTAAAGCAGAATATCTTTTTAAGTGTAATGGTGAGAGACTCACCTTCACTTAAAGGAAGAGCTAAGGAACTTTAAATGTTTATCACATCTTCCTCCAAAGCCAGATTCTTAGCTTCAGATATTTGCAGAGAGGCTTAACTTAAGAGTTAACACAACTATAAGGTGACTATATTATTCCAGGTGGTGTTAGTGGTAAAGAATCTGCCTGTCAATGCAGCAATCCACAAAAGACGTGGGTTTAGTCCATGGGTCAGGAAGATCCTCTGGAGGAAGAAATGGCAACCCACTCCAGTATTCTTGCCTAGAAAATTCCATGGACAGAGGAGCCTGGCGGGGCTATAGCCCATGGGGTCACAGAAGAGTTGGACATGACTGAGTGACTAAGCACACACTTATTATTCAAGGGGGTTTAGCTGCAAACAACAGCAATTGATATTCCATCCACATGTAGCCCAGCATTATAATTATTCCCTATGATGCATTTTTTCATTTTTGTTTTACAGATAGAGGTGTTTCCTCTCCTGAATAGTGTTAAGGCACAAAACCTCCTAGCCATAGAGTCTGTTTCTATCCTCCCGTATAGCTAAGAGTGGTCATGTGACTAAATTTTCAAAGATCAAATGCAAGAACAAATGGTCTTTATGACTTCTACAGCCTATTAAAATAAAAAGAATCCCTTGTCCTCCACTAATCTCCTCCCCATTCCACAGACTGGAATGTGAATATGGGGCTGGTGATCCAGCTTCAAAGACTAAGACTATAACATTCTAGAGATGTGAACATCAAGACAGAACCTAATTTCCTTCAAGAGGCTGGGGAGATGAGTTGTCTGATAGTTCTGCATTACATTCATCTCAACTCACATGACAACACATTTGTAGGATTCTTTACTACAATAGCTGATTTGCATTACATACAGTAGTTTATTCAGACATGGAAGATTGGAATTATACTGGGTAGCTCACAAAATGATTCAGTTCAGTTCAGTTCAGTTCAGTCGCTCAGTCGTGTCCGACTCTTTGCGACCCCATGAATCGCAGCACACCAGGCCTGCCTGTTCATCACCATCTCCCGGAGTTCACTCAGACTCACATCCATCGAGTCCGTGATGCCATCCAGCCATCTCATCCTCGGTCGTCCCCTTCTCCTCCTGCCCCCAATCCCTCCCAGCATGTTCAAAACCAACCTTGGAAAATAGTCAGTGACCAAGAGTTACAGGATATGGCCAATATCCTACCAAGGGTCACTGACGTCATTCCTCTCCAAATACTTAAATCTGCCAACCACAAGTGCTCCTTGAATATCCTCGGATTTTAAATTACAGATGATTCAGTTTAGATGCTGGGCACACAAAAATGACAATGTCCTCCATAATCTTACCTTTGCATATGGAACAGTCTCACAAATCATTTTCCTCATTCTTATGCTTAAAAAATAGTCTCCCACTAAAATATAGCTGATACCCATATGTTGCATATACTATTCATTCATTCATTTCAGTAGCTCATCGTGTCTGACTCTTTGTGACCCCATGAATCACAGCACGCCAGGCCTCCCTGTTCATCACCAACTCCGGAGTTCA
>SJYT01055002.1:98307-115666 GCA_006410635.1 Cephalophus harveyi | reverse complement strand
TTCTTCACAGTCCAACTCTCACATCCATACATGACTACTGGAAAAACCATAGCCTTGACTAGACGGACCTTAGTCGGCAAAGTAATGCCTCTGCTTTTGAATATGCTATCTAGGTTGCTCATAACTTTTCTTCCAAGGAGTAAACGTCTTTTAATTTCATGGCTGCAGTCACCATCTGCAGTCTATACAAGCCTATAATCCTATCTCACTCACTAATAATCATACACATACACTAAGATTTTCCATTTATTATTACAAATGCCAGAATAGTAGAACTGCTCTTGGCCTCAGTAAACATGTCCTTATAAATAAGAAAATTATTTTGTTTGCAGTCCAATAGGATAGTAATCATACACATACACTAAGATTTTCCATTTATTATTACAAATGCTAGAATAGTAGAACTGCTCTTGGCCTCAGTAAACATGTCCTTATAAATAAGAAAATTATTTTGTTTGCAGTCCAATAGGATAGAATTATGGAGTAGTGTGGAAAAATTAAAAACAGATGTATGGTTTCCTGAAATTGAGTTTTAAGTTTTTGTTTTTTTTTTCCAGCTTCTCTAGGACAAAGGTAGGAGTAGGGGAGGATATTTGAGCCCAGCTTTGGCCAGACTAATGCTGGATTAAAGTGTATTGTTGCAGAATATATCTTGTAAATATATATATATATATATATATAAAACACTAGACATGCAAAATTATTTCATTTAGTCAGTGAAAAAATATATTTAGAGCAGCTACTATTTACTGACTTATGTGGATCAGCACACACACACAAATGTCCTTGATTGAGCTTGTCTTGTAATTGAGAAACAGCCCTTAAATATAGAGTATGATTTGATATATGATATAATTTCAAAAGGTAATATAAAAAAAAAAAACTAAAAGATTGTTTTAAAATTGAGGAAGCTGAGAAAGACCCAGAGGTAACATTTGGGAAGGGATATGAATACAGAGGTAGAGAGTGATCCAAAAGAAACCCGAGGGCAAAGCATTGCAGGCAGAAGACAAGTGCCAACATCATGAAGCTGGAACAACCTTGGTGTTGTTGAAAACCAGCAAGGTGGCCACTGGGGTGAAAGTAAAATAAATGAAGAGAAAAGTAAAAATGAGTTCATAGAGATAGGGAAGTGCCAGATTACCTGAGCCCTAGGAAGTCAAGGATCAGAAGCTGAAAATCTATTATGAGCACAGTAGCCAATAGATCTTTTAAAAGACAACAGTTACTTTAAAAGGGCTGGGAAGGAATCTTCCCTGATGATCCAGTGGTTAAGACTTCACTTTCCAATGCAGAGAGTGCAAGTTCGATCCCTTTTCGGGGAACTAAGCTAAACTCCAGGAGTTGGTGATGGACAGGGAGGCCTTGCATGCTGTGATTCATGGGGTCGCAAAGAGTCAGATACGACTGAGTGACTGAACCGAACTGAAGATCCTACATGCGTCATGACCAAAAGACCAAAACATAAAACAGAAACAACATTGTAACAAATTTAATGAATACTTTTTAAATGGTCCATGTAAAAAAAAAATCTTGAAAAAATAAAAGACAACAGTTACCAAAATATGAAGAAATAACTCTGCTGAGGGTGGGAGAGAACAAAATAGAGCAGAGAGAGAAGTTTGGAGGCATGTGCCATGGGCTAATCTTGAACTTGGTCATTGCATTATAGGGAAGATGTAGTTAAATTTAGGGTATATTTTGAATGTAGTTTTGCAAATGACTTGAAAATAAGGAATAAGAAAAAGAATGTAAGGATGACTCACTGGTGTTTGACGTGAGCCTCTGGAGGAATAATGTTAATACTTCCTGAAATAAGGAATGAGGAAGGATGAGTCAACCAGATGTTGGTGGAGCTGGTGTGATATATTTGATTCCTGTTGCGAGTGGGTGACTTTTGAGACCTCTTCATAGCAATATCAAGTTCACAGCTGGAACTCAGGAAAAGGTCAGGGAAAATTTGAGAGTCATCAAAATATAGATGGTATTTAAAGCCAAGAGATTGGATGACGCATCTAGGAAGTGAGCATAGAAAAAGAAATTTGAGGATTGAGATTCACAGTTAATATGTAATTGAGATATATCTACGTTTTTGAAATCATCTTATTTCATGAAGGCTTTCAAAGACCTTTGGGGTGTGGGTGCTGTGTTAGTTTGCCAGGCTTCACTCATTTTGGTCCTTCCCTGAATTCCAAGAGGCTAATGTCTAAGGATAGCCTGTAGTTGCAACCTGCTGCTAAGTCACCTCAGTTGTATCTGACTCTGTGCAACCCCATAGATGGCAGCCCACTAGGCTCCCCCGTCCCTGGGATTCTCCAGGCAAGAACACTGGAGTGGGTTGCCATTTCCTTCTCCAATGCATGAAAGTGAAAAGTTTGTGAAGAAAGTTGAGCACTGAAGAACTGATGCTTTTGAACTGTGGTGTTGGAGAAGACTCTTGAGAGTCCCTTGGACTGCAAGGAGATCCAACCAGTCCATCCTAAAGGAGATCAGTCCTGGGTGTTCATTGGAAGGACTGATGCTGAAGCTGAAACTTCAATACTTTGGCCACCTCATGAGAAGAGTTGATGGAAAAGACTCTGATGCTGGGAGGGATTGGGGGCAGGAGGAGAAGGGGACAACAGAGGATGAGATGGCTGAGTGGCATCACCAACTCGATGGACGTGAGTTTGAGTGAACTCTGGGAGTTGGTGATGGACAGGGAGGCCTGGCGTGCTGCAATTCATGGGGTCGCAAATAGTTGGACTCGACTGAGCGACTGAACTGAACTGAATGTCTAAGGAATGCTTCAAATAAAACCCATGCTCTCTTGTTCCTCTTTGAATGGAATCAGCAAGAGCCTGGAGATTAAGAGGAAACAGAGGTTGTACTTTCCCCTGCTCCCTCAGTGCAGGGTTCTTGACTATGATTAATGGCTATTGGAGGAATAGAATTGGAGGTAGCTTTATAATTCCCGTGTTTGCTACGATATTAACTAATTCCATTTAATTCTGAAGTCACAAGTGAGAACAGTTTAAAAATCACAGCATTTGTCCCTGCTTAGAAGATGAAGGGGGAGAACTGACTCAGGGCTATAGCATGGTCCATCGATCTTGACGTGGGTTTCCACCTACTTCTGGACTCCTCAGTGTCTTATGGGAAAAGAACCCTAGGATCTCTGGTTATTTTATTTTGACTCTGATTGTCTAAGCACAAAAGCAATCTAAAATCATGGACTTCGATATCTTCTGCTTCCTATTCTGCTCACACAATCCCCCTGAGCCATGTGGGCCATGTTCCTGTGGCAGGTCCAAAATGTTAGCTAAACTGACAAAACCAGTTAGAGCAAAAGAACATCCAAAGCAAAGAGATGGGCAAACAATGTCCCTTCTGTTCAATCTCATGTACCTGTCCTGTGACGGGATAATACAAACTTGACTAAGTGGGAAAGGTTGGTAGACATTCCCATGTGGTATTCTCCACCAGATCTTGTGCTGACATAGCCCTGCAGCTCTCTCATCTTCTGGGATGTGATCAAGACCTTCTCTAAAGGGTGCTCAACACGTGGGATCTAACCACTGGGCCATGAATTTGCCCTGACAGACTCATGCTGATAGGGTCTGGCCTCCAGGTCAGAAGCTCTTCAAAGCAACACTGACTCCATTCCATTTTCTGATAGCTCCAAGGAGTCCCAGCTGTGTCTGTGATTGGTTTTATACAACCTGGCTCTCCAGCCACATTCATTTCAGTCAGAAACTGAAGTTCTTGTTCACCATAGCTGTGTCAAATTCTCAGCACCATAGAGGATGCTGTCTAAATGTGCAAAATAAGTTGAAATTCTGAATTAAAGTCATTTTGCAAAACTGTTGCTTAAGAGGACCATCGCTGAAATCATAAAAACTAGATAACTTTTCAGTGATGAGTTTGCCCCAGGCCATTTCTCTGAGATGTTACTATCTAGCAAACAAACCAGTCCTGTGTAAATTGAGTGAGGTGGCATTGATCTATGTGTAAAATTTTCTCTTTTTCCCTTTTATAGAAGCTATGATATAGATAGCATCTGTAACAATCTGGCAGGCTTTGGTTCATGTATTTTATATATATATATATGTTGAATATATATATATATGAATATATATATATGTTGAATATTCAATTTTGACAAACAATAAGTATTAATTTATTTTCTTAATGGTAAGCATGTGACAGTATTTTTTCAGCTTTACTGAGGCGTAATTGACAAATAAAATTGTACGATATTTAAAGTGACATTGTGATGCCTGATATACATTGTAAAAAGATTCCTGTGCTCTTGTTAATTAACAAGGCCATCACCTTACATATTTACCTTTTTTTACTTTTTTGACTGAGAACATTTAAGTTTGACACTCTTAAAATTTCAATTATGGAATTCAGTGTTATCAACTATAGTCTTCATGTTATACTTTATGTCCTCAGACCTTATTCATCTTATACCTGAACATTTGTACCCTTTTACCAGCCTCTTCCTAGTTCCCTCCCCTGCCACCCCTGGCAACTACTTTTTTTACTGTATCTATGAGTTTGAATTTTTATTGAAGATTCCAGGCATTCTTTGTTTTCCTCTGATTGGCTTATTTTACTTAGCATAATATCCTCTAGGTCCACGCATGCACATTTTCACAAATGGCAGGACTTCCTTCTTTCCCAAGGCTGAATTTTATATATATATATATATGTGTATGTGTGTGTACACACATGTATATAAAATAGAATATTATATACCATATATAATAGAATATTATATACTATATATATATTCATCCATTCAGTTCAGTTCAGTTCAGTCGCTCATTCGTGTCCAACTCTTTGCAACCCCATGAATCGCAGCACACCAAGCCTCCCTGTCCATCACCAACTCCCGGAGTGTACCCAAACTGATGTCCATCAAGTCAGAGATGCCATCCAGCTGTCTCATCCTCTGTTGTCTCCTTCTCCTCCTGCCCCCAATCCCTCCCAGCATCAGGATCTTTTCCAATGAGTCAGCTCTTCGTATGAGGTGGCCAAAGTACTGGAGTTTCCATTATGGATGGGCAATTAGGTTGTTTTTATGTCATGGCTATCGTGAATAATGCTGCAGTGAACATGGGAGTCCAGATAACCTCTTTGGTATCCTGTTTCATTTCTATTGGCTATATACCCAGAAGTGAGATTGCTGGATCGTATAGTAGTTACATTTTTAATTTTTTGAAGAACCTCTGTAGTGTTCTCCATAGTGGCTGCTCCAAGAATATTATTTATTTTTAACTTAAATTTCTATAAGGTTCTATTCAATTATTTGAAGAAATTAATCAAAACGCCTGAGAACCCATTAAAGAAACACATAGACAGACTGAGAGCTGGGTTAGAGTCCTGCCTCCACTGTTGACTGGCATTGAAAGCTGATTTAAAGTATTTACTGTCCTCATCTATCAAATGGTTATAATAATAATATTATGTATTATTTATGTTAATTCATCCTGTAGTGTCTGTGAAATGAGATATTCATGGGAAAGCACTGTTGAATGCTTTTTTGCAAACATTAAACCCTTACTTATACTTTAAAAAAACTATTATGACAGTAGCCTTTTTTAGATAAATCATTAGGCTACAAAATACCAGCAGGCATCCTTTGTTCAATATTCAGAACAGAGTAATACATAAATAGAGGCAAGTTGAAGGGATTTGGTGTTGATGGACTAGGAAAAATAGTCATTTAAGCATTTTTTGGGTGATTGGATAAACGGAATTCAAATTCTTCTAAGTTTCTCTAAGAGTTGTAGATGGGGTGGGACTCTTCCCCTAGCCTCAGCATGTAGATTAAGAGCTTCTACTCAGCAAAGAGGGAATTCAAGGTTTCTATTTTTTTTTTTTAATCTTGACCTTTAATCTCTGCCCGAAATGTTACAAGAATGACAGCTTTTGCATTGACATTACATTCCAACTAGATGGCAGTGGTCTCATGGGCAGGGGTCATTTCATCATTCTGGAAGCAAATGAAACAGTAGAGGACACAAGGCAGGTGTTTGATAACAGCCTGTTGATTGATTTGCTTGCTTCATTTCAGTTCCATCTCTAACTAGAATGCAAAGTGCCATTTGATGCCTAAAACGGCCACATTAAATATTTTTATGGATGTGGTACCATGTATCTTGTGAAATGCGGGACAAGTAAATTGCTCTCAGGACACGTTTCCATGCAGGGCAGTGGCTCTGACCTGCTCTGCGTGCTCGCATTAGACCAGACCCCATTCTCCGGCACCTGCATTTATTTGAGATGGAAGAAATAACTGAGTGCTTCCACCTAAACCTAAAATTGCTGCTGCACTGCACAATAACTGTCTGGCATTCCTTATCCCTTTTCTTCTATTAATAATACATTAAACCTCAGTTATATAAAACTCAGAGAAAAAAGAAAAAGAAAAGATGATAATGATTTCTTGACAGATCTTGAATGAAAGGCTTTAGCATAGCTTTAACTGAGCTTGACACACCATTTTTAATGTGCAGGTCGCTGCTATTTCCCAATCTCTTCATCCTTAATTGAGAAGTCCCACTTAGGGATGAAGCAAAGAGTTTAATGAACCTCCTCCCTAAAATCATTAATTCAAAATATCTGATGTTGATTATGCATTTTTGGGTGATAAGTGCTCTCCCTGGTGATGTCTGCATAGAAATGGACTGAATAACCATGTTTTGTGAATAGAACCCACACTGTTCAAATTGGAATGTTTTATTAATCACAGTTCTTAAAGGATATTGAACATTGGAGGGGGTAGATCAGGAAATAAATAATACATACTCTTGAAATGGCCCTGAGATGAGTAGCTGTTCTCTTTATAAATATTACAAACCTCACATAATCCCTTAGGTAAAGACACAATATTCAACACACATAATGACGAACAACAACCAAACAGCATTTTAATTTGAACCAGAGCAGCCCTGGTTATGGTTTGCTCATCTTGTTAATACAATATTCCCTCAGGTCTTATAAACCAGGCTTAAATTAGTAGCCCCCAATAATAGGTGATTATACTTGAGGCCACAATCAACCCACATAGTAATACCTGTGGCCACTATCAGTGACCAAACGATATGAACTAGAAGAGATAACTCATATTTAGGAAGAGCAAATGAGGGAATCATTGTAGTATCTTAGCTGGCAGGCAGGTGTGTATAACTTCTTTAATCATTTACCTATGAAAACAGAACCTGGGTGTTGCAGAAATTTGGAAAATACCTTCGGTGCATTTATTCTTTAGTAAGAATTATTGTGGCATACATTAACACTGTAAAACTAACTGCTCTAATTAGCAAATGTTTATCAGTGACAAACTAACACAGACCATTTTATTTTCTACAACTCTCATTAATAATTTTTAACTAAGAAAAAGAAGGTGTTTTTAAAATTTTTACCTTAATTTTTATTCTTTCATGTATTTTTAAATATTTTATTGAATTTGTTACAATATTGCATGTTTTATGTTTTGGTTTTTTGACCCCGAGGCATGTGGGATCTCAGCTCCCAACTAGGGATCAAACCCACAGCCCCTACATTAGATGGCAAAGTCTAAACCACTGGACCACCAGGGAGATCCCAGAAGGAGTTTTCAAATAGTTGTGTGTCTGTCCATCAGGTTCTCTTGGACCAGAATGATGGCTCATATTTCTTTTCCCCTGACTTTTGACTCCAACTTTTAAGATCAGGGATTGTAACTGGGGTTCTTCAAGTCCCTAGAGCCCCATCTTCCCAGCAGCTCTGACATTTCTGGCTGCAGTACACTGATATCCCCCTATCTTTAGAACTAAGTATTTATTGACATGGTTTAGGCTTATCTTTTTAGTAGAATGAGGCAGGAAACTATGTCTAAGTCATCTGTGTATGACCAGCATCTAAGCCTGAGATGGCATCTTTTTGCAGTGTCTTACAATAGCAGGTTCACAAAAAAAGACAAGTTGATTGATTCGCATTTGAATGACAAATCAATTTAAGGACAAGCCATCAGAGTTTCTTTGTTTTTAGGGTTTTTTTCCTTAGTTTCTCTCTGCAAAGCCTGAAAATAAAAAGCACACCTGCTTACATTATGTTTAAGTAGAAATGATGTATCATATATTTCCAGTTTCTGATTTTGTTCAGAATGTAGAAGTGGTGGCTCAGATGGTAAAAGCATCTGCCTGCAATGCAGGAGACCTGGGTTCGATCCCTGGGTCAGGAAGATCCCATGGAGAAGGAAATGGCAACCCAGTACTAAGCATTTATTTTTGAGGACCTACTGTGATCAAGTCATTGAGGATGCAAAAATATGTGTGCTAAAGCACTGGCCTCAAGGTACACTCTTGGTGAAACCAGATACAGGTTTATGCTAGAATGAAAAACAGAAAGAAGACAGAATGAAAAGAATTTTAAATAGATTCACAATAGACTTGGTTGTTGTCTGAAATTTAGGGCTGTTACACACCTTGTTGAATTTACAAGCTCTTTGAGTACAAGAACTATGTTTTTATTTCCTCTTATGTTTCAATTCCCAACAAGTCCTACAAAGAAAATCGTATTATCAGACATTTATCCAAAAAGGATGCTCTCTAGAAAATTCTCTTCTGATATTCTTTGTTGTAGTTGTACAAGTTAGTAAGTGGTTCATAGAGCCAACCTATATGGTGGGATTAACAGATTTATATCTGTGTTTTTCTTCTCATTGTGTGACTGGTATGTCAGTGGGAATAACACATAGAGGTCAGGAGGCAGCTGTTCTCTTACAAATTGTTCAGTTTGTTCAAAGGGAACAAGGTGTTTGGCAAGGGAAGGAGTAAACTAAGCAATTTAATAATACCCTGAATATTTTATATCTTTGAATACTTTATTTTCAAATAAACTGAGAGCTCCACAGTAGTAAAATATAGTCATGTATTGAGTGAGTGATTGAAAAGATCAACGCTCCACATTATATATTAAAGCCAACAATAGCAATAGGCATGAAATAATTGCAAAAATGAAGTGGACTTTAATTTGCTGCTAACTTTGCATATCTGTCTTGCTCTTTTATTGGCATGGGGAAGAGAGGCTTGTATGTTGGAAAAGGTGGGGCTGTAAATGCAGTTAGAGTAGAACTGCAAACATCATGACTCACAGTGCTTTCTTCTGTGTTACATTTTTACATGTAATGTGTACATGTAAATGTAACAAATGTACGTTTCAGTCTTTAGTAGGAAAAGGCAATGGCAACCCACTCCAGTACTCTTGCCTGGGAAATCTGATGGACGGAGCAGCCTGGTAGGCTTCCATGGGGTCACAAAGAGTCAGACATGACTGAGCAACTTCACTTTCACTTTTCACTTTCATGAATTGGAGAAGGAAATGGCAACCCACTCCAGTGTTCTTGCCTGGAGAATCCCAGGGATGGGAGCCTGGTGGGCCGCCGTCTATGGGGTTGCACAGAGTCAGACACGACTGACGTGACTTAGCAGCAGCAGGGTTTAGTAAGGTAAGTGCTGCATTGTTATTTCTGAGTCCTTTGTGCTAAGCTCTGTGGGAGGTCACTGAAATCCTTCTCCCAGCTCTTTTGTGTGTGTGTGTGAGTGTTAGTGTGAGTGTGAGTATGTGGGACTTAGGGTGAGAAAAGCCTCTAAGGAGGTAGGCCAAAAGAACTGCACAAAGAAGCAGCAGTAGAGGCCTCTGGAAAGTACTGTGTTTTGTAGTAAGTTGGAATTCACAGCAGTAACTGTCACCCTAACAAATCCCCCCATGACTTGCTCTTTTATAAAATGAGTGCTCACTGGGTCAGAAAATGTGTCCCCAAATCTTTCATTAAACTCTTCTTCGATTGTGCTAAAAAAGGATGATCTGGTGCCTATTCTTGGTTTTTTCTTGATATGTGTATCGGGCTGAGAAAATAGATCTTGGCAAGTCACGCTCCTCCCCACCTCACCAAGCTCTATTTCATTTTCATGTGAAGTTTTTGGCTGAGCCCCCACAGTAAAGAAGTCAAGATTTTGACTTAGAACTCTGAGTTTGCCTGGATTCATGAATCCAAATGTTCAGAGACCTTCAAATATACCCATGCAGCTAGCAGGTTACAAAACCTCCCTGTCCCTCAGTTTACTCTTATTTTTTTCTTGGCTGAGTTGGGTCGTAGTTGCAGCACTCAGGATCTTTCCCTGCAGTGCATGGACTCTCTAGTTGTGGTGGGTGTGCCCAGTAGTTACGACATGTAGGCTTAGTTGCCCCTCAGCATGTGGGATCCTCTTTTTTCAGTCAAGGATGGGACCCGTGTCCCCTGCATTACAAGGCGGATTCTTGACCACTGGACCACTGGGGTCTCTATTCATCTTTAAAATGGTGCCAATGAGCTAGCAATCTTCGAGAACTGTTGTGAAGATTAAATGAGTAAGGCTATGCTAAGGGCTTCATCTTTAAAATGGTGCCAGTGAGGTAGCAATCTGCAGGGAGTGTTCTGAAGATTAAATGAGTAAGCCTATTTGGGCTTCCCAGGTGCGGGAGATTTAAGAGACTCTGCAGGGATTGGGAGGAGGGCATGGCAACCCACTCCAGTATTCTTGCCTGGAGAATACCATGGACAGAAGAGCCTGGAGTCCACAGGGTTGCAAAGAGTCAGACATGACTGAAGCGACTTAGCATGCACATGCTAAGGGATTAGAACATGCCCTGACAAATATGTAGCATCTGATATAAATATCCAAGTCATTCTGTTCACACTATTTACTGGGAACCCAACATGGAATTTGCTGGAGTCTCCCGCTGAGATGGTGAGGTATTATGGGTCCTTTTATGTAACCTGAAATTCCTTCCTGTTGTGGTTCATGCATGAAGGGTAGATGAAGGCTGGTTAAGGCAGCACCTGGTGGGAAGTATATGTGGGTGTGAGGAGGTGCTGCTTTGGGGGGAGCATATTAATTCTCCTCCTAATTAATTCTCCCAAATTAATTAAATTTGGGCACCAGAATTCAACGATAATTGCATGCTGTATCCTCCTTACCTAAAAACCTATATTTAGCCATCTCTGAAGGGGTGCTTAGAACTGTATATAAAGGCAATAAAGATTAAGCAACAATAGCTCAACCCAGCTTATAGAAATATTGCTATGTAGTTTTCTAACTTAAGCATAATTATGTATTTAGCAAACTATAAATTGAAGTTGGAAGCACACACAGAGATGTTTCTTCCATTGTTAAGGCACTGCAAAGGCTTTCAAACAACTTTATTCTATTCTATTTTTAATATATTATTCCTTTTTTACCTACGTTCCTCTTTCCTCTGACAAAATGTTATGCTTAGAGCCACGTGCATAAGCAAGAGTCAGAGACAGAAAAGACTGTATGCAGAAGAGGGAGTGACTAGAAGCTGATCCATGAGGGGGATGGTCCTAAGATTTAGTCAGTTCTTTTCTATCCACTCCTTGACAACTTCAGTGGATATTAGGGAACAGTGAGACCTATTGACTTGAAAGAGAATGAGCTGTAGGATGAGACAGGTTGGCTTTCAAGTCTTGGTTCTGCCACTTATATGCAAAAAAAAAATAACAAGTCTTTTGACATCTGTGAGCCAAAAGATAAAGATCATAATAGTTAATCTATTACTGTGAAGAGTTGTGAGAAATTAGCAAGTATGTGGTCCAAGATAGAACAAGGTAGATACTGTTAATCTTTCTGTGTTTAATGTCACTGGGTGCCTTGTGCCAGCTTGTACAACAATAGCTGCTTCCTTGGGCCACATGATTGTTGCAGGCTCAAGTGGGGAAGAAAGAAATAGACCCATCACTCTTTGTATTTGATACTCACTGTTGCCAATGTCAGGCTTTCCAGGTGGCACAAGTGGTAAAGAACCCGCCTGCCAATGCAGGAGACATGAGAGATGTGGGTTCAGTCCCTGTGTTGGGAAGATCCCCTAGAGGAAGGCAAGGCAATTGACTCCAGGATTCTTACCTGGAGAATACCCATGGACTGGGAAGCCTGGTGGGCTACAGTCCATAGGGTCGCAAAGAGTCAGACACAACTTAGCGACTAAGCATGCACACACACATGTTCCAAATGACCTGCCTGCTTTACTAAGGAAGCACAGAGAACTAAGACGTGCCCTCTGTTACTCACAGCTAAGCCCCACGTCCTGAGGGTGCGTCCATGGTCTGGGGGAGGTCTGGGCCTCTACTCAGTCATCTTTTCTTTTTTCTTTCACCCTCACATCTCCAGAAAATACTCCTAATTTGATGATGAAAACACACTACAAATAGACCTTGATATAGTAGAAAGCTTTCACTACCTAGACAAAGGGAGGCAATGGTTTTCCATAACTATTCATAGGTGAGGCTCCAGAAAAAGAGTTCCCTAAATTGGAAGAATTACAGTGGTTATTGACATAGTGCTGACACCTGATGATTCCAGGTAGCCCAGGGATTCCTGGTCATGCTGCGTGAGACCCAAGCAGGTCAGAAATTTGCATCCATCATCATTGCTGCCTCTAGAACCCACAGGCACTGCTGATTTCAGGAAGTGAATGGAGCAGTGTGTCTTGGCTGTACTCAAATGGGAATCACTGCAAAGTTCTTTGCACTCCAAAGCACAGCTCTTTTGAATCAAAACTGCAATGGTGTCACATTGATCAGAATGGCCATCACCAAAAAGTCTACAAATAATAAATTCTGGAGAAGGTGTGGAGAAAAAGGAACACTCCTACTCTTTTTGTGGGAATGTAAATTGATGCAACCACTATGGAGAATAGAATTGTTTGTTATTTAGATGTTAGGTCATGCCTGACTCTTTTGTGACCTCAGGTTCCTCTGTCCATGAAATCTTCCAGGCATGAATACTAGAGTGGGTTGCCATTTCCTTCTCTAGGGAATCTTCTCTACCCAGGGATCAAACCTGTGTCTTCTGCTTGGTAGGGAGACTCTTTACCACTGAACCACCAGGGTAGCCCAGAATAGTATGGATGGTCCTTAAGCTAAAAATAGAACTGTCATATGATCCAGCCATCTTACTCCTGGGCATGTATCTGGAAAAGATGAAAACTCTGATTATAGAAGATATATGCACCCCAGCATTCACAGCAGCACTATCTACGATAGCCTAGACTTGGAAGCAACCTGTGTCCAGTGACAGATGATGTATGGATAAAGAAGATGTGGTATGTATATTCAATGGGATATTATTCAGCCATAAAAAGAATAAAATAATGTCATTAGCAGCAACATGGATGGATCTACTAAATGAATTAAGCCAGACAAAGACAAATATCATATACTTTCACTTTATGTGGAATCTAATAAAATTATGGAAATGAAGTCATTTACAAAACAGTAGCAGACTTACAGACATAAAAAACAGTCTTATGGTTGCCAAGGAGGAAGTCAGGGAAGGATAAATTAGGAGTTTTGGATTAACAGATATATGCTGCTATCTGTAAAATAGCTAAACTACAAGGTCCTACTGTATGGCAGTATCTTGTAATAACCTATAATTGAAAAGAATCTGAAAAAGAATATGTATATGTTTGTATAATGGAATCACTTTGCTGTACACCTAAAACTAACACAACACTGTAAATCAACTGAACTTCAATTATATGTGTGTGTGTGTATATATATATATATATATTTTTTTTTTTTTTTTAAAGAATGAAGGACAGCTCTTTCAATGGCCATATCCAGCTCACTCCTACATACACAGCTGGAGGGATCTGAATGAGCTGCAGCACTATTATGATATGGACTGTATCATTGTTCAATAATTTTCATAAATGGAGCACATGAATAGCTTTTGTGTTTATTCTTGTAGAGTTCAGGAGTTCTGAGCAGGGCACACATTAAAACTCACTTAGGACTTATTAATGGATGAACCATTTTATATATGACTCTCATGTATGCATTACCTGCAATTAGAAATGCTTCAAATGAAGCAGATCCCTTCTTCCTTTCACAGGTGGAAAGGACTTTGGGGTGTCTTACAAACTGCATATGTCCTTTCTCCTATCTCCTGTTAAACTCTTCAAATGGAAGTTTTCCACCTTTGGACCTGTTTGCTGCCCTAGGGCTCTGCTAGGTTGGAAAGAGAGGGAGATTATCTCAGTGGTGAAAGGATGGACAGAAAGCCATCCTGTGCCCAGTAGTCCATCCTATTCCATCGGTCCCTTCACTTCTGACTGCAATTTTCACCTCACCCAGGTGTGAAAACCTTTCCTGGGGAGAGGAAGATGCAAACCTCTCTATCAGCAGCAGGTTGAAGTCACTGTCCTCCTTATTGCTGAGGAAGTGGGTCTGTGGCTTGGCCTCTGATTTCGCTCAGACACTTGAACTCTTCATACTCTATTAGACACACATGAAGGAAGGAAATTGGACTTTCTCAGGTTGCAGATGTATCAGCAGGGATGTATGGCTGAAAATTAATTCCCTGACACAGACTGATGAAGCCAGCAGTTTCCTGCAGTACTGAGAGTTTTTAAAATATTTTTTTATAACACATGATCTCAATGTTACATATTTTCCCTAGTTTAAAATGCTATTGATATCTTGACGATGAGACCTGGAGCCCTCCATTTTCATAAAGAATGTTCTTGTCAATTAGTCAGAATGTCAAGAAATTGGTCAGTAAGGGTGTCTTGGAGTGAAAATACTCTAAAGAAATCTACATATCTTGTAATGATACACTGCCATTTAATTGTCAAGTATGCCATGAATTGGCACACTATTAAATGTAGAGTTTAGTTAACACTTTAAAAAGGCCCCCTTTCTTAAAGTTTTTATTTATCTCTGAAGTTCATGTCTTTACCAGTGACCTTTCTTTTCCTTCCCTCCTTATGCAAGTAATACATTACACACTGCTAATCATTCAAGGTTCATTCACGATGCATTGGTGGAGGTCATTCTTAAGCCAACCTTGCTTATTTTAAAATATGATCTTTTTTTTTCTTTTTACTTTACTATAATAAAGTCTCGTATAAAATCCCTGGCCATTAAAGTTTACATGTCACTTATCATCTATGGCTTCAGAAGTAAGTCCCTTTATTTTTATGATTCCTTGTCCTCTTTCTTAAAAGAAGGCAGCAGCTGATTTAACTCATGTGGTTGTTTTGATGAATACATGGCTGATAGATGTTAGGGAACTTCAAAACCTAAGAAATATTATACAAATTTGTAACACTGTTGCTATTACCATGTGATTATACTAACCCATATTGTACTTTGGAGCAGAAGCAATAATCTAATTAAGATGATTAAAATCTATAACAGGAATAGCATCCAGAGGATGCTCAATATATTGACTGAAAGATAAGACTGAAGGATTTAATGAGAGTTGGCAGGACTCTCTTAACTGTGTGTTGAAGCCAAATAATTGGGATCTTTCTATGCTACAAACACTGACATCAGAGAATGCTTTTAGAAACCAAGAACCATGCTGAAGCAAAAAGGCAGAAACAAAGACTTGAAAAGATCCAAAGGTTACAGTCATCCCCAAAATGCATCCAAGACCAGCTTTGCTTCTGCTCCAGCAATAGTTCATGCCAGGGGTGAGTTCAGAGATGAAAAGCAGTAGTCATTTTTGTATTTTAAAATACTGAGTTATATTAGAAAGATGAGGCTTGTGGTCACTTATCAGTCAAACCTCTGGATCTCTCTGGGTTTTAAACAAATCACTTTGTAGAGTAAGTCTTGAAAGGGACTTGAGTAGACCAACCAAACTTACTACAGACTTATGAAGGAGCTCATTGCACCCAGTGAATGGCTTTTTTAGTATTGAGTTTGGGGTGTATGTATGTGCGTGTGTTTCCTTCTGGAAAACCAGAGACAGTATAACCAGATGCTAGTGTTTCTGGACTAGCAAGCGATCAAATATCCTATAGGTTTTGGAAAGAGGACAGGTAATTTGCATTGGGCTTATTGATGAATGAGATTGATCTCATGTGGATAGACACACAGGCAAGCTCAGAGAGAGAGAGTTGCTGAGTCATGCCCTGTGGGCAGTTTGAATTACTTTTAGCAGGTATTTCTTCAGGGTTCCCTTTGGCCAATAATTTTGATTTACCTGGTTCATAGTCCATATGTGGATATCACAGAATCCTCTCATATGTGCGCACGCATCTCTTAGCCAGGATGGATCTCTTAACCAAAGAGGCCTGTGGGTAGAGCATCCTTTAACATTATTCCTCTTTGACCTTCAAGGAGCCTTTCTATGCTAGTGTGGTCCAAGAGGTCTCCTGACTCTAAGAATGAGAAATATGTGGTCTGGGCAGAGCCCAGCCTCCTCCCTTAATTGTCCTGTTGTTGTAGTCTTGCCTACAGGGAATGAATCTCTAATCACTTTACCCTGGGGGGAGGGAGCATATTTCTTTCCCTCAGGAAAGAAAATATGGGTAAAAGAAGCAGGGATGATAAAGAAGAAAGGAACCAATTGACATCATTCTGAGTTTCAGTTCAGTCACTCAGTAGTGTCCGACTCTTTGCGACCCCAAGAATTGCAGCACGCCAATTCATGGACCTCCATGTCCATCACCAACTCCCGGAGTTCACCCAAACTCATGTCCATCGAGTCACTGATGCCATCCAGCCATCTCATCCTCCATTGTCCCCTTCTCCTGCCCCCAATCCCTCCCAGCATCAGAGGCTATTCCAATGAGTCAACTCTTCGCATGAGGGGGCCAAAATATTGGAGTTTCAGCTTCAACATCAGTCCTTCCAAAGAACACACAGGGCTGATCTCCTTTAGAATAGATTAGTTGGATCTCCTTGCAGTCCAAGGGACTCTCAAGAGTCTTCTCCAACACCACAGTTCAAAAGCATCAATTCTGTGGTGCTCAGCTTTCTTCACAGTCCAACTTTCACATCCATACATGACCACTAGAAAAACCATAACCTTGACTAGACGGACCTTTGTTGGCAAAGTAATGTCTCTGCTTTTTAATATGCTGTCTAGGTTAGTCATAACTTTCCTTCCAAGGAGTAAGCATCTTTTCATTTCATGGCTGCAGTCACCATCTGCAGTGATTTTGGAGCCCCCCAAAATAAAGTCTGACACTGTTTCCACTATTTCCCCATCTATTTCCCATGAAGTGATGGGACCAGATGCCATGATCTTCGTTTTCTGAATGTTTTGAAAGCTTTAAGCCAACTTTTTCACTCTCCTCTTTCACTTTCATCAAGAGGCTTTTTAGTTCCTCTTCACTTTCTGCCATAAGGGTGGTGTCATCTGCATATCTGAGGTTCTTGATATTTCTCCTGGCAATCTTGATTCCAGCTTGTGCTTCTTCCAGCCCAGCGTTTCTCATGATGTACTCTGCATAGAAGTTAAATAAGCAGGGTGACAATATACAGCCTTGACATACTCCTTTTCCTTTTTGGAACCAGTCTGTTGTT
>SJYT01055002.1:53242-98223 GCA_006410635.1 Cephalophus harveyi | reverse complement strand
GGAACTAGTCTGTTGTTCCATGTCCAGTTCTAACTGTTGCTTCCTGACCTACACATAGGTTTCTCAAGAAGCAGGGATGATAACTTAGAACACATATTTTAAAAACAATTTTTAAAATATGTAAAAATACTCTGTAAAATACTCTGTAAAAATACTCCATAGTCCATCTCACTTTTAATACATTGTCCTAGAGGAAAGGAAAGTGAAGATGATCAGGCATATCGGACTCTTTCCCTCCCCATAGACTGTAACCCACCAGGCTCTTCCATCCATGGGATTTTCCAGTCAAGAGCACTGGAGTGGGTTACCATTTCCTTCTACAGAGGATCTTCCCAACTCAGCTATGGAACCCGGATCTCCCACATTGCACGCAGATGCCTTACTGTCTGAACCACCAGGGAAGCAGAGTGAAATGTGTCCCTGGGTTGTCCTAGAGAAGGAAATTGTTAAAAAACAAACAAACAAACAAACAAAAAAAAAACCTTTAGAACAAGGTGATCAGGGAAGGAAAAGTTAACGCGGAAGTAGACAACAGGTGTAATAGCGTCACAAAACGTAAAGGGCACTGTTAAAAAAAGTTTGAGACAAAAGCGATCAGGATACCTAAAGGGATACGATGGAAACTATTAACTGAAAGAAAGGAGGAGTGAAAAAACCTCTATGTATTTGGCCTAAAGAATCATCTAAGGACTAAAGTAAAAGTTTCTTATTATTCGCTGTGGTGTGGCATGGGATTTGCTTGTGTGGCCGGGATTCTATTGTTTACCAATATACTATTGTGCCTACCTTTTTAGATTTACTTCTATGTGATCTCTTCCCATCTAGACAGATACAGATATTTGCTTTAGAGAGGTTCAGATTATTGTGAAAGTTATTAAAAGGAAAAGAGAAGATGAATGCTTAACTTTGGACTTCACAAATAAAATTTCCAAATATGCAGAATATGATAATCATTAAAGCCAGGCTTTATTTAGAGAAAAAAAGATTTTATAACTCAAAAATATTTTAACTGTAGACATCAAGATAGAAAATTGATCAATTGAGAAATTATACAATTTTAACAATTCATAGATTAGAGGGATAAGAAAAAATGACATAAAGGAACTTCTAAAAGAAAATAGGGTTGGTAGAATCTTTTCTTTATGATTCAGAGGGAAAGTAAGGATCTTGTATTACATAGGTGAATCCAGCTCTAGGCTGTGTTAATGTTAACATGAGTACTAATATTGAATTTGATGAAAATGGGTGGTGGGCCATTGATTTTCAAAGTGTAGTCCACAGATCCTTAGGAACCCCTGAGATGTTCTCAAGGTGTCTTCCAGGTTTAGGAAAAATACTAAGAAATTATTTGCTCTTTGAAATTATATTGACATTTGCACTGATGGTGGAAAAAACAGTGTTGTGTAACAGTACATGCTTTTTCAAGATTCAAAATATGGTACCAAAATCATACTGAATTCTTCACTACCACACATTCAAAGGAAAAAAAAAACAACAACTCTTATCTAAGACTGTTGTTGATTAAACAGCAATATAAAATTATTAATTTTATTAAACATTGACTCTTGAATGTCATCTTTATAATATGTATGCCACAAATAGAATTCTGTGTAACTCAGTTCTGCTATATACATACCAGTACCATGACTTTCTCTAGAAAGTGTGTTAGTTGCTCATTCTAACTCTTTGTGGCCCCATGGACCATAGCTCGCCAGGTTCTGGTCTCCATGAAATTTACCAGGCAAGAATACTGGAGTGGGTTGCCATTTCCTTCTCCAAAACACACCTGTAAAATAGTCTGAGTTTCAATCTCAACTGTTTTTCCCATGAAATAGCATTTTTGTTTGAAAAAACAATTTACCAACTATAATGATTTGGACTTTGGCATCTAGCAGTTTTTCAAAACAGGAATGAAGTGAATCTGACACTTGAAGGAAAAATATATAACAGTGCTCGTTGTCAATGGCAATCATTTTCATGGTAATATTCATAGCTAATTTGTATATCTAGATACTCTCTGTCCATTGCCTAATGAAATTTCTAAAAGTAGAACTCTAAAAAGCTTATATTCACTATTGTGACTTTTACAGCTTCTCAATGCTTAGAATTTTCTGATGAGATTGATGGAGACATTAACATTTATGATTTTTTAAAGTGTATGTTATAATAAAATATGTCAACCTTGAAAATATGTATAATTCAGTGAAGCAATATTTTCCAAATGAGCAACCCATGATGTTACAAAATCATACAAGAATAAAACCTCTATTCAAAGTGCAAGATAGACCAATGGTTTTTAATGAAGCCAAGTATCAAAGAACTTAATAGTTTCAGATAATATATCACATCTAAATTTTAAGAAATTATCAATTGCTGTGTTTGGGCACAGTGTCAAAGAATATCTCTAGTCATCAGAAAAGAATAATGGAACAGTTGCAGAGGTACAGCACTTCAATCAGTCTTCAAGAAAATAACAAAAATGAAGTGTAGAGGAGCCTTAAAATGCTAAAATCTCTGAGATTCACTTCAATAAGGCTGAAGGCGTAAGCATTGCTGTATACCAGTTGCTCCCTATCAGTGACTGAGGAGTGTAGATACCAGAGCTGTACCATTATGTCCTAGATGGAACTCCACTAATTGTCAGTTTTTACTCTGATGCTCCTCATTCATTTAGCCAAAACTCTTAAAAGCTATACTGATTTCTGAGATCTTCCTCCCAGATCCTTTTTCCTTCACTTTCTCTTTTCTTCCTGCCCAGTATCAAAGTCTGCAAGTTCTCTCTGGCTTATCTTACTCTCTTTCTTTTTTATCTCTCATAGACATCTTTTTTAATAAATATCTTGCATTTCTATATTTGCATCTCCTGCCTGGGGGTATTTTCTGTTACATGATCCAAATGTATTTCCATTTCCAACTATATAAATATGCATGTAGGGTGGATTTCCATCATGTATGCCAACTGACATGTGTATCACAATAGATTGGTGAAAACAGATATGAAAATTCAGCTTTCTTTGTTATGTCAGATATTGAAAGATTTGCAAAACCATAAGATAATACCACTCTTGTAACAAATTTATAGGAATATAGATTTTTTCATAAAAATATTTTATTTATGTTAACATAATGTTTTTTTTGATATTTTAAGATAGTTGATGTATATTTTAAAACATTTAAATCAAGAATATATTTGTTTTTGTTGTTACTGTTGATGTTGCAACAAATTACCACAAATTAAGTGGTTCAAAATAACATAAATTTATTATCTTCCAGTTCTAGATGTAAGACATCTGAAGTAGCTGTTAGTCAATTAAAATCAAGGTTTTCCCAAGGTTATGTCCCTTCTTAAGACTCTAGGAGAGAATTCACTTTACCTTTTCTAGCTGATAGAGACTGACCTTATTCCTTGGCTCTGGGCCCCTTTCTGGCAATTGCATTGCTTGTACCTCTGCATCAGTTATCACATCTTCTTCTCTGAGTCACACTCTGCCTTTACTGCCTGCTTCTTCCATCTTTTAAGGAACTTTGGCTTACATTGAGCCTGCAAAGGTGATATAGGACTATCTTCCTCTCTCAAAACCCTAAACTTAATCATATTTCAAAGTCCATTTTATATTTATAATAAAGCATATTCACAGGTTCCAAAAATTAAGTCATGAACACCTTTGAAAGTGTATACTATTCTATCTAACACACAGTGTAAGAATAAAAGTGTTTAAGAAGGTAAGAAGTCATAATCATGGGCTTGATAACCATGTTACTCATGGAGTAAAGATGGAAAAGAGTATAGAATGTCGCCATTGCAATTCTTTTTAGGGCTAAGCACATTTTTGGTAGATGGTTAGTTGTAAATGATCAAGCAAAGAAATAATATCAAATAGTCATTCTTTTAGAACCAGAAGACAGAATTCTTAATCCATTCACTCCAGTTTAAAAGACCATTTCTCATACTAACCATTTATCTCATGAAAAATTATGTCTACTAATGCACTGAGTCATATAAGAAAATATTCTTATCCTTTCACTTTAGAATTAAACTAAAAATTCTCTCTAATTTTAAATGTGGAAACTTAAAAATGAATTTTTTTTCTACAACAAAGAAATTTAATTGATTTAGTCTCACTTTTGACTCTTGAAGAAAAATATATTTACCCTGGAGACTAAGGGAGACGGAGGTGACATAGGGTGATGATAAGGAAACCTTGATATTTACCAATGGTCATTTATCAGTTTCAAAAATATCTTGACCTGAAGTTAGGCTACAGCTTAACTTCTTTCTTCAAGTATGTTTTCAATAATTAATTGTTTTCAGTTTGACCTGAAAGTCAATGAGAACAGTATTGTATGGATCTTCATGCTATGTCAGAAATATCAGTGTGATATGAAAGTTTTACTTGATGATACAAAATTATGGAGCTCTGTAGCCATAGATAAATCACTCAACTACTCTAAGTTTCAGTGTATCCTTGTCAGATGACAGTTACTTCCCTCTGTCCTTCCAGGATTGTTGGACTAACCAGTGCCATCATTTCTGTGAAAGTGATTTTTACCTTTTTAGAAAAACATTGATGGCATTGTTATTAATCAGGAAGCTTCTATGCATTAACTTTTCCTACTCTCTATATTAATATTATTGTGTTAATATTTCAAAGATCAATTATGTTATTTACTATCAAACACAAAAGGTGATATTTCACTAGGTCCTGGGTTAGGATTATAAGTGAATCATTTTTATAAAGCACATTTTAGTCATATTCCTTAAACTTTCAATTACTTCAAAGGATAAAATTATTTTCTTAAAAAAAAAATATCTTCAGATTATTTCCAGGTGTTTGTCCAAAGACTAAAGTTAAATTTTAAAGTTAACTGTGTTGAGAAGATGTTGTGTTATTGAGTAGCTTGTGCAATATATTCAATTTCAATAAAACTCATGTCAAGGTTTTGTTTAATTTTAGGGGGAAATATAAATTCACTTTAATACTTTTTCTGATATATACATCTTTTTCAAATAAGACATAATTTGTTTACAATTATATGGTAAAGAGTTCAAGAAGCAGCTTTCCTGAATATTTTCTAATTGACAACATGCCAGGCTTATGAATTTTTATCTTTATTCTGAAGATCATGAAGTACCTAGTTAACTTAATTGTTTAGTGGAATGTGTGAAATGTTTGTATATAAACATATGTACTTTCCCTGGTGGCTCAGATAGTAAAGCCTCTGCCTGCAACGCTGGAGACCCAGGTTCAATCTCTGGTTCAGGAAGAGCCCCTGGAGAAGGAAGTGGCAACCCACTTCAGTACTCTTGCCTGGGAAATCCCATGGACAGAGGAGCCTGGTAGGCTACAGTCCATGGGGTTGCAAAGAGTCGGACACGACTGAGCAATTACTTTACAGGCTTTATGCATTCTTTCTAATATTAATTATAAAGTTAAAAACATTTTAATTCTAGTTTCTGGTCTCAACCAAGTGATTATCATCTATATTATCCCATACAATCTACCATCTTTTCATAGCAACTATTATCCAGGGAGTGGCCCAACTGAGATGATATCTTTGTGGGGAAGGCCACCCTTATTAACCAAACTGCCTTAATGAAGTATGGCACAGGAGAGATGAGAGAGGCAAAGTCAGAAACCTTTCAAGTTGAATTTTCTTTTGATTGTGGTTAAAATATACCGAAAACATTTACCATTTTAATAATTTTAAATGTTCAATTCATTTTAATGACATAAGTGCATTCACTAATGCTATCAATCCATTGTTATGCAGCTGTCATCACTATTCATATCCAGAACTTTTCATTATCTCTGACTAAAGCTCTGTACCCGTTAAACATAATGCCCTGTTCAACCCTTCCTCCCATTCCTGTGGCAATTGTTATTTTATTTTCCATCTCTGTAAATGCGATTATTTTTTAAAGGTCATTTCAAATGAAAAATACCAGATGTTGAAGGATGAGAGGGAGTGTGGAATATCCATCAAATATCCTTATTACCAGTCCAAAGCTCTCTAGTGTTTGCAATAAAATAATCTCATTGTCAGACTGTAGATGGTCTAAAAAGATTAATACAAAACCCAGATTAATTTCAGGACAACACTATGATGTTGTTTTAAGAGTAAAATGATTGGACTGGGCTAGTAACAGATGTGCTAGGCAGACTTCTAAAATAACTTTCAAGATTTCCTACACTGTCCTTCCCTCTTCTGTGTAATTCCTAGTAGCTTAAACAGGGTTTCACTTCATAACATAATGTTATGTTCTCTACAATTCAGCTCAAAATAGGAATATTTTCAAATTAATCACATGATCCCATTAAAAGCAGAGTCTTCTCCTCTGGGTGGCAAAAGAGGAAGTCACAGATTTAAAGCATGAGATGGATTCCAAATGCCATGACTGGCTTGAAATTGGAAGGGTTCATTTGACATGAAATGTGGATAGGTTCTAGGAACTGAGAGTGGTCTCCTACTGACAGACAGCCAGGAAATAGGGACCTCAGTGTTCTAACCTCTAGATAGGAATGTATCAAAAATATGATTGGAAGTGAATTTTCTTCCACAACCCAGCTTGTCCAACATCTTGGCCTGGGAATACTCTGAGTAGAGAATTCACCCACATTAAAGCTAGACTTACAACTTGCAGAACTCAGGACTGATCATTGGGTACACTTATTTTATCCGTGAAAATTTATTATGCACAACAAGAAAGAAATGCAATAGCATAATGCAAAAAGATGTCTACTGGGGTCCAGCCCCAGTTGGATCCAGGGTTATCCTCAAAGATAAGAGGTGTCAGTGAGAAAGAGATAAAGAGATAATGAGAGAAAGAAAGAATGAATGTTGCAGTTAAGAAAATAGAGGAAAGAAAGAGGCTGATATTCCTTGGTTTACACAGAAAGCCAATAAAGCCCCAGTATGTGACTTGCACTGTTCACGTAGGCCACAGGTGCCCTCTTGAATTGCTGAAGGTGCCCCACCTTGGGCACCTTCTCAAGTGAATCTTAGAAGCCCGGACAGAGACTTGAACTCAGAGGGCCCCTGCGCTCCAGGGAGTCAGCCTGAAAAGAAAGAGGAGGAAGAAAAGAACGACATGGGGAGACCAAGGTGAGCAAGGCCCACAACTTTATTTTCCAAATGAGCTTATATACCTTAAGCTGTACATAGAAAATAATGGAAGATGCAGAGTCATGCAGGGTCAGCAGTCCTGACCCTTATCGAGACCAGGCGTTCTTTCTGCATTCCTTCTGATATACAAAGGTCTTGGGTGACTTACATCATCTTCTGGCTCGGAGGCTTGTTAACATTTTATGACCCCTTCTGATAATGATTAGTCAACCAGAAAACTTATGTCTCCAAAGGTGATTTTTCTAAAGTCCTGCACCACTCTCTGAAAGCACTAGATAAGGTTGTATTCTATAGGGTAAGGGTGTAGTGGGTTACAGCATGGAAAGAATTTATTAACTCAAGGTCTAATGTGGTTAAATCAAAAACTACTACTTATTTTTCCCACATACCAGATATATTAATAATAGATTATCAGGGACATAATGGGTAAGGGATATGGAAACTTTAGCAGCAAATATTGGCTCAACAATGAAACCCTCCACCAGTGCTATTCTAACAATTTCTTAACTCCCCAAAAGGCTCTATATTTTTAGAGTGTTTTAGGCTTCCGTGCCTCTCATGGTTGGGAGGCCATAAACAATCACATGCGTAGCTGCAGGAGTCTGAACAAACCTGTCAGGCAGGCTAGAAAGCCATCAGGGGGATTTGGATTGGAGCACTCTATTATGTCCAGGAGACTTATTAACTAAAGTTCTAAGTTGATTTTCTTTAGAGAAAGGTGGTTGGGGATAGCCCCCTGTTAATGTCAGAGGAGTTGGTGAGAGGCATGAAATAGTAAGACAGACAGATTCTGGTTTTGGGGTAGATGCTTAAGCAGGTCCAGGGCATCCCTCGAGTCCTGATTCACCTTTGTCCATCAGGTCTCTTCCTCGTGACCTTTGCCATGGGTGGGATCTCCTGTGCTGGCTCCTGGCAAATGTCAAAAGTGGTGAGGCACTATTAGTAGTCCCTGGAAGGGGGCTAAAGCCTGATGTGGTCAATTCACCAGGGAAGAGAGGTGCTACACCTCATATAATGTGGTTTTCTTCATAGAGGCAAACAGGGCAAACTTTGACAGCAGTCATGATTGCATGCAGTGGTGGCTTCTGTATAATAACTTGTAGTCCTTTACTGGGTGCCTTGCACTGCCACATTTAGTCCAATGAGCACCCAAGTGTCATGCCATGACATGATCAGTGCTGACTTGATAAGCAGCCTGATTTCAGTTAGTGTCCTCAGAGGAAGGGCCTTTATCATGGACATCTATATGAGTGATTCACCCTCTGCAATCAGGAGCCTCAACAATATTATTTAACAGTTTGAGACCTCAAACAGGATATCTTTAATTTGCTAGTCCATAGTATTTAATGTGGTAGACTAGACATTGGCAATAATCCAAGTCAGTAAAAATGTAATAGAGTTCCTCAGTGGCAACAGTAATCATGGTTAAGAGAATTCCCTTTATTTCTGACAAGTGACCAGAACAATCATGCCAGATTTTAGTCTGACATGGTTGACATCCAGGTTGAACAACAGTGGAATCATGATAGCCACTATCTAGTTTTATCTTGCAAAATTAACAGTGAATTGGGACCAGATATTTAGGAAAACCTGCGTCAATCAAGGCTACATAGAACCAGTGCCTCTTCTTCAGATGGTAAAATGTGACATAAGATTTCTTTCAAAGGGATAGCTGCCATCCCATAATACAAAATTAAAATGGCACTAGGGCCATTTATGAGTCTGAATTTGGTAATAAGGAGTTCATGATCTGAGCCAGCTCCTTATTACCAAATTCAGACTCAAATTGAAGAAAGTAGGGAAAACTGCTAGACCATTCAGGTATGACCTAAATCAAATTCCTTATGATTATACAGTGGAAGTGAGGAATAGATTTAAGGGCCTAGATCTGATAGACAGAGTGCCTGAAGAACTATGGAATGAGGTTCGTGACATTGTACGGGAGACAGGGATCAAGACCATCCCCATGGAAAAGAAATGCAAAAAAGCAAAATGGCTGTCTGGGGAGGCCTTACAAATAGCTGTGAAAAGAAGAGAGGCGAAAAGCAAAGGAGAAAAGGAAAGATATAAGCACCTGAATGCAGAGTTCCAAAGAATAGCAAGAAGAGATAAGAAAGCCTTCTTCAGTAACCTAGATAGCATTTTCAAAAGCAGAGACATTACTTTGCCGACTAAGGTCCGTCTAGTCAAGGCTATGGTTTTTCCTGTGGTCATGTATGGATGTGAGAGTTGGACTGTGAAGAAGGCTGAGCGCCGAAGAATTGATGCTTTTGAACTGTGGTGTTGGAGAAGACTCCTGAGAGTCCCTTGGACTGCAAGGAGATCCAACCAGTCCATTCTGAAGGAGATCAGCCCTGGGATTTCTTTGGAAGGAATGATGCTAAAGCTGAAACTCCAGTAATTTGGCCACCTCATGCGAAGAGTTGACTCATTGGAAAAGACTCTGATGCTGGGAGGGATTGGGGGCAGGAGGAGAAGGGGACGACCGTGGATGAGATGGCTGGATGGCATCACGGACTCGATGGACGTGTCTGTGAGAACTCTGGGAGATGGTGATGGACAGGGAGGCCTGGCTTGCTGCGATTCATGGGGTCGCAAAGAGTCGGACACGACCGAGCGACTGAACTGAACTGAAGGGCCATTTATACTCTTGAATTTTCTTTTGAAAAGTGAGCTTGGCTGGATCCTTCATATATTGTTAACCTTTAGTCAAAGTTTACCCATCTCAAAATACTGATACCAGACCAGAGAGCCACAGGCTGTTCATGGGTCAAACATTCAGCTTTATGGAAAGATCAGGAGTGGGCTAGTAACCACTTTACAAAAGGGATTTGCCTGGTGGCTGTGTGTGCAATGCATGCAACCCCCCAGGATGCCTCTGGGTGGAGTTGGCCTTCTATTGCCAGACGCTGTAATCAGAGGTGCATATCTAAGGGGGTGATATATTTGTGGGATCTTAAAAGTACAGAGAGCCACAACTGAGTTCAACTTCCACCATAGCTGAGTAACTCTGGCCCCAAGCTAAAAACCCTGATTTCTGAGTAATCCAAATGAAGGGTCAAGTAAAATGTCTGTGTGAGGCATGCATTGTCTGGAATACTTAAAGAATTTTTATGGTGATTATCCTCTTTTGGTGTCAGAAGGCCAACTATGTAACAGAGGAATTTTCAAATGTTCAAAAACCTGTGCTTGGTGAGTAGGAACCTGATTTGTGTCGGGGTTTATCAAGCTCTTCTTTTATTTGAGATATGATAATACTACATTTATATGGAGACTGAGGTTTCCGACTTGGCCACCAACTGGAGCTAGTCTATGTGGTAAAATCTTTGGATTCGGAGAATATAGGCTTTTGTGCCATATCATGAACCCTCAGTAGTGACCAATCCCAGAGAAGTTTAAATATCCACAGGGGAGTATTGCAAATGTTCTCTGGGGGCCTTTTCAAATGAATATGACAGATATAGTACTGTTTCTTAAGTGTGAGTAGAATAGAAAAAAAAAAAAGTTTTGACAATATCTCAGCAGCATATCACGCATCTTCAGTCCTGGGAATGGATTCCTGGAGAATCCTATGGACAGAAGAGCCTGGCAGGCTTCAGTCCATAGAGCTGCAAAGAGTTGGACATGACTAAAGCAACTTAGCATGCATGCATGCACACACACGTGTCATCACTTTGTCTGGAAGAACTGGGGCTACAGGAACTAACACTGATATTTCCACGCTAGAAGACTCCAGATCTTGTAACCCTTTCCCCTGGCCAGGCAGGGCTGCTGTAGATAATGCATCTTTCATTACTTCTGCTGACTTTAATTCCTTAATCAGGATTGTGATTTTCCTTTCACTTCTTGGGATTCTATACTGTTTTTGTTGGATCCCATAGGAACAAACAAGAATCATTCTCCATATGCAGCAGTCTCTAAATGGGAGAATCTCCTTTGATATTTTATGAGAACTAAAAGAACAAATAGGTAAAAAGCATGAATGCCAATTACACATTTCCCACTAACGGTACATTGATTTGACACTGACAAAGTCACGATAAAGTGACTTTCGTAAACCGTATAAGTTTGTGTGTGTTTGTGCACTCACACACATGTGTATTTTCAGGCACCCATGTGTTTTCTTCTACAGCAACACAAAGAAGTCTAACACTCCTCCCAAGGGGAGTGCAGAGCTGTTAGGAATGCACAGGAATCTAGCCTGTGGGGAATTATCAGGGAGGTTTTTTATCTTTTGGCTTTTTGCTTCAGAGACAGCCCTGTCTCCTCTGCTGTGTACCAGATGGTTTCTGCCACAACTCAGAAACTCGGGGCTCATTTGCTCTCACTTCTGTTGCCTCCAGCTTTCAACTACTTCTGCACATGGCTCCTCATTAGCCAGAGATACATTGCCTGACAGCGGGGGAGTGGGGATTGTGTCCCATTGTCACAATAACTTTTTCTTCCTAAGGAAAGAGCAAAATTTAGTGCATTAGTTTGGTGCCTTGTTTGAATCTTAACTCTTACTGTTAGCCCTCTAAGTCTATAGTTTCATCTGAAACAGTGAGAACCCCTTACTTCCTCTGAGTTCTACGGGATGAGAGAGGATTAAATTGGGTGTCTACTTTTTCTCCAGGTGTACTTTGTGAGGAAAGTCATATTGTAGCAGACATTTACTAAGATTTAGAACTGCAGATATCTAGAATGATTTTTCTTGCCTCTAGGTATATTTCAAAATTCATAGGTCTTGCTTATGGACTTGGGTATGAAATATGAAAGTGTGCAGTGAAAAATTATCACAAACTTTTTTTTTTTTGGTCAGTTCTACTGTATGGATGGAACTGATTTCTAAAAATTAGAAAACATTATGAGAAGATTTCATTTGTAAGCAATTCATTCAAAATTGGAGTTTTAATGGACCTGTATGATGAAGTGAGAATGGCTTAAGGGAATTGAGGGAAGTGTATGATTATAAAGATTAGCCATGGAATCCAAATGGACAAAGAAGAAAGTGAGATTTTGAAGATGTTTAGCAATAGAGAAGAGTGACTAGAAGCAATCGTTTGTACAATCTAATATAATTAAAGAATTGTAGGTGATGCCATACCAGAAGGAATTGTTTAGAGATGCAAGAGGCAAATTTACTAGGGTAGAATGGTTTAAATTGTGACTACAGAATGATTACAGTAATAAAACTACTAGGCCAAGCATATTTGTTTGCTTTTACATAACACATTATCACATACATAGTGACTTAAAAAACCTTGCATTTATTAAGTGAATTTTCACAGGTCAGGAGTCTGGGCATGGCCTAGCTGAGTTCTCTGCTTAGGGTCTCACAAGTCTGCCATCAAAGTGTTGACTGGAGTATGATCTCACCGGGAGAATAAACTAGAGAATAATCCTCTTCCAAGTTTATTCAAATTGCTTTGCAGAATCCATTTCCCTGTGGTTGTAAATCCAGTGGTCCTATATTCTGACTGTGGGTTGAATACTTCCCTCATGTCATATGGTCCTCACCAACAGCATTTCCCAATATGGCTGACTGCCTCTTCAATACTAAAAGGAAAATTTGCTAAGACAGAGTGTAATAGAAGGGAATGGAATCAATCATCTCATCACCTTTGCTGTATTCTATTGTGGAGAAGCAAGTCCAGGTTCCACCCTTAGTTAAGGGTAGAGGATGACACACTATGGGTCCCTTTAGAATATGTTTGACATACAACATATTCAGGATTGAGTTATTGATAACTGACTAATGGTAGGCAAATGAGTGAGAAGATATTTTTGGACATTAGGTTTTGATTTTTCCTTTGAACTCTGTAAATAATGAATTTTAATTTTGTTACCAAAACTTAAAAAATGTGAAATTCTCGATTAAATGGATTTTTAAAATATTACATTATTTTTATTCTCCCATGAAAATATTTGGTGCAATGCCTATAAAACCATAATTCTTACCCAAAGAATCATTGATAAAGTACCAATAAACACACATAAAATTAAGAATAAAAAATGTTATGTCCAAAGAAGACATATAAATGATCAATAAGAGCATGAAAAGGTGCTCACATCATTACTTATTAGCAATATATGAATCAAAAGCACAATGAAATACCACCTCACATCTGTTACAATGGCTGTTATCAAGAAGACAGAAAAAACACATGTGTGCAAAAACTCACATGGGTGAGCATTTGGAGAAAAGAGAACCCTTGTGCACTGTTGGTGGGGAGGTAATGATGCAGTCAATACGGACGACAGTATGAAGTTTCTTCAGAAAATTAAAAATAGAACTACCATATGATTCCTTAATTCCACTATTGACCAGCTAAAAAAAATCACATATTGATGTTTACCATACATGTTAAAAATCATTAGTAATTGATTATTTAGCTTTCAAGATTAACTTACATTATTTTAGAGATAATAATTATCAATAGAAATTCATCTATAAAATTTTGATGACTTCTCCATCTATTAGTGTCATCAAAGAAATTCATCTACAAAGAACCACAGAATATTATTTATGTATATATATAATATATATATATATATATGGAATTATATATACATGGAAATATATGTGTGAGTCTGTGCTGTCACTTTAGTCATATCTGCTTCTTTGCAACCCTGTGAATTGTAACCTTCCAGGCTCCTTTGTGCATGAGATTATCCAGGCAAGAATACTGGAACGGATTGCCATGCCCTCCTTCCAGGGGTTCTTCCTGACTGAGGGATCGAACCTGCTTCTTCTGTGTCTCCTGAACTGCAGGGGGATTCTTTACCATTGAACCACCAAGGAAGCTCCAAAATGAGGCTGTGTTATTTTCAGAAAATAAAAAGGAATTGAGCACATAGGTATACTCAAATAATTTAGAAAATAAGAAAAAAAAAAAGAGGAGTGCTTATAAATATATGTGAATACTAAGCAACAGATATGTAGATATACACATAATAAACCAAAATCTTCATATAATCTATCAACTGAAACTTATTTTCTTCATAAAATAATGCAGGATATATAACAATCCCAAAAGTCTTATCAAGTAAAAATTGCAGCCCTGCATATATATTCAACTACAGTCTAGAGTTCAATAGATTTGCATGACCTAAGAAAGAAGTGAGGCTAATAAAACTGGAAACTCATTGAGTTTTAAAAGGTGATGACCATGAAAATAGAAGTGCAGTGTTTCAAATTGACAGGATAGTATAAATCTATGCTACAGGCTTTAGATATATACCTGTCAAAGCAGAAACTGGATGTAGACAGAATCACTAACAAGCGGGAGTATCATTAAAAAAAAAAAAAAAAGAATTGTGTGTAAAGAAAAACCTTTTCAATTAAAGAATGGGTGCTTGCTTTTGTTCTTAAACTATTAAGGGAAAGTCAATCACTTGATTTCATTATGAATCCCTTCTCTGTCTAATTAACTACCTAATGCAATAATGTATTTGACACTAAATATATTAGCTTGAGTCTAAGCTAATTTTATGTGATTTGAGTTTCAGGGAGAAAGATTTATCCATGTATGTATTTTCTGAAATTGAAAATATACTTATTCTAAAAAAATAAGTGAATTTTAAAAACCCTTTCCCATCTCTCTGAAGGCAACAGCTAACATTAAGACTATATTTTATGGATTAACTTTAAATTACTAAATTTTATAAAAAATCTGACACGGATTACCTGCACTTTTATATAAGCAAGAAAAAAAGAAATACACTGAATTTCACTCATTATATGGAATATATATTGTCTAAAAGCACATGAAAAAATGCTCAACATCACTTATTATTAGACAAATGCAAATCAAAACTGCAATGAGGCTTCACCTCATACCAGTCAGAATGACCATCATCAAAAAAATCTACAAACAATACATGCTGAAGAGAGTGTGGAGAGAAGGGAATCCTCCTACACTATTGGTCAGAAAATAAATTGGTACCGCCACTAAGGAGAACCGCATGAAGGTTCCTTAAAATACTAAAAATAAAGCTACTATATGACCCTGCAGTCCCACTCTTGAGTATATATCCAGAGAAAACACAGTCCAAAAAATACATACACCCAAAAGTTCATTATCGTACTGTTTTCAATAGTCCAGACATGGAAGCAAACTATATGTCCATCAACATAGGAATAGACACAGAAAGTATGGTACATATAGATAATAGAGTGTTACTCAGTGACTAAAAAGAATGAAATAATGTCATTCGCAGCAACATGGATGACCCTATAGATTGTCAGGCTGAGTGAAGTAGGTCAGACAGAAGTAGAATTATGTATGTGAATCTGTTTCTGTTTTGTAAATAAGCAAGCTTTTATTATTACTTTTCAGATTCATACAAGGGATATGATACAAAATGTAGAGCTCTATTCCTTTTATCTAACAAAATGTTCAGATAATGAAATCAAGTTCTGACAAAGTGCAGTCCAATGGAAAAGGGAATGGCAAACCAATACACTATTCTTGCCTTGAGAACCCCATGAACCGTATGAAAAGGCAAAAAGGTAGTACACTGAATGATGAACTCCCCAGGTTGGTGAAAGTGAAAGTGAAGTCAGTCAGTTGTGTCTGACTCTTTTTGACCCCATGGACTGTAGCCTGCCAGGCTTCACTGTCCATGGGATTTCCCAGGCAAGAATACTGAGGTGGGTTGCCATTCCTTCTTCAGTAGATCTTTCCCACCCAGGGATCGAACCCAGGTCTCCTGCATTGTAGACAGACACTTTATCATCTGAGCCACCAGGTTGGTAGGTGCCCAATATGCTACTGGAGAAGAATGGAGAAATAAGAAAGAATTAAGAGACATAGCCAAAGCAAAAACAAGGTCCACTTGTTGATGTGAATGTTGATGGAAGTTAAATTCGATGTTGTAAAGAACAATATTACATAGGAACCAGAAATGTTAGGTTCATAAATCAAGGTAAGTTGGAACTGGTCAAACAGGAGATGGCAAGAGTGAATATCAAAGTTTTAGAAATCAGTGAACGAAAATAGACTGGAATGGGCGAATTTAATTCAGATGACCATTATATCTACTACTGTGGGCAAGAATCCCTTAGAAGCAATGGAGTAGCCATCATAGTCAACAAAAGAGTCTGAAATGCAGCACTTGGGTGCAATCTCAAAAAGGACTGATCTCTGCTCATTTCCAAGGTAAACCACTCAACTGCATAGCAATCCAAGTCTATGCCCCAACCAATAATGCTTAAAAAGCTAAAGTTAAATGGTTCTATAAAGAGCTACAACACCTTCTAGAACTAACACCAAAAAAGTTGTCCTTTTCATTATTGGGGAATGGAATCCAAAAGTAGGAAGTCAAGAGATACCTGGAGTAACAGGCAAATTTTGCCTTGGAGTACAAAATGAAGCAGGGCAAAGGCTAACAGAGTTTTGCCAAGAGAATGCACTGGTCATAACAAACACTCTTTTCCAAATACACAAGAGAAGACTCTGCACAAGGACATCACCAGATGGTCAATACCGAAATCAGATTGATTATATTCTTTGCTGCCAAAGATGGAGCTTTATAGTCAGCACAAACAAGACTTGAAGCTGACTGTTATTTGGATTATGAATGCCTTATTGAAAAATTCAGACTTTAGTTGAAGGAAGTAGGGAAAACCACTAGAATACTCAGGTATGACTTAAATCAAATCCCTTACGATTATATAGTGAAAGTGACAACTGATTCAAGGGATTAGATCTGATAGACAGAGTGCCTGAAGAACTTTGGGCAGAGGTTCCTGATATTGTACAGGAGGCAGTGATCATCTACAAGAAAAAGTAATGCACAAAGGTAAAATGGTTGTTTGAGGAGGCCTTACAAACAGCTGAGAAGAGAAGAGAAGTGAAAGGAAAAGAGAAAAGAAAAAATATACACATTTGAATGCAGATTTCCAAAGAATAGCAGGAAGAGATAAGAAAGCATTCTTTTGTTATCAATGCAAAGAAATAGAGGAAAACAATAGAAAAGGAAAGACTACAGATCTCTTCAAAAATATTAGATATACCAAGGGAACATTTCATGCAAAGATGGGCACAATAAATGACAGAAAGGTTATGGAACTAAAAAAAGCAAAAGGTGTTAAAAAGAGGTGGCAAGAATACACAGATCTCATGACCCAGATAACCACGTTGGTGTGATCACTCACCTAGAGCCATACATCCTGTAATATGAAGTCAAGTGGGCCTTAGGAAGTATCACTATGAATAAAGCTAGTGGAGGTGGTGAAATTCCAGTTAAGCTATTTCAAATCCCAAAAGATAATACTGTTAAACTGCTGCACTCAATATGCCAGCAAATTTGGAAAACTCAGCAGTGGCCACAGGACTGGAAGAGGTCAGTTTTTATTCCAATCCCAAAGAAAGGCAATGCCAAAGAATGTTCAAACCATTGCACCATTACAGTCATCTCACATTCTAGCAAAGTAATGCTAAAAAATCTCCAAGCCAGGCTTCCCCAGTAAATGACCTGTGAACTTCCAGGTGTGCAAGCTGTATTTAGAAAAGGCAGAGGAATCAGAGTTCAGATTGCCAAATTTTTCATTGGGTCATAGAAAAAACAAAAGAATTCTGGAAAAGCATCTACTTCTGTTTTATTGATTATGCCAAAGCATTTCATTATGTAGATCACAGCAAACTGGAAAATTCAGAAAGATATGGGAATACCAGACCACCTGACCTGCCTCTTGAGAAATCTGGATGCAGGTCAAGAAGCTACAGTTAGAACTGGACATGGAACAATAAACTGGCTCCAAATCAGGAAAGGAGTACATCAAGATAGTATATTGTCACCCTGTTTATTTAACTTATATTCAGTGTACATCATGGTAAATGCCAGGATGGATGAAGCACAAGCTGGAATCAAGATTGCCAGGAATAATATCAATAACCTCTTATATGCAGATGACACTATACTTATGGCATAAAACAAAGAAGAACTAAAGAGCCTCTTGATGAAAATGAAAGAGGAGAGCGAAAAAGTTGGCTTAAATCTCAATATTCAAAAAACTAAGATCATAGCATCTGGTCCCATCACTTCTTCGCAAATAGATGTGGAAACATTGGGAAGAGTGACAGACTTGATTTTGAGGGCTTTATTTTTTTTGGTGATGGACAGGGAGGCCTGGCGTGCTGCGATTCACGGACTCGATGGACGTGGGTCTGAGTGAACTCCGGGAGGTGGTGATGAACAGGGAGGCCTGGCGTGCTGCGATTCATGGGGTCGCAAAGAGTCGGACATGACTGAGTGACTGAACTGAACTGAAAAATCACTCAGATGTTGACTACAGCCATGAAATTAAAATATGCTTGCTCCTTGGAAGAAAAATTATGACCAATCTAAACAGCATATTAAAAAGCAGAAACATTACTATGCCAACAAAGGTCTATCTAGTCAAAGCTATGGTTTTTCCAGTAGTCATGTATAGATGTGAGAGTTGGGCTATAAAGAAAGCTGCATGCAAACAAATTAATGCTTTAGAACTGTGGTGTTGGAGAAGACTCTTGAAAGTCCCTTGGACTGCAAGGAGATCAAACCATTAGTCTTAAATCAGTCCAGAATATTCATTAGAAGGACTGTTGTTGAAGCTGAAACTCCAATATTTTGGCCACCTGATGCAAAAAACTGACTCATTTGAAAAGACCCTGATGCTGGGAAAGATTGAAGGCAGGAGGAGAAAGGGACGACAGAAGATGAGATGGTTGGAAGGCATCATCCACTCGATGGACATGAGTTTGAGCAAGCTCTGGGAGTGGGTGATGGACAGGGAAGCCTGTTTTGCTGCAGTCCATGGGCTGGCAAAGAGTTGTACATGGCTGAGCTATGGAACTGAATTGAACTGAATTGATTATTTTTATTCCATGGCTGACGCACATCACATTTCTTCATCTTATAAGCCAGCAGCATAGGATCTTCAGATCTGTTTGATTCTGTGTTTACATTGATTTCTTTTTCTTACAATAATCCTTATGACTACATCTGGATCATTTATTATCATCCAGAATAATTACTGGTTTCAAGATTTCTAACTCAATCACATCTTCAAAGTCCCTTTGCCATTTAAGGTAACATAATGACAGCTTCTAGATATTAGTACGTTGACATAGAGGGGGCCATTATTTCCTCTACCATACAGAGTAAGGCATAATAAGAAAAATGTTTCCAACTCTACTCTTAGCTTGGTGCAAAAGTAAATGCAGTTTTGCATTATTAAACTTTGCTATTTGATATTGTAATACATTGTAAAATGTGGTTATGTTATACATCATTTTGATAGGCATTTCTCACTTTATGTTGCTTTGCTAATGAGTTATTATTTACTGTTTTTTATACTTATTTTAGACTTTAGAAATGATATTAGACAAGAAGCAAATTTGAGTGATTTTTTTTTTTTTTGAGTACAAAATATATCATAAAGCAGCAGCAACAACTCACAACACAAACAGCACATTTGGTCCAAAAATTGCTAACAAATGTGCAGTGCAGAGGTAGTTCAAGAAGTTGTGCAAAGGAGATAAGGGATTTGAAATGAGGAGTTTAGTGGCTGGCCATCAGAAGTTGAGAACGACCAACTGAGAGCATCATTAAAGCTGATCCTCTTACCAGCTACACGAGAATTTGCTGAAGAACTTAGTGTCAACCATTCTATGGTCATTTGGCATTTGAGTCTAATTGGACAGGTGAAAAAGCTTAAGTGGGTGCCTAATGAGCTGACTGCAAAACAAACAAAATCATCATTTTGAAGTGTTTTCTTTTATTCTACACAGCAACAATGAACTGTTTCTGGATCAGATGGTGCTACATGATGAGAAGTGGATTTCATATGATAACTGTGACAACAAGCTCAGTGGTTCTACAGAGAAGAAACTCCAAAGCACCTTCCAAAGACAAACTTTAACTGAATAAAAAGGTCATGGTAACTGTTTGGTGGTCTACTGCTGTTCTGATCTATTACAGTTTTCTGAATCCCAGCGAACCACTACATCTGAGAAGTATACTGAGGATATTAATGAGATGCACCCAAAATGCAACGCCTGCAGCTGGCATTGCTCAACAGATTGAGCCAAATTCTTCTTTAAAACAGTTAAAGTGATGTCTCTGCTTTTTTATATGCTGTCTAGGTTTGTCATTTCTTTCCTTCTAAGGAGCAAGCATGTTTCATTTTCATGGCTGGAGTCACCATCTGCAGTGATTTGGGAGCCAATGAAAATAAAGTCTCTCACTGTTTCCATTTCCCCCCCATCTCTTTCCATGAAGTGATGTGACTAGAAGCCATGATCTTAGTTTTTTGAATACTGAGTTTTAAGCCAGATTTTTCACTCTCCTCTTTCACCTTCATCAAGAATCTCCTTAGCTCCTCTTTGCTTTCTGCCATTAGATTGTTGTCATGTGCATATCTAAGGTTATTAATAATTCTTCTGGCAATATTGATTCTAGCTTGTGTTCCATCCAGCCTGGCATTTTGTTTTGATGTACTATGCATATAATTTAAATAAGCAGAGTGACAGGATACAGCCTGATATACCATACCCCTTTCCCAATTTTGAACCCATCCATTGTTCCATTTCTGGTACTAAATGTTGCTTCTTATCTAGCATACAGGTTTCTCAGGAGACAGATAAGGTTGTTTGGCATTCTCATCGCTAAGGGTTTTCCACAGTTTATTTTGATCCACACAAAGGCTCTAGTGTAGTCAATAAAGCAGAAGTAGATGTTTTTTCTGGAACTCTCTCACTGTTTTCTATGATCCAGTGGATGTTAGCAGTTTGATCTTTGATCCAATGGATGTTGGCAATTTGATGTCTTGTTCCTCTGCTTTTTCTAAATCCAGCTTTTACCTCTAGAAATTTTCAGATTCACCAACTGTTGTAGCCTGCATTGTAGGATTTTGAGCATAAACTTGCTAGCCTGTGAAATACATGCAATTATGAGGTAGTTTGAACATTCTTTGGCATCACCCTTCTTTGAGATTGGAATGAAAACTGACATTTTCCAGGCTTGTGGCCACAGCTGAGTTTTCCAGATTTTCTGGCTTATTGAATGCAGCACTTAAAAAGCATCATTCTTTAGGATTTAAAATAGCTCAGCTGGAATTTGATCATCTCCACTGGCTTTGTTTGTAGTAATGCTTTGGAAAGCCCACTTGATTTCACATAGAGCCAAGGATGTCTGTCTCTAAGTTAGTGATCACACCATAGTGGTTGTTTGGGTCTTAAGGCCTTTTCTGTACAGTTCTGTATATTCTTGCCACCTCTTCTTGATATCTTCTACTTGTGTTGGGTTCCTACTGTTTCTGTCCTGTATGCTGTCCATCTTTACATAAGATGTTCCCTTGGTATCTCCAGTTTTCTTGAAGAGATCTCTACTCTTTCCCATTCTATTGTTTTTCTCTGTTGCTTTGCACTATTCACATAAGAAGGCTATCTTTCTCACCTTGCACTTCTTTGGAACTCTGCTTTCAGATGGGTATATACCTATTCAGATGGATATTAATTGCAATGGCTCCTATTTTGATTATTAAAGATGTGCTTGAGTGTAGTTAAAATGATTTAAATTTTACAGTCTGAAACCCCAAGTACTTTTATACCAGTCTAGATTTACTAGACTTAAACATCTCTTTTGATGATCTAGTCGCTAAGTTGTATCTGACTCTTGCAACCCCATGAACTATTGCCTGCCAGGTTCTTCTGCCCATGGGATTTTCCAGGCAAGAATACTGGAGTGGGTTGACATTTCCTTCTCCAGGGAATCTTCCCAATCCAGGGATTGAACCGAGGTCTCCTGTACTGCAGGCGGAATCTTTACTCACTGAGGTATCAGGGAATCCCTTAGAAACATCTCTAAGAGTCATAATAAAGTACTAGAAAAACCAAATGCTATTTAAATATTAAAAGTAAGCATTACTACTGGTATTTTCTCTATGTTTTCCTTTTCATTTCATTTTCTACATTTATTTTTAATTGGAAGATAATTGGTTTACTATGTTGTGTTGGTTTCTGCCATACATCAACATGAATCAGCCACAGGTATGCATATTTTCCCTCCCTCTTGAACCTTCCTCCCACCTCCCACCCAGCCCATCCCTCTAGTTTGTCACAGAGCCCCAAGTTTGAGCTCCCTATGTCATATAGCAAATTCCCACTGGCTATCTATTTTACATATGGAAATGGATATGTGTATTGCTACTCTCTCAATTTGTCTCTCTCCTGCCCCCACTGTGTCTACAAGTATGTTCTCTATGTTTGTGATTCCATTGTTGCCCTGAAAATAGACTCATCAGTGCCATCTTTCTAGATGAATATATATGTGTTAATATATGATATTTGTTTTTCTCTTTCTAACTTACTTCATTCTGTATAATAGGTTCTAGGTTCATCCACTTCATTAGAACTGACTCAAGTATGCTCCATTTTTTGATTGAGTAGTATTCTATTTAGTGTATGTATGCTGCTGCTGCTGCTGCTGCTAAGTCGCTTCAGTCGTGTCCGACTCTGTGCGACCCCATAGACAGGAGCCCAACAGGCTCCCCTGTCCCTGGGATTCTCCAGGCAAGAACACTGGAGTGGGTTGCCATTTCCTTCTCCATTGTGAGTGTATGTATATATACATATAATAACTTGCTTTATGCATTCATCTGTCAATGGACATCTAGGTTGCTTCCATGTACTAGCTCCTATAAATATTGCTGCTATGAACATTGGGATACACATATCTTTTTCAATTATGGTTTCCTCAGGGCATATGCCTGGTGGTATGATCACTGGGTCATATGGTAGTTTTACACCTAGCTTTTTTTTTTCCTTTCTTTTTTCAGAAATCATATTGTTTTCTATAGTGGCTGTAACAATTTATATTCCCACCAACAATCCAAGAGAATTACCTTTCTCCACACACTCTCAAGAGTTTATTGCTTGCTTTTTATTGACTTTTTGATAATGGCCATTCTGATCTGTATGAGGTGATACCTCATTGTAGTTTTGATTTCATTTCTGTAATAATGAATGATATTGAGCATCTTTTCATGTGTTTATTAACCATCTGTTTGTCTTCTTTGGAGAAATATCTGTTTAGGTCTTCTGTCCTTTTTTGATTATTTATCTTTCTGGTATTGATCTGCACGAGCAGCTTGTATATTTTGGAGATTAATTCTTTGTCAGGAGTTTCAGCTTCTATTATTTTCTCCCATTTAGAGGGTTATCTTTTCCCTTTTCTTATTTTGTCTTCTTTGGAGAAATATCTGTTTAGGTCTTCTGTCCTTTTTTGATTATTTATCTTTCTGGTATTGATCTGCACGAGCAGCTTGTATATTTTGGAGATTAATTCTTTGTCAGGAGTTTCAGCTTCTATTATTTTCTCCCATTTAGAGGGTTATCTTTTCCCTTTTCTTATAGTTTCCTTTTAAGTTTAATTAGATCCTACTTGCTTATTTTTGTTTTTATTTCCATTATTCTAGGAGGTGGATCACAGAGGATTTTACTGTGATTTATGTCAAGGAATGCACTACTTATGTTTTCCTGTAAGAGTTTATTATTTCTGGCCTTACATTTAAGTCTTTAATCCCATTTGAGTTTATTTTTATGCATATTGTTAGGAAGTGTTCTACTTTCATTCTTTCACATGTAGTTGTCCAGTTTTTCTAGCACCATTTATTGAAGAGGTTGTCTCTTCTCCATTTGAGTTAAAACTGTAAAAGGCTCTGTGTGCCTTTAGTAATAAAAGATTAGGAATATAAAAGTATGATCTAGGTTCTATCGACATCCAGCAAGTTCAGTTCAGTTGCTCAGTCATGTCTGGATCTTTGTGACCAGATTGACTGCCGGAAGCCAGGCCTCCCTTTCCATCACCAACTCCTAGAGTTTACCCAAACTCATGTCCATTCAGTTGGTGATGCCATCCAACCATCTCATCATCTGTCATCCTCTTCTTCCCCCACCTTCAATCTTTCCCAGCATCAGGGTCTTTCCTAATGAGTTAGCTCTTCTCATCAGGTGGCCAAAGTATTGGAGTTTCAACTTCAACATTTGTCCTTCCAATGAACATTCAGGATTGATCTCCCTTAGGATTGACTGGTTGTATCTCCTTGCTGTCCAAGGCACTCTCAAGAGTCTTCTCCAACACCACAGTTCAAAAGCATCAATTCTTTGGCACTCAGCATTATTTATAGTACAACTCTCACATCCATACATGGCTACTGGAAAAATCATAGACTTGACTAGACTGACCTTTGTTAGCTAAGTAATGTCTCTGCTGTTAAATATGCTGTCTAGGTTGGTCATAACTTTCGCGTCAAAAAGTAAGTGTCTTTTAATTTCATGACTGCAGTCACCATCTGCAGTGATTTTGGACCCCCCAAAAATAAAGTTTGCCACTGCTTCCACAGTTTCCCCATCTATTTGCCATGAAGAGATATGAATGGATGTCATGGTTTTAGTTTTCTGAATCTTGAGCTTTAAGCAACATTTTCACTGCCCTCTTTCACTTTCATCAAGAGGCTCTTTCATTCTTGTTTGGTTTCTGTCTTAAGGGTGGTGTCAACTGCATATCTGAGGTTATTGATATTTCTCCCAGCAATCTTGATTCCAACTTGTGCTTCATCTAGCCCAGAATTTCTCATGATGTACTCTGCATATAAGTTAAATAAGCAGGGTGACAATATAGAGACTTGAGGTACTCTTTCCTATCTGGAACCATTGTGTTCAACTATTGCTTCCTGACCTGAATACAGATTTCTCAAGAGGCAGGTCAGGTGGTCTGGTATTCCCATCTCTTTCAGAATTTTCCACAGTTTCTTGTGATCTACACAAAGGCTTTGGCATAGTCAATAAATCAGAAATATGTTTTTCTGGAACTCTCTTGCTTTTTCAATGATCCAGTGGGTGTTTGCAATTTGATCTCTGATTCTTCTGCCTTTTCTAAAACTAGCTTGAACATCTGATAGTTCATGTTTCATGTACTGTTGAAGCTTGTCTTAGAGAATTTTGAGCATTACTTTACTAACGTGTGAGATGAGTGCAATTTTGCAGTAGCTTGAGCATTCTTTGGCATTGCCTTTCTTTAGGATTGGAATGAAAACTGACCTTTCCAGTCCTGTGACCACTGCTGAGTTTTCCAAATTTGCTGGCATATTGAGTGCAGCACTTTCATAGCATCATCTTTTAAGATTTGAAGTAACTCAACTGGAATTCTATCAGTTCCACTAGATTTGTTTGTAGTGATGCTTCCTAAGGCCCACTTGATTTCACATTCCAGGATGTCTGGCTCTATGTGAGTGATCACACCATCGTGATTATCTGGGTCATGAAGATATTTTTTGTACAGTTCTTCTGTGTATTCTTGCCTCCTCTTCTCAATATCTTCTGCTTCTGTTAGACCCATATCATTTCTGTCCTTTATTGAGCCCATCTTTGCATGAAATATTCCCTTGGTATCTCCAATTTTCTTGAAGAGATCTCTAGTCTTTACCATTCTATTGTTTTCCTTTATTTCTTTGCCTTCATCACTGAGGAAGGCTTTCTTATCTCTCCTTGCTATTCTTTGGAACTCTGCATTCAGATGGGAATATCTTTCCTTTTTCTCTTTGCTTTTTGCTTCTCTTGTTTTCACAGTTATTTGTAAGGCCGCTTCAGACAGCCATTTTGCTTTTTTGGTTTTCTTTTTCTTAGAGATGGTCTTGATCCCTGTCTCCTGTACAATGTCATTAACTTCATCCATAGTTCTTCAGGCACTCTATCAGATCTATTCCCTTACATCTACTTATCACTTCTACTGTATAATCATTAGGGATTTGATTTAGCTCATATGAATGGTCTAGTGGTTTTCCCTATTTTCTTCAATTTAAGTCTGAATTTGGCAATAAAGAGTTCATGATCTTAGCCACAGTCAGCTCTCGGTCTTGTTTTTGCTGACTGTATAGACCTTCTCCACTTTTAGCTGCAAAGAATATAATCAGTCTGATTTCAGTGTTGACCATCTGGTGATGTCCATGTGTAGAGTCTTCTCATGTTGTTGGAAGAGGGTGTTTGCTATTACCAGTGCATTCTCTTGGCATTACACTATTAGCCTTTGTCCTTCTTCATTCTGTACTCCAAAGCCAAATTTGCCTGTTACTCCAGATGTTTCTTGACTCACTACTTTTTCATTCCAATTCCCTATAATGAAAAGGACATCTTTTTTGGGTGTTAGTTCTAAAAGTTCTTGTAGGTCTTCACAGAACTATTCAACTTCAGCTTCTTCAGCATTACTGGTCAGGGTATAGATTTGGATTACTGTGCAATTGAATGGTTTACCTTGGAAATGAGCAGAGATCAGTCTGTCGTTTTTGACATTGCACCCAAGTACTGCATTTCAGACTCTTTTGTTGACTATGATGGCTACTCCATTCCTTCTAAGGGATTCTTGCCCACAGTAGTAGATATAATGGTCATCTGTGTTAAATTCACCCATTCCAGTCCATTTTAGTTTGCTGATTCCTAAAATGTCAATACTCACTCTTACCACCTCCTGTTTGACCACTTCCAATTTGCCTTGATACATGGACCTAACATTCCAGGTTCCTATGTAGTATTATTCTTTACAACATTAGAAAAACAAATGGTTAATTTATTCTGTGAATATATATTAAGATTCACTTTTGTTGTTTAAAAGACTGGATGCCCAGGTCATAAGAGAAAAAAAACAATTCAAGACTTCATTTATAGCAATAGTTTTTTCAAGGTAAAAAGCATGTATTTATAAATGTCTTAAAATTGTATTATATACTACTGTATAAATTTATAATGTGTATCATGTACATAGGGATGTGTGCTTATATATATAGGGCCATATACTTGTGAAGTGAGGTGTGTATACATGGATGTGTAAGTGTTGCTGTGTGTCATTGTGTGTATGACTATGTGGATGTAAACACAGAAGATGTTGATATATATGTATGTGGGTGTCTAAGGGTTCATGGAAATAAGAGGGAATGTTATGTGGATGCACATTGTATATGTGGGTATGTATCAGTTCAGTTCAGTTCAGTCGCTCAGCCGTGTCCGACTCTTTGCAACCCCATGAATCACAGCACGTCAGGCCTTCCTGTCCATCACCAACTCCTGGAGTTCACTCAGATTCACGTCCATTGAGTCAGTGATGCTATCCAGCCATCTCACCCTTTGTCGTCCCCTTCTCCTCCTGCCCCCAATCCCTCCCAGCATCAGAATCTTTTCTAATAAGTCAACTCTTCACATAAGGTGGCCAAAGTACTGGAGTTTCAGCTTCAGCATCATTCCTTCCAAAGAAATCCCATGGCTGATCTCCTTCAGAATGGACTGCTTGGATCTCCTTGCGGTCCAAGGGACTCTCAAGAGTCTTCTCCAACATCACAGTTCAAAAGCATCAATTCTTCAGCTCTCAGCTTTCTTCACGGTCCAACTCTCACATCCATACATGACCACAGGAAAAACCATAGCCTTGACTAGATGGACCTTAGTTGGCAAAGTAATGTCTCTGCTTTTCAATATGCTATCTAGGTTGGTCATAACTTTTCTTCCAAGGAGAAACATCTTTTAATTTCATGGCTGCAGTCACCATTTAGGAGGAATATATTTGCCTTTGTGATTCACAACCAAGGGCAATTTTATTCACCAGGGAATGTTTGGCAATGTGTAAATTTATTTTTGGTTGTCACAACTGTAGGGGAGATGGGCTACTGATTTCTAGCAGGTAGAAGATGCTTACTTTCATTTTCTTTCATTATGATTTCTATTTTCTCACTTTTCAACTATTTCAGGTTCATCTTGATAGAAGAAAAGGCTGAAAATTATATCACCAGTTTATTACTGAATTTGTCTGGGGGCACTTTTTAGATTGAAATGACACTAAATCCTCTGGGAGGCAGAAACTGTGGATGCAACCCACACAGTTGTGATCAAACCTTTGACTCTGTTACTACAGCTGTCAAAATAAACTGATATGAAATATGAAAAAAAGAGAATTCTTATTTTTAACTGCCAGATACACTCTATAACTCTCTCAAAATATTTTCTATTGGTTATAAAAAAGATGTATACTTTTTCTGTTATAAAGCTAAAAATGCATAATAAATACAGATTGCATATATGTCAAAGGCAAATTTGTTTATTAGCACAAAGACATGCATGTTATAATTTCATAGGTAAGGTTATTTCTGGGAATCTGCATACAATTTATATTTAAAGTATGTATTTATGGTAGCTGCATGAGGTCAGCTTTTTTCCAAAATAATAGTGTAGAATGTCACAGCTGATATTTAGCTATTATTTTTAAATGTTATTCTACATATTAAATACTCTTTTCTCACTGCAAAATAACACTAACAGCATGCCTTTTGGGGATTCAGAGGAAAGATACATCAATTTACATTTTTTTGTACATTCTCTCACATCTATAATAGGGTATTATTGGGAGTATAAATAAATATTAGAGTAGTTTTGCATCTATTTCTTAAAAAGTTGCTGTTGTCAACATAAGTAGCTGCATTTGTGTAGCTGTCTTTTGATGTGCGTAAGATGCTACAGTTTTCTCCTCTTTAAAAATCTTTACAAATGCTTTAAAAAGGTGTCTGAGAGAATGGACAATCAGACTAATCTATGCCTGTGGGCTCATCTTTAATACATCATCTATCTGTCTGGTTTTCATTCTGATAAGCAAAGCAACCCACATAATAACAAAGTCATTTATCTCCCGAGGTTACAACCATCTCACTGATGTCTCCTTGATGAACAAACATATTCACTGCAGAGAAAGACAAACTAACATTTTATATCAGATTAAATAGGATTACACAAAACAGTTATAAACTATCAATCACAAATCATTGAAAATAAAAGTGCTCTGCATTTTTCTATGGAAATTTCTAGAGTTGGAATTATTTCATGATCATGAAATTTGACATCCAAGTTGATAGTAATCACCTCCTTGAATTGGGATAGTTTCTGGAATATGCAAATGAATGTTGATGAATATCAGATGGTGTAAAAAAAGTGATTTCAGGTATCAATTAGCATGTGAGCAATTACAAAATATTTTTAATTCCTATCTTATTAATAACTGCTTTTTTCTTGCTTCTGCATTTTATTTTAGTTGGAATATAGCTGATTCACTTTGTTGTACAGCAGAAACAAACAGAAAACTGTAAAGCAATTATACCTTAGTTAAAACTGTAAAGCAATTATACCTTAGTTAAAACAACTGGTTTTTAATCAGTGCTGTAGAGTATTAAGTATATTAATGGATGATAGAAAGCCAGTAATCCATATGCTACAATAAAGAAACTGATCTTTTCTTTTTATTTTCCTATATCTTTTACATTTCCTATGTTCTTGAGACAAATTTTAGAGTGAGAGGATAAAAAGATCCCCAAGGTGGCTCAGTTAATAAAGAATTCCTTGTGACTCAGCTGGCAAAGAATCTGCCTGCAATGCATGAGACTTGGGTTTGATCCCTTGGTTGGGAAGATTCCCTGGAGAAGCAAAAGGCTACCCACTCCAGTATTCTGGCCTGGAGAATTCCATGGACTATATAGTCCATGGGGCCCCATAGAGTCGACACAACTGAACAACTTTCAGTAACTCACTGCCTGCAATGCAGGGTCGGGAAGGTCTGTTGGAAAAGGAAGTGGCAACCCTCTCAAATATTCTTGCCTAGGAAATCCCATTGACAGATGTGCCTGGTTGGCTACAGTCCATGGGTTGCAAGAATTGTCCGTGCCTTAGCAACTAAACCACTACCACCAACAACTACCTAAAACTGACCAAAGACAGAGTGACACTGTGCTAGTCAATATAAAGAACTGTGCATCTTACCAAGAATTCCTTTAAGAGATTTAATTTTAAAGTGAGACTACAAATATGAAAAACAGATATTTCCTTCCTTAATAATGTATCTATATTAATATTTGAAGAAAAGCATCATCAAAAGTGTTTTAATCACATTTAGGACATGTTTAAATATATTAGGAGAACAACATAAAGAAAAGAAAGAGAATACAAAGTGGAAGGGTCATTTTCATGTATTTGGGATAAGCAAAACAAATTAAAGTGGTCAAAATTTGTTAACTATGATACATAGTTACTACCATGAAATCACTGATAGCTCAGTTCAGTTCAGTCGCTCAGTCATGTCTGACTCTTTGCAACCCCATGAACCCCAGCATACCAGGCCTCCCTGTCTATCACCAGCTCCCAGAGTCTACCCAAACCCATGTCCATCAAGTCGGTGATGCCATCCAACCATCTCATCCTCTGTCATCCCCTTCTTCTCCTACCCACAATCAATCCCAGCATCCAGGTCTTTTCCAAAGAGTCAACTCTCCACATCAAGTGGCAAAAGTACTGGAGTTTCAGCTTCAACATCAGTACTTCCAATGAATACCCAGGACTGATCTCCTTTAGGATGGACTGGTTGGATCTCCTTGCAGTCTAAGAGACTCTCAAGAGTCTTCTCCAACACCACAGTTCAAAAGCATCAATTCTTCGGCGCTCAGCTTTCTTCACACTCCAACTCTAACATCCATACATGACCACTGGAAAAACCATAGCCTTTACTGGATGGACCATTGTTGTCAAAGTAATGTCTCTGCTTTTTAATATGCTATCTAGACTGGTCATAACTTTCCTTCCAAGGAGTGTCTTTTAATTTCATGGCTGCAATCACCATATGGAGTGACTTTGCAGCCCAGAAAAATAAAGTCAGCCGCTGTTTCCCCCTCTATTTGCCATGAAGTGATGGGACCAGATGCCATGATTTTCATTTTCTGAATGTTGAGCTTTAAGCCATCTTTTTCATTCTCCTCTTTCACTTTCATCAAGAGGCTCTTTAGTTCTTCTTGACTTTCTGCCGTAAAGGTCGTGTCATCTGCATATCTGAGTTTATTGATAGTTCTCCTGGCAATCTTGATTCCAGCTTGTGCTTCTTCCAGCCCAGCATTTCTCATGATGTACTCTGCATAGAAATTAAATAAGCAGGGTGACAATATACAGCCTTGACATACTCTTTTTCCTATTTGGAACCAGTCTAACAGAAGAAGAAGATATTAAGAAGAGGTGGCAAGAATACACAGAACTGTACAAAAAAGATCTTCATGACCCAGATAATCACGATGGTGTGATCACTCACATAGAGCCAGACATCCTGGAATGTGAAGTCAAGTGGGCCTTAAGAAGCATCACTACAAACAGAGCTAGTGGAGGTGATGGAATTCCAGTTGAACTGTTTCAAATCCTGAAAGATGATGCTGTGAAAGTGCTGCACTCAATCTGCCAGCNCCAGACATCCTGGAATGTGAAGTCAAGTGGGCCTTAAGAAGCATCACTACAAACAAAGCTAGTGGAGGTGATGGAATTCCAGTTGAGCTGTTTCAAATCCTGAAAGATGATGCTGTGAAAGTGCTGCACTCAATATGCCACCAAATTTGGAAAACTCAGCAGTGGTCACAGGACTGGAAAAGGTCAGTTTTCATTCCAATCCTAAAGAAAGGCAATGCCAAAGAATCCTCAAACTACCACACAATTGCACTCATCTCACATGCTAGTAAAGTAATGTTCAAAATTCTCCAAGCCAGGCTTCAGCAATATGTGAACTGTGAACTTCCAGTTGTTCAAGCTGGTTTTAGAAAAGGCAGTGGAACCAGAGACCAAATTGCCAACATCCGCTGGATTATCAAAAGAGCAAGAGAGTTCCAGAAAAACATCTATTTCTACTTTATTGACTATGCCAAAGCCTTTGACTGTGTGGATTGCAATAAACTGTGGAGAAATCTGAAAGAGATGGGAATACCAGACCACCTGACCTGCCTCTTGAGAAATCTGGATGCAGATTGAGAAACAACAGTTAGAACTGGGCATGGAACAACATTGATAGTTTATCAGTGAAAAAAAATCATATATTATGTTAAGCCATTAACTATTGAATAAATGTTTTTTTCAAACTTAAAAAAGAATCATCTTGGTATAAATAATAATAATAATTCATGGCTGTTAATTGAGTTGTGCACTGATTTTAGATCTCAAAACATCTAGAATATGTATTCTCTTAAATGTGTATAACAGATAGGTAGAAACATTACAAGTACTTTACCTAGAGTGAGCTTGGGCATGTTACTTTGTGTATATCTCCAATTATTCATTTCTGAAGCATGGGAAGAAATAATAACTGGCCTTTATTATTGTAATAACAAAATAAGACAATTTGTATTAACATATTATGAGACTGAAAAGTGTCAAAATTTTAGCAAACATTTATTAGATGTAGGTATGTACCAAAAACTGTGCAACATACTGGGAGACACACAGATAAATTACAACAGTTTCTATCATTAAAATAACCTTTCCTACCAGTGGGAGACATGAAGCTATATTTTTAATTTATGTTAAATTCTAAACAACAACCAGTTGAATGATTAATCACCTACTAAATCTCCATTGTATTTGCAAATTACTACAAAAGAGTTCCCTGGTGGCTTAGAAGGTTAGGAATCTGCCTGCAATGAGGGAGACCCATGTTCTATCCCTGGGTCAAGAAGATCCCCTGCAGAAGGGAATGGCTACTCACTCCAGTATTCTTGCCTGCAGAATTCCATGGGCAGAGAAACCTGGCAGGCTATAGTCCATGGGGTCACAAAGAATCAGACACAACTGATCACCCACACACAAAAGTGTAGTCCTTATTCAAAATAGTTGAGGATCAGAATTTTATATCTTTCACCAATATTTATCATTTCTTCTTATTTTATACTGTCAGCTTGGAGAACTTGCAGTATTTTGTCTAGCGAATTCTCATTACCTTTTTTGTTTTTTGAATGTTTCAACAGTTCTTATTTGAAGAAAAAAATGCATTTCAGAGGGAGAAACAACATAACACCTATGAATGTATTGACATATGTGAACGTGATAAGTCACTTCAGTTATGTCTGACTCTCTGTCACCCAATAGACCGTAACCCACCAGGCTCCTCCGTCCACGGGCCTCTCCAGGCAAGAACACTGGAGTGGGCCACCATGTCCCCCTCCAGAGAATCTTCCCGACCCAGGGATCAAACCCTCTTCTCCTGTCTCCTGCACTGGCAGGCAGGTTCTTCACCACTAGCATCACCTGGGAAGCCCCTGTATTGACATACTTGCCTGAAAAAATCTCTAAACAAACTAGAATGAGTTTGAATATTTCCTCACAACAAGGAAATTTATTTTAAGTAAACACACCCATCCAATTTTCTTTGGACAACTTTCTTAGAGAGATCTGAGCAGTCCAAATAACTCAACTAAATATTATACATTCTCAGGATATAAACATTATCATTATTAATGGGCAATTTAGAGTTTGTTTCATGGGTGGCATTAGTAGTGAAGAACCCAACTGTGGGAGATATAAGAGACCTGGGTTCAATCCCTGGGTCGGGAAGACTCCCTGGAGGACGGCACGGTGACCCACCCCAGCATTCCCGCCCAGAGAATCCCATCGACAGAGGAGCCCAGTGGTCCACAATCCACAGGGTCATGTAGAGTTGGACATAACCGAAGTGACCCAGCACGCACACATAGCCCACATATTAATTTTATCATTACCTTTTTTTACCTGAAACGTTTTTATTTTGTATTTATTCTTTAAAGATTATTTTTCTGATAAAAAATTTTTATTAACAAGTTTAATTCCTTTCAGCACTTAAAGTTTTTTCACTGTTTTATGTCCTCCACACTTCTGAGCAGAAGTCAACAGTATTTAAGTATTTATAATTAATATCATTCTCTTGCATAAATGAATGTTACTCTGGTTAATTTTTCTTAACTTTTGAGTTTCTGTAGTTTAACCATGACATGCATAAGTGTGGTTTTCTTTGTTTTTATCCTGCTTAGGACTCACTGAGCATCAAGAAATTGTAAATTTATGTCTTCAACATATTGGAAAATTCTCTTCGATAATTTAAAAGTTATTTTTCACCAGTATCTCTCCATCAGCTATCCATCTTTGAGTATATATGAGTAAACTCCAGGAGTTGGTGATGGACAGGGAAGCCTGATGTGCTGCAGCCCATGGGGTCACAAAGAGATGGACATGACTGATTAACTGAACTGAACTGATATGTGTACATATATCTATAGCACTTTGAATAGTTACTGAGGTTCTTTATAGTTACCATATTTTTTTAATAGAGCTACATTTTTATTGATTCTTTCCTCTGCTATAATCACCATTCTGCTGTCTAGCTTATCCAGTGAATGATTTTGTAACAGAAATTGGAGTTTATCCTCCAGAATTTCCATTTTCATTTCCTATTTCTCTGTATTTCTTTATCTTTTCATTTATGTACTATTATGTTTTTTTTCCTTTGAGTATATAATAGTAACTGATCCACTAATTCAATAACTGACTCATCACAAGCTCAGTCTCCATAAATCACTCTTCTTCTTAAGAATTTGTCATTTGTTTCCTTTCTTTAGATATTGATTAATTTTGTATATCATGGATATACAAAAGGGTATATTTGACAATCCTAATTTCTGCCGATACTCCTTCAAAAAGTCTTTCCTTCATCCCTTTCTCCTTCCCCTTCCTTCCTTTCTCCCTTCTCTTTCTCTCTCTCTCTCTCTTCCTCTATCTCTCTCCCCCTTTCCTGTTTCTTCTCTCTTGTTTCAGAAGGTGGTCAGATTGGTAGGACTCAACCAGTAGATGTTGAGTAGTAGATCAAATCTCAATTCAGTTCTTTGATTCATAGATGGGTTGCTTGAAGTCAAGCATTCATTTTTCAGAGTCCAGTCAGGTTTTTTGGATTTGGACAGAATTTATATATAGAATTGTAGACCCATTTTCTATGGCTATCTCCTTTTCAGAACTCCTTGTTCATCCAATTTGCAGAGTTTGTGTTTGATCTGAATTTTTCCCTCTTGTTCTTCAGGATACAAATACTACTATATATATATATATATTTAAATGAAAACTGTAACCATGTGGTATGGTACAGACTGTAGACTGTGGCCAGTGTTTAGGCTGGATGGTATAAAGATAGGAAATTCACTCAGTATTTTCCCTTGTTAAATGGTAAATATCTCTACATTGTGTCTACATTCAGTTGCTCCCTAGTGATGTCAAGTACTTTTTGTTTTTACTCATACATGACCTGCCTCTTGAGAAGCCTATATGCAGGTCAGGAAGCAACAGTAAGAACTGGACATGGAACAACAGACTGGTTCCAAATAGGAAAAGGAGTCCGTCAAGGCTGTATATTGTCACCCTGCTTACTTAACTTATATGCAGAGTACATCATGAGAAATGTTGGGCTGGAGGAAGCACAAGCTGGAATCAAGATTGCCGGGAGAAATATCAATAACCTCAGATATGCAGATGACACCACTCTTATGGCAGGAAGTGAAGAGGAACTAAAAAGCCTCTTGATGAATGTGAAAGAGGAGAGTGAAAAAGTTGACTTAAAGCTCAACATTCAGAAAACGAAGATCATGGCATCTGCTCCCATCACTTCATGGGAAATAGATGGGGAAACAGTGGAAACAGTGGCTGACTTTATTTTTGGGGGCTCCAAAATCACTGCAGATGGTGATTGCAGCCATGAAATTAAAAGACGCTTACTCCTTGGAAGGAAAGTTATGACCAACCTAGGTAGCATATTCAAAAGCAGAGACATTACTTTGGCAACTAAGGTCCGTCTAGTCAAGGCTATGGTTTTTCCTGTGGTCATGTATGGATGTGAGAGTTGGACCATGAAGGAAGCTGAGCATCGAAGAATTGATGCTTTTAAACTGTGATATTGGAGAAGACTCTTGAGAGTCCCTTGGACTGCAAGGAGATCCAAGCAGTCCATTCTGAAGGAGATCAGCCCTGGGATTTCTTTGGAAGGAATGATGCTGAAGCTGAAACTCCTGTACTTTGGCCATCTCATGCGAAGAGTTGACTCTTTGGAAAGGACCCTGATGCTGGGAGGGATTGAGAGCAGGAGGAGAAGGGGACAACAGAGGTTGAGATGGCTGGATGGCATCACCGAGTCAATGGACATGAGTTTGTGTGAACTCCGGGAGTTGGTGATGGACAGGGAGGGCTGGCGTGCTGCGATTCATGGGGTCGCAAAGAGTCAGACACGACTGAGAGACTGAACTGAACTGATAGTTCTTGGCCACATAGTATCTTACTCAAGCAAAATGCAATTGGAAGTTATTCAGCATTAAAATTATAAATATTATTTTTTTCTTTTTGAAAAGGAGAAAATAACTGAAGTGTCACTCTGAAAACATAAAATGGATTTTTATTTATTTAGTTCTCAGAGAATTCTGTCTCTCTTTCTCAAGTTAAATTGAAAAGTAAGGTGTATTAATAGAGCATTTTTTTACTCAAATATTTCCAGATATTTACTTAACACCACAAAAGGCTTTCCTATCACCCAGGGANTACATTGATATTATTTATCAATCTTTTAAATGTCCTATACTTCAATGTTTAATTGAGAGAAATATCATATGAGGAAATTTTACTTCTGTCAGATTTACTTTATAAACTTTATTTTTTTCTTATTTATTTTTTTGTTTGTTTACTTTACAATACTGTATTGGTTTTGCCATACATCAACATGAATCCACCACAGGTGTACACATGTTCCCAATCCTGAATCCCCCTCCTACCTCCCTCCCCATACCATCTCTCTGGGTCATCCCAGTGCACCAGCCCCAAGCATCCTGTATCCTGCATCAAACCTAGGCTGGTGATTCATTTCTTATATGATCTTATACATGTTTCAATGCCATTAGATAGTATTTATTAGGCCCATCATTTTTGGGAGGTTGATGAAAATGTTCTAAAGTTAGATTTATGGAAGACTGGTCAGGAAGATGCCTTGGAAGAGGTATGGCAACCCACTCCAGTATTCTTGCCTGGAGAATACCATGGATAGAGCAGCTTAGCAGGCTACAGTCAATGGGGTCACACAGAGTCGAACATGACTGAAACAACTTTGCCTGCATGGATGCATGCATGATTCTGTACTTCTAAGGAAAGATAAACCAGAGATCATATTGCCAACATCCGTTGGATCATTGAAAAAGCAAGAGAGTTCCAGAAAAAAAAAACAAACATCTATTTCTGCTATGAGGATGCCAAAGCCTTTGCCTGTGGGGATCACCAGAAACTGTGGAAAATTCATAAAGAGATGGGAATACCATACCACATGACCTGCCTCTTGAGAAACCTATATGCAGGTCAGGAAGCAACAGTTAGAACTGGATATGGAACAACAGACTGGCTCCAAATAGGAAAAGGAGTACGTCAAGGCTGTATATTGTCACCCTGCTTATTTAACTTATGTACAGTGTACATCATGTGAAATGCCAGGTTGGATCATGCACAAGCTGGAATAAAGATTGCAGGGAGAAATATCAATAACCTCAGATATGCAGATGACACCACCCTTATGGCAGAAAGTGAAGAGGAACTAAAGAGCCTCATGATGAAAGTGAAATAGGAGAGTGAAATTCTGTCTCTCTTTCTCAAGTTAAATTGAAAAGTAAGGTGTATTAATAGAGCATTTTTTTACTCAAATATTTCCAGATATTTACTTAACACCACAAAAGGCTTTCCTATCACCCAGGGAAAACATAATGAATCATACCTGTCTTACAGTGAAATATGTATTAAAGTGAAGAGGATCCTAGAAGTTTATGCACATCTCTTTAAACCTTAAACTAGATAGAGGTTTCTTACTGCTTTTGTTAATTATTCCTGCCTAAAATAACACTGGGCTTCCCTGGTGGCTCAGAGGTTAAAGCATCTGCCTCCAATGCGGGAGACCCGGGTTCGATCCCTGGGTCGGGAAGATCCCCTGGAGAAGGAAATGGCAATCCACTCGCCTAGTAGGTTACAGTCCACAGGGTCGCAAAGAGTCGGACACGACTGAGCGACTTCACCTTCACCTTCAAAATAACACTGCAATCTAGATCTTTATGTGGCATTTCTGAACGGAGTTCTTCAGAGCCAGAATTGATACTGAAGTCATATACAACAGTAGGAATGTACCCTATGTTAAACTATTAAATTGCTTCAGGAACTCTTGATGAGAATCTATTTCCTGTGAATTGCGTGCTTTGATAGGGGTAAATGAACCCTTGGAAATTGTCTAAGTTTTTTTTTTAAAATAAAGTTTTTGTAGAAGTCAAAAGTACATAAGGAAAGAACAAATCATGAAAATAGAAATATACAAGTGGTCTTAAAGCAAACATACATGTGCAAATTCACCATGATCCAGGCAAGTAGCATGGGCATTCCAGAAGCTTCCTCATACAAACACAGTAAATGGTTCCACAATCTTCCCCACTTATGACCTGTTTGATTTCCAGGAGATTAGCTTTTCTTATTTGGAGACATTTGGAAACTTACTTAGAAAGTGAAAATCTCTCAGTCATGTCCGTCTCTGAACTCCATGGACTATACAGCCCATGACATGCTCAAGGCCAGAATACTGGAGTGGGTTGCCATGCCCTCCTCCAGGAGATCTTCCCAACCCAGGGATGGAACTCAGGTCTCCCACATTACAGGCATATTTTTTACCAGCTGAGCCATAAGAGAAACCTGAGAATACTGGAGTGGGTAGCCTATTTCTTCTGCAGTGGATCTTCCCAAGCCAGGAATCAAACCAGTGTTCGAACAGTGTTAAAATTATTTATTCACTCTACTGTTGATGAATATTTGTCAGGCTTCAATGTAGTTAACTTTTAAGTATAGCATAGTTATGAATAACTTGTATTGGTGCTAAGATTTACCAGATTTTCCTTAGAGTAAAGATGGAGGATCACAGATTGTGGATATCTTAAGGTTTAATAAATGGTGACAAACTTTTTAATAGTAGTTTTTCTTTTTCTTTTTTTCTTATTTACCCTCTCATAAGCAGTGTGCAAGAAATTCAGTTTCTCAAAATCTTTGATAATATTTGAGAGTTTTAAAACTGTAGTCTTTTTTTTTTTTTTGCTGTGTAGTGAGCAAACTTATTGAGGTCTTCATCTGTATTTCTATGGTGACAAGCAAGTATAAATAAATTTTTGATGTATTTGTTGACCATGTGTATATCCTCTCTTGTGAAGTGCCTTGTTAAGTCATTTGCTTATTTTCTTTAGTGCTGTCTGTCTTTTCTTGTACTTATCTCTGGATTCAAATATATTACAAACATATTGCCATCATAACGCCAGTATATTACAAATATCTCTGCCACTCTTTGGATTTGCTTTTTTACTCTAAGAGTGCCTTTTGATAAATTCTCAGTTTTATTAGTCTAGCTTCTCAACCACTTCTGCAATAATGAGTGCTTTTTGTAATCTCTTAAGGAAATCATGAAAGCACAAAAATATGTTGTTATAATCTGTAATTTTTATTGTTTTGTATTTAATTTGGGGGATCTAAAAATTGGGCCGACTTACTTTAAAAGAAGAGTGAGATTATTATAAAATATTCTACTTCAGTGGCTTTAGGTCATTTAGGATTTTAAGTATAGATTAGATGATTATTTAAAAAAATTTTTTTTGATTCCTAGAGTTAATTTTTTTACATTGATATTATTTATCAATCTNATATGCAGGTCAGGAAGCAACAGTTAGAACTGGATATGGAACAACAGACTGGCTCCAAATAGGAAAAGGAGTACGTCAAGGCTGTATGTTGTCACCCTGCTTATTTAACTTATGTACAGTGTACATAATGAGAAAGGCTGGGTTGATGGAAACACAAGCTGGAATTGAGATTGCTGGGAGAAATATCAATAACCTCAGATATGCAGATGACACCACCCTTATGGCAGAAAGTGAAGAAGAACTAAAGATCCTCTTGATGAAAGTGAAAGATAGAGTGAAAAAGTTGGCTTAAAGATCAACATTCAGAAAACAAAAATCATGGCATTCAGTCCCTTCACTTCATGACAAATAGATGGAGAAACAGTAGCAGAATTTATTTTATTGGCCTCCACAATCACTGCAGATGGTGACTGCAGCCATGAAATAAAAAGATGCTTGCTCCTTGGAAGAAAAGTTATGACCAATCTAGACAGCATATTAAAAAACAGAGACATTACTTTGCCAACAAAGGTCCATCTAGTCAAAGCTGTGGTTTTTCCAGTAGTCATGTATGGGTGTGAGATTTGGACTATAAAGAAAGCTGAGCACTGAAGAATTGATGCTTTTGAACTGTGTTGTTGGAGAAGACTCTTGAGAGTCCCTTGGACTGGAAATCAGTCCTGAATGTTCATTGGAAGTACTGATGTTGAAGCTGAAACTCCAATATTTTGGCCACCTGATGCGAAGAGCTGACTCATTTGAAAAGACCCTGCTGGTGGGAAAGATTGAAGGCAGGAGAAGGGGATGACAGAGTATGAGAGAGCTGGATGGCATCATTGACTCAATGGACATGAGTTTGAGTAAACTCCGGGAGTCAGTGATCGACAGGGAGGCCTGGCATGGTGCAGTCCTTGGGGTCGCAAAGAGTCGGACACGACTGAGCGACTGAACTGAACTGAACTGATACACTTTAAACAGTTGAATTTTATAGTATTTAAATTTGTATGTATAAATCTATTAATTTTAAGTGTAAATATGTTCCAAGATTAATATATTTTAAAAGAAATGCAACCAATCTTTTTTACTAGTATAGATAATTCACTTTTGTTACCTGTGGTAATTATCCCTAAATTATATTTTGACTGATCTTACAAATACTAGCTCAGATTTATACTTATTAATATTACAAGTATATCATTTCATATATTTTGACATTTTTTTGAAGTGCTTCTTTTAACCTAAAAAAGTTTTTGTTTTTTATCTGTGTATTGAACATGCTTTATTAAGAATCAGTCAAGCAAGTTATATTATATTTTTTAATTGCAGTGTTTCTTTGCTTCCTCCCACCCCCATTCACTAAATTCTGTTGGTTGGATCTAATTTTCTTCTACAGGTTTAGTTTTTATTTTAGTTTTAAATTTCTTACTTTGTCCATAATCATATTAGAGCTGATTATTTTATGTCAGTATTTAATGGTATCTCAACATAAATTGTTCAGAAATATAAAAGAAAAATTCTAAAATCAGGAGTAGAAATCTGTCTAACACCATCTCCATTACATATTGTTATTCCAGTTGACATAAAAGCAGATGCTTTGAGGCAATATAGCACAATTTAAAACAAATTAATGTTTTCTTAGGTAACACAATAGAAAATTTTGAAGGTGATAATTGGAGAAAACTATATGAAAATAGGTTAATGATCATTTGGCACTTTTCCCAAGACATTTTAAGATGTATAGTCCCATGTAATTCCAGGAAAAACCTTAAAAATAATCACATCAATGTTTAGAATAGGTACATAAATTGTTATTAAAATGGCAATAAGTGAGAATTTGAAACTCAAATTTTGACTGAATTTTTTGCTTCTTTTGAGCTTAATAATATTTCTCATTATAGACAGGTGTTTATCTATTTTTTTCTCCCTTTTATTCTTGTTTTCTCAAAACAATCTTCTAAACTGTGTTCATTTCTCTTTAGCTTAAATTAAGAATTTCCATCATTCACCTGCTCATACTAAAAGACTAGCAGACTTCAAGCTGTCCTCTTCTTGACTGATCCTTCCCAGGAAATAGTATCTCAAGAGAAAACAGATCATTCCTGTATGAAAAATGAAGTGAATGTGTCATATGGGAGTGGACTGTCAAGCAGAACAGATGCAGAGAAATCCCTTCTCTCTGTTCCCTATCAGTTACTTTTTACTTCCTACATGGGAAGCTTTGTTTTAAGGTCTTAGGCAAGGATATTAAAATATATAATAATTTTAAAAACAATTATTTTATTAACAGTAAAAATTAAAACTGTCTACCTTTCATGTACAACTTTTCTAAGTCTTTGTTACAGCAAAATTTAGATGCACAGTCAAATGTTTATTTACTGATCCCAGTTAGATATTTTGATACTTTTGATGCAATCTGCTTCAAGCAATAAACACATTATTCTACATCAATACTAGAGGAAAGTGACTCTATAATCATGGAAATATCTAAGTAAATGTCAAAGTCTCTCCTTGGTTAAACTTTAATCGAGCTCTTCTGAATCATCTTCCCAACAGGTCTAGGTTTTTCCATTTCTGTGTCAGTCTTGGTTTTGCCCAGTTTTAGCAAAAATTCCTGTAAGTTGGTTTAGCTTAGAATTTCCCATCTTCAGTTTCTCATCATCCTTAATATATGGCTAAATTCTCTTCACCATCACTCCCACAGAGATATCTGACCACCCTGGCCTATCATTAGAAAAACTGTTTAGGTCAATTTAGCAGAGTCTTTCCACCAATTCTTTATCAGAACTAGCAAGTGATTTTCCTTTTATCAATCTCTACATCATTTTCTTTGATCATAAGTCCCCACTTTCCTTTCATTTGCAATTGAGTCCCATTTAAACTCTTTAACTATTGTCTAGCTCTAGTTTTCTTCAACAGAGCTCAACCACAATCAGAGTTTTGAAAAAATCAGAGTTTTGAAGAGTGAGGAAAGATTTTGAAAAGGCACACTTTCAGCTTTGATAGTTTTATCATGCATAGAAAGCAACCTCAAGATCTCAAGGCATTCAAACAACAAATAGTTATTTCCTGTGCAGGCAATGTGAGATCTGTGGACAACAGTAGATCTGCTGTGCTCAGCTGGGCTTGACTTGGCCTCAGACATCTCCCTATGTCTATGTCCAAGCCCAGGATGCAGGAATACATATAGAAATGAAAATAAAATAAATTGTGATTCTGCTTAGTTAATCCTTATAGAACTCATGATTATGTATGTATTAGTTGCTCAATCATGCCCCATTCTTTGTGACCCCATGGACTGTAACCTGCCAGACTCCTCTGTCCATGGAATTCTTCAGGCAAGGATACTGGAGTGGATTGACATTTCCTACTCCAGGGGATCTTCTTGACCCAGGAATCGAACCTATATCTCCTGCATTGTAGGCAGATTGTTTATCATCTGAGCCACCAATTGACTTCTAGTAAAAGACAAGCCATGGAGCTTAAATAATGTCTGAATAAGTAGTGAGAACGTTCTTCCTTCAAGTGTGGGTTTACATTTCTAGGAAGAGGGGGATTGAATCTCAGAAGACTGGGGTCAGTTGTTTATATTCCAAAGGATTTTAAATGACTGGAGGTCTGGGGGTTTTCTCCCTTGCCAGAGAGGGAGAGAGGACAGCTGTCCCATTACCGTGTAAACTACCACATTCATAATTTCAGGGTTCCATTCCTGTGGTGCAAGAAACCCATCTGTATGTGCTAGCCTAACCATCTGGCATTCATTACACTGCCCCAGAAAGAAGAGGAACTGGGAAGTGGTGAATTATTGCAATTATTGTTGTAAGTACAAATCATCTGTCCTTGATCCAGAAACTTTATATTTCTGAATATTATTTATATAGATATTTCATAATAGTATTTATATAAATAGAAGCATTAAGAACTTAAACTGGTAGTCACTGCTCTTACAGCAAAGAGGAGTAGGGAGTGATCCAAAAATATAAACAAAATTTCCAGCTTCCACTTAAAACTCCCACATTCATGTATGCTTACATTTTATTGGCCTAAGTAGATCATATGACCCAGCACAGAGTCCATGAGATGAGATAAGTATGGCAAAAATAGGAAGGAAATGAAAATTGTAAGTAAATATTGCAACCCACCACAGTCCACTGGGCTTAAACGTTTCTTACTTCCTGCACAGTAAGTGTATTTATTCCTTTTCAAAACATCTAAGTTCTTATCCAATCATTGTGTCAAGCTTAAAATCAAGGTTAAAGTCAAGTTTGGATCTAATCCATTTCTGGAACTGATGTCTTTTTGATTCAGAAAACCAAGAACTAAGACAAAAACAGATCATCTGCTTCACACACACGCACAACACACCCCACGGTGAAAAGGGGGCTAAAATGACTACAATAGATTACAGGTGACAAATGGAAAGCACACAGGCCATCTCTGGTTCCTGAGAGTTTTGAAATTCAGCCAGGAGGACAGATGTTGCAAGGTCATCCTATTCTTCAGTTAAGACACAGTTTTGGATTGGGCCTTGGCTCTATCCTCTGGGGTTAGATACTCTCTTTTATTCTTCATTGGATTTGGTTCCTCACATAAAGTCCTCCTGTTTCATTATCCTCCCTGACCAGATTTGAAATGGGAGTTAGGGAATATACCTTTCTTGGCAGCCATTCTGCTTTTCCTGCTTGCTTCCTGCCAAAGATATTTGCACTCTGTAAGTCATTTTACATCTCTTGAGTCAAGGACTCTTTTAACCCAAACTGAAGGCATTTTTCATAATAGAGCCTTTGAAAATGCATTGGTGCTTGTTTCATTTCACTCAGCATCATCAGTACCTAGCCACACCTTTCTTTCATTATGTCAATTTAATTACTGATACTTTTAATTTACAAGGCTTTCCTGGGATTACACTTTATTGTTCCTTTACTCGACCCATTTTATTTAACTGAAAAGATGTACTCAGGTCACTTTATTCAAGTCAAAGTTATTTTTAGAAAGACCTATGAGTCATGTTCTTGATTTGGCCTTAGTTCTTGTTGTGTTCTAATTTAGAATTTTGGGGAAATAAATGTTTAGGAAACAGATATTGTAATAGCCTTTGTATTTACACATGAGTATACCTAAAAGTATGTACATTGTTTACAGATATTTATATTAGCATATTACACTATACTAATGATTGTTTACAAAGATAAATTATTTTGTTTTTCCAGGTGTTCTTTATTTCAAATTTGTTAGTCAAACACTTTCATAACAGTTTTGCATTTAATTTTAATCTGAATAATTTTTAACAAATATAATTACTCCTATTTTCCTCCTTTTT
>SJYT01055002.1:32628-52895 GCA_006410635.1 Cephalophus harveyi | reverse complement strand
ATTAAGAATTTGATAAAGACAGAATCAAGTACAGGTGTTAGAGAAAATAAACTATAACTTGAAAGTGAAAGTGAAAGCATTCCGTTGTGTCTGACTCTTTGCAACCCCATGGACTGTACAGTCCATGGAATTCTCCAGGCCAGAATACTAGAGTGGGTAGCTTTTCCCTTCTCCAGGGGATCTTCCCAACCTTGGGATCAAACCCAAGTTTCCCACATTGCAGGTGGATTCTTTACTAGCTGAGCCACAAGGGAAGCCCACATATATATAATTTAGAAGTTATAACTTCCATAAGAAATATAACTTAGAAGTATATAAAATTATAAACAATTCCAAGTAATGATAAAAAATATAGAAACAATAATTATTATGAATTTAACCCATATAATAAAAGTTAATTTTTAATATTTTGAAAGTATATTAAAAAGCATGATGTATGGCAAAACCAATACAATATTATAAAGTAATTGACATCTAATTAAAATAAATAAATTTATATTAAAAAAATAAAGTTAAGGAAAATTAAAAAAATAATAAAATAAACAAGATGTGTATAAGAGACAGCAGCTGTCCCATTACCGTGNCTACACAGCATATTAAAAAGCAGAGGCATCACTTTGTGGATAAAAGTCTGTATAGTAAAAGCTCTAGTTTTGCCAGTATTTGTGTATGGATGTGATAGTTGGACCATAAAGAAGGTTGAGAGCCAAAGAATTGATGCTTTTGGACTATAGTGCTGGAGAAAACTCTGAGATTTCCCTGGACAGCAAGAGGGTCAAACCAGTCAATCCTAAAGGAAATCATCCATGGCTGTTAACTGGAAAGACTGATGTTGAAGCAGAAACTTCAATACTTAATCTGCCTGATTCAAAGAGTCGTCTCATTGGAAAAGACCCTAATGCCAGGAAAGATTGAAGGCAGGAGGAGAAGGAGATGACAGAGGCTGAAATGTTTGGTTGGACCTGAGTTTGAGCAAGTTACAGGAGATACTGAAGGACAGGGTAGCCTGATGTGCTGCTGTCCATAAGATGTGTATAAGAGACAGCAAGTAATCTGAGCAAAAAATAATTCAGTAATTTTACAGCAAAAATGACCACAGATTCTGATCTTACATTATTCATATAACAATTTTCTATAAAAAATTCATAATTATTACTTTAAATGTATGTTTAGGCATGCTCAAATAAATAAGTATATCAACTGTAATAATATAAAGTTTTAAAATGTAATGCTTACTATATTGATGTTTTTCTTTCTGGCTTACTTCACTCTGTATTATAGGCTCCAGTTGCCACTGAAACATGTATAATATCATATAAGAAATGAATCGCCATTCCAAGTTCAGTGCAGGATACAGGATGCTTAGGGCTGGTGCACTGGGATGAACCAGAGGGATGGTATAGGGAGAGAGGTGGGAGGGGGGTTCAGGATAGGGAACACATGTACACCCATGGCGGATTCATGTTGATGTATGGCAAAACCAATACAATATTGTAAAGTAAAAAAAAAAAAAAAAAAATTAAAAAAGCAATAAATAAATTCGAGTTCAGTAGTTCAAAAAAATAAAAAATAAAAAATAATATTATATTAAATAAAATCAGGTATATTTCATATTAAACTGTCTATCTGAATAACCATAAGAACAATTTTAATAAAAAGGTAGTGAACATTACTTTTATTACTTGTAAATTCATATTTTTCTGAAATGTTTGTCCTTAGTATAAATATCGATTTATATTCATTATTACATTTAACCAAAGTAATCAATGCTTGTTTTCTCCAGACACAAGAGATGACTACAGGACAGAAAATTTAGAATAACTAGTTTATTCTACATGGATACTTACTTAATATCATTATTAAAATTTGTTGCTCAAAAATAAACAATTTTAGCCAGACAAGCAGTGGTTTCTACTATAACAAACTCCTCTTGGCATACCTACGTTGTTGCTATTGTTTAGTCACTAAGTTGTGTCTGACTCTTTTGTGACCCCATGAACTATCAGAGAAGCCCATACCTACATACTACAGAGAAATTAAAGTTGTTTATGAGTAGGTTGAACCAAACAGACAAACCAACCAACTATGTTTTCCTTGTCTGTGATTTACTATCTAAGGCCCTGGATTCAATATTCATATTTGTTGTTGCTTATTCACTGACTCATGTCCAACTCTTTGTGACCCTATGGACAGCAGCACATCAGGCTACCCTGTCCTTCAGTATCTCCTGTAACTTGCTCAAACTCAGGTCCAACCAAACATTTCAGCCTCTGTCATCTCCTTCTCCTCCTGCCTTCAATCTTTCCTGGCATTAGGGTCTTTTCCAATGAGACGACTCTTTGAATCAGGCAGATTAAGTATTGAAGTTTCTGCTTCAACATCAGTCTTTCCAGTTAACAGCCATGGATGATTTCCTTTAGGATTGACTGGTTTGACCCTCTTGCTGTCCAGGGAAATCTCAGAGTTTTCTCCAGCACTATAGTCCAAAAGCATCAATTCTTTGGCTCTCAACCTTCTTTATGGTCCAACTATCACATCCATACACAAATACTGGCAAAACTAGAGCTTTTACTATACAGACTTTTATCCACAAAGTGATGCCTCTGCTTTTTAATATGCTGTGTAGTTTTGTCATAACCTTCCTTCCACGGAGAAAGTATCTTAATTTCATGGTTGCAGTCACTGTTCACAGTGAGTTTTGAGTCAAAGAAAATAAAGTCTGTCATTCCATTGTGTCCCACCTATTTGCCATGAAGTGATGGGAGTGGATTCCATGATCTTCAGTTTTTGAGTGTTAAACTCCAGTCCATTCTGACGGAGATCAGCCCTGGGATTTCTTTGGAAGGAATGATGCTAAAGCTGAAACTCCAGTACTTTGGCCACCTCATGTGAAGAGTTGACTCATTGGAAAAGACTTTGATGCTGGAAGGGATTGCGGGCGGGAGGAGAAGGGGACGGCAGAGGATGAGATGCCTGGATGGCATCACTGACTCGATGGATGTGAGTCTGAGTGAACTCCAGGAGTTGGTGATGGACAGGGAGGCCTGGTGTGCTGTGATTCATGGGGTCGCAAAGAGTAGAACACGACTGAGCGACTGAACTGAACTGAACTGAACTGAACTGAACTGAACTGAAGCTTTAAGCCAGTTTTTTCACTCTCCTCTTTCACCTTCATTAAGAAACTCTTTAGTTCCTCTTTGCTTTCTGTCATTACAATGGTATTATCTGCATATCTGAGGTTGTTCATAGTTCTCCCAACAATCTTCATTCCAGCTTGTGAATATTCAGCCTGGTATGGTGCATTCCAAATATAAGTTAAATACACAGGGTGACAATATACAGCCTTAATGTTACTCCTGTCTCAATTTTGAACCAGTAAGTTGTTCCATGTCCGGTTCTAACTATTGCTTCTTGACTCACATACAGGTTTCTCAGGAGGCAGGTGAGGTGGTCTGGTATTCCCATCTCTTTAAGAATTTTCCACAGTTTGTTATGATTCACACAGTTAAAGGTTTTAGCGTAGTCAATCAAGCAGAAGTAGATGTTCTTCTGTAATTCTTTCGCTTTTTCTATGATCCAACAGAAGTTGGCAATTAGATCTTTTGTTCCTCTGCATTTTCTAAATACAGCTTTTACATCTGAAAATTCTCAGTTCACGTGCTATTGAAGACTAGCTTGTCGGATTTTGAGTATTACCCTGCTAACATGTGAAATGAGTGCCATTTTGTGGTAGTTTGAACATTCTTTGGCATTGCCCTTCTTTGAAAGACTGGAGTGAAAACTGACATTTTCTAGCCCTGTGGCCACTGCTGTGTTTTCCAAATTTGCTGGCATATTGAGTGAAGCACCTTAACAGCATCATCTTTCAGGATTTAAAATAGCTCAGCTGGAATTCCATCACTTCTACTAGCTTTGCTTGTAGTAATGCTTCCTAAGGCTCACTTGACTTCAGACTCCAGGATGGCTGGTTCTAGGTAAGTGACCACATGATGTTGGTTATCTGGATCATTAAGACCTTTTTTGCACAGTTCTTCTGTGTGTTCTTGCCAGCTCTTTTAAATCTCTTCTGCTTCTCTTGGGTACTTCAGTTTCTGTCCTTTATTGTTCCCATCTTTGCATGAAATGTTCCCTTGGTATCTCCAATTTTTTTGATGAGATGTTTAGTCTTTCTGCTTCTATTGCTTTCCTTTATTTATTTGCATTATTCTCTTAAGAACATTTATCTCTCCTTGTTATTCTTTGGAGCTCTGCATTCAGTTGGTTATATCTTTCCCTGTCTTCTTCGCTTTTTTTTTGTTTGTTTGTTTTTTCCTCTCTTCTTTTCTCAATTCTCATTACAAAAACTAGTTAAGTATCTTCTTGTTTCTGGTAACTCTGCCTGTTCCAGGTGGCCAATGTATCATGTTCAGAGTCTTAAATGCTACTGTGTAGCCATTGCCATCTTTGAAGAATTGACAACTCAGAACAAAAGGATAAGTTGATCCTGGTCCAGCTCCAGGCAACCTTCTCTGAACAAACCAATCAGCAACTTTTGACAATGATGAAAATCAGGATATCATGAACTAATGTTAGTGTGCTTAATTTCATCAGCCCTTAACTTAAAAGTGAGGTGGAGGTAGGAAAAAGAGAGTGGCAGGGATTGAGAAAGATAAACGCAGTCCATGATGTCTAGAATCTGGCCTGACAACTTCTGTTGATCAGATGAAGTAGGAAAAGGACTAAGATAAAATGAAAATAATAATAATAATAAACAAGGAAAATGAGGTTACTGTACCAATCACAAAAATATTAATAGCTCCAAATCTCAGTTTATATGAGCAAATGTTTATTAATTAAAGCTTTGTGTGTGTTCTAAGTAACTGAGTTCTATGTGACCCTTTGAGACCTCATGGACTATATAGACACCAGTTTCCTCTGTCCAAGGGATTCTCCAGGCAAGAATACCAGAGAAGTGTGTTGCCATGCTCTTCTCCAGGGGATCTTTCCAACCCAAGTATCGAACCCACATTTCAAGTCTCCTTCATTTGCAAGCAGGTTCTTTACTGTTAGCACTACCTGGGAAACCCTAATTAAAGCTTTGTTCTTAGTTGCTCAGTCATGGGGAGAAGGCAATGGCACCCCACTCCAGTACTCTTGCCTGGAAAATCCATGGACGGAGGAGCCTGGTAGGCAGCAGTCCATGGGGTCGCTAAGAGTCGGACACGACTGAGCGACTTCACTTTCACTTTTCTCTTTCATGCATTGGAGAAGGAAATGGCAACCCACTCCAGTATTCTTGCCTGGAGAACCCCAGGGACGGGAGAGCCTGGTGGGCTGCCGTCTATGGGGTCACACAGAGTCGGACACGACTGGAGTGACTTAGCAGCAGCAGCAGCTCAGTCATGTCCAGCTCTTTGTGACCCCCTGGACTGTAGCCCACCAGGATTCTCTGTCTATGGGTATTCTCCAAGCAAGAATACTAGAGTGTGCTGCCATGTCCTAATCCAGGGGATCTTCCCAACCCAGGGATCGAACCTAGGTCTCCCTCAATGCAGGCAAAATCTTTACCATCTGAGCCACCAGGGAAGCCCAATTAAAGCTTTAATCTGCCTCTATTCTTCAAATCTTGTAGACAGATTAATGAAGATGCTCAGTCAGAGAATTACCCTTCTTGACAGCATCAGCTGAAAAGCAAAACTCCATTTTCTTGGACCCTTTCCGACTCACCTAGCAAATACCCAAATCCTGTAATATTATTACATATTTTCTAGTTTCCCCTTACAGAGATATCCAATATTTTTCTCTCAGTATGTTTGTTGTTGTAGCATGCTATAAAACTTAGTTCCGTCACAGAAACCATGATAGTTGAAAATAATCTTGTTTGGAAAGTATCTGTTGGGGAAAAAATAGGCAAAGTTTTATAGTTCCTTGGAGTTTCTGTCGTCTCTCTTTAGGGGAATCGAAGTTTTCTTGAAAATGAACTAAATTAAAAGTAAAGCAATAAATGTATAAATAGACAAATAAAGGAATAAATCTATAAAAATTGTTTGCAATTATTTAGCAGTAAGAAAATCAATATCTATTAAGAGTAAGGCTACTGGGTAGTAAAAGCCCTTAAGAATCAAACCACTATTTCTAACAGCAAAGTATGGTGAATAAAGAAATTTCTATAAATTATTTAAACTCTAATCATAAAATTAAGTGTGCCTATTTTTACTGCATGAAAAATTTTAATATAACTGTGATATTGGCAAAATACAGTCACAGTCTACAACTAACACTCTTCTGTATTCATCGCATACTCTTATCTGTTCAAAAGGAAGACATTTACTACATGAAGCTATTATATATGAGGCTACCGTGCAAGAATTGCAGGGACAGTGTTTGATTTCACTACCAACTGGTTTCTCTGCCTATCTTGTTTGAAAGGTATCTTAAGTGTCTGGGAAATATGGCTCCTAAACTCAGTCCTATAAAATAGGCCCAGTGAGGATAGGACCAGACAAATTTTGCCCACATTTGTTCCTTTGAATACCATAAGGGTTATTGAAAGCAGAATAATGTCTTTATAACTAAAAGGGTTATAGTACCTGGCATTAGGATATATGTGAATTGATGACATATGCTTTAGAAATATGCTCTTTTAACCACTAAACATATATATACTTTTCCCCAGGGACTGTGTTCTGATGATCTTTATTCTCAGATTTACGTTATATTTTCATACTTGAATTTCTCACATGTAAATCCTCACTGCAAGCAGAAGGGCTTATGAGACCATAAAGCACTATAGCTAGCTTTACTCTTTAGCAAGATATTCTGTCTTTATTTCAGAACCTTTTCTTTAGTGCAGCAGGATGAATTAAGAAATAATGACAATCAGGCTCCTTACAGTTCAAGTATAGACAGCTAGAGGTTTTCTTTCTGGTTACAAGAATCTAACATTCCCTACTGTTACAAGAAATATGATTCTTCTCACAATATTACTAAGAGAAAACCCTCATATTTTTATATTTAGTTTAAATTTGCACCTTTAAGAAGTCTGTAGAAAGGTCTTTAGATACCTGTCCTTGTTAATAATTATCACCAAACTCACTGTATCTCAAGATTGTTTTTAATTTTTTAATTTATTTTCTAAGACTCATGCTGGAAACCATTTTTCCAGAGCAACAAAAACTTCGTCTACACTTGTGGTTACTGAAGAGGCTCTTGTGACCATAGTTTTTGGAGTAACATGATATANTTTAGATACCTGTCCTTGTTAATAATTATCACCAAACTCACTGTATCTCAAGATTGTTTTTAATTTTTTAATTTATTTTCTAAGACTCATGCTGGAAACCATTTTTCCAGAGCAACAAAAACTTCGTCTACACTTGTGGTTACTGAAGAGGCTCTTGTGACCATAGTTTTTGGAGTAACATGATATATGGTTCCACAGTGAGAGGGTTATTTTATGGTTATTTTACATCCTTTGCAAAGGTCAAAATTTATTTACTTTAACTAGAAGAGAATATAGTAACTTCTTCAAAGTCCTGAAGAAAAATAACTGTCAATTCTTTTTGTTTGCCAGAAAAATCTTTCAATTAAGAAAGAAGTTAGACATTTTCAGTTTGACAAAAACTAATAAGCTTTTTATAGTAACAAATTTTAAGTGAAAAACTATCCCAGAAAGAAACTAACAAAAGTTATATCAAAAGAAAAGAGTGAACATATAGATAAATTATATTTTAAAAGATTGTAAGAGGAGCAAATTCATATTTGAGAGTTTAAACAACTATTTGGAACTAATATCATACACATCAGGAGAAACTAAATGAGAACTTATTATTACTAACCTTACCTATATCACTATAAAAATGCTAGGAGAAAATAAATGAAAAATTACTACTGACTAGTTATATCCTTATCATTCTCTATAACAGATGCTGGCAAACTGGTCAACTGCNGAGGAGCAAATTCATATTTGAGACTTTAAACAACTATTTGGAACTAATATCATACACATCAGGAGAAACTAAATGAGAACTTATTATTACTAACCTTACCTATATCACTATAAAAATGCTAGGAGAAAATAAATGAAAAATTACTACTGACTAGTTATATCCTTATCATTCTCTATAACAGATGCTGGCAAACTGGTCAACTGCTTGATTTTATAAGGCCCAGGAGGTAAGAATCTTTATAGCATTTTTTATATGCTTAAACATAAGTTAGAAAAAGAATAACATTTCATGACACATAAAAATGGTATACAATTCAAGTGTCTACAAATAAAATTTTGTTGGATTGTAGAACATTTACCCATTTAGGTTTTGATTGTGATTGCTTTTGTGCTACAACATCAGTATTGATATAACAAAGATAATTTGGTTGCAAAATTGAAATATTTACTAAATGAATGTTTACAAAATAGTTTATCAATCCAATTGTGTAATCCCAGACTCATTCATTGGTATTTGTAACTGAGTTGTGAATTCTGGCTAATCAAGACTCACTTCAGCATAGAAATGTTTTTAACATTTATGGAACACAGCAAAAGCAGTGCTTAGGGAGAAATTTATCATAATAAATTTATAAAAGAGGAAAAAGATGTATCAAAAACCAACAGATTAAGTTATAACCTTTTGGAAACTATAAAAAAAGAGAATTTAGATGTGTATAAGAGACAGCTATAAAAATGCTAGGAGAAAATAAATGAAAAATTACTACTGACTAGTTATATCCTTATCATTCTCTATAACAGATGCTGGCAAACTGGTCAACTGCTTGATTTTATAAGGCCCAGGAGGTAAGAATCTTTATAGCATTTTTTATATGCTTAAACATAAGTTAGAAAAAGAATAACATTTCATGATCATGATAACCCAACAACCCAAAACCTATTGGATTCAGTAAAAGCAGTGCTAAGCAACTTTTTTGTTGTTATTGTTCATAGCAATACCTGTCTCTTATACACATAACAGATAAATATGAAATAATAATAAATAGAGCACAGTCAATGAAATGATAAACAGTAAAACAATTGGAGAGATTTGACAAAATCAAAAGTTGGTTATTTTATAAGATCAATAAAAATGATTAAACCTCTAGGAAAGTTAATCAATAAAACAGAGAGGATACATAAAATATCAACTTCAGAAATAAAAGAATCATTGCTATTTATCATATGAACATTGAAAGAATCATAAAGAATACTATGAGCAGCTCTATGCCTGCAAACTGATACCTTGGATAAAATGGACCAGTTTCTTTAAACATACAAACAACTAAAATTCATATAAGGAGAAATAAATGCATAATCTGTGCAGCCCTCTGTCTATTATAGAAATTGGTCCAATAATTAATAATCTTCTATAAAGAAGGCTCAACTGGAATTCCATTACCTCTACTAGCTTTGTATGTAGTGATGCTTCCTAAGGCCTGCTTGACTTTGCATTCCAGGATGTCTGGCTCAATGATCATCATGATTATCTGGGTCGTGAAGATCTTTTTTGTACACTTTTTCTGTGTATTCTTGTGACCTCTTCTTAATATTTTCTGCTTCTGTTAGGTATATAACATTTCTGTTCTTTATTGTGCCCATCTTGGCATGAAATGTTCCCTTGGTATCTCTAATATGCTTGAAAAGATCTCTAGTCTTTCCCATTCTGTTGTTTTCCTCTATTTCTTTGCACTGATCACTGAGGGAGGCTTTCGTATCCCTCCTTGCTATTCTTTGGAGCACTGCATTCTAATGGGTATATCTTTCATTTACTCCTTTGCTTTTTACTTCTCTTCTTTTTACAGATATTTATAAGGTCTCCTCAGACAACAATTTTGCCTTTTTGCATTTCATTTTCATGGAGATGGTCTTGATCAGTGCTTCCTGTACAATGTCCATAGTCCTTCAGGTACTCTGTCTTTCAGATCTAATTACAGAAATCTGTTTCTCACTTCCACTGTATAAACATAAGGGATTTGACTAAGATCATATCTGAATGGTCTAATGGTTTTCCCTACTTTCTTCCATTTAAGTCTGAATTTCCTAATAAGGAATTAATAATTTGAGCCACAGTAGGCTCCCAACCTTTTTTATGCTGACTTTATAGAGCTTCTCCATTTTTGGCTGCAAAGAATATAAGCAATCTGATTTCAGTATTGACCATCTGGTGATGTCCATGTGTAGAGTCTTCTCTTGTGTTGTTCCAAGAAGGTGTTTGTTATGAACAGTGTGTTCTCTTGGCAAAACTCTGTTAACCTTTACCCTGCTTCTTTCTGTATTTCAAGGCCAAATTTGCCTGTTACTCCAGATGTTTCTTGACTTCCTACTTTTGATTTTCCAGTCCCCTGTAATGAAAAGGACATCTTTTTGGGTGTTAGTTCTAGAAGATCTTATAGGTTTTCATAGAACCATTAAACTTCAGCTTCTTCAGGATTACTGGTCAGGGCATAGACTTGAATTATTGTGATATTGAATGGTTGCCTTGGAAATGAACAGAGATCATTCTGTCATTTTTGAGACTGCACCCAAGTACTGCATTTTGGACTCTTTTGTTGAATATGATGGCTAAATGTGTAGAGTCTTCTCTTGTGTTGTTCCAAGAAGGTGTTTGTTATGAACAGTGTGTTCTCTTGGCAAAACTCTGTTAACCTTTACCCTGCTTCTTTCTGTATTTCAAGGCCAAATTTGCCTGTTACTCCAGATGTTTCTTGACTTCCTACTTTTGATTTTCCAGTCCCCTGTAATGAAAAGGACATCTTTTTGGGTGTTAGTTCTAGAAGATCTTATAGGTTTTCATAGAACCGTTAAACTTCAGCTTCTTCATGATTACTGGTCAGGGCATAGACTTGAATTATTGTGATATTGAATGGTTGCCTTGGAACTGAACAGAGATCATTCTGTCATTTTTGAGACTGCACCCAAGTACTGCATTTTGGACTCTTTTGTTGAATATGATGGCTACTTCATTTCTTCTAAGGGATTCTTGCCCACAGTAGTAGATATAATTGTCATTTGAGTTAAATTCACCCATTCCAGTCAATTTCAGTTCACTGATTCCTAGAATGTCGATGTTCACTCTTGTCATCTCCTGTATGACCACTTCCAATTTGCCTTGATTCATGGACCTAACATTCCAAGTTCTTATACAATATTGTTCTTTACAGCATCTGACTTTGCTTTCATCACCAGTCATATCCACAACTGTGTGTTGTTTTTGCTTTGGCTCTGTCTCTTCATTCTTTTCAAGCTATTTCTCCACTGATCTCCAGTAGCATATTGGGCACCTATCGACCTGGGGAGTTCATCTTTCAGTGTCCTATCATTTTGCTTTTTCATCCTATTCATGGGGTTCACAAGGCACGAAACTGAAATGATTTGACATTTCCTTCTCCAGTGAACCATGTTTTGTCAGAACATGCTAGTGGAGGTGATGTAATTCCAGTTGAGTGATTTTAAATCTTAAAGATGATGCTGTGAAACTGCTTCACTCAGTATGCCAGAAAATTTGGAAAAACCCAGCAGTGGCCACAGGACTGAAAAACGTCAGTTTTCCTTCCAATCCCAAAGAAAGGGAATGCCAAAGAATGCTCAAACTACCACACAATTGCACTCATCTCACACACTTACAAAGTAATGCTCAAAATTCTCCAAGCCAGGCTTTGACAGTACGTGAACCAGTGAACTTGCACATATTCACGCTGGATTTAGAAAAGGCTGAGGAACCAGAGATCAAATTGCTAACATCCACTGGATCATTGAAAAAGCAAGACAGTTCCAGAAAAAAAGAAAAAAAAAAAAAACTACTTCTGCTTTATTGACTATGTCAAAGCCTGTGGATCACAACAAACTGTGGAAAATTCTGAAAGACATGGGAATACCAGACCACCTGATCTGCCTCTTGATAAATCTGCATGCAGGTCAGGAATCAACAGTTAGAACTGGACATAGAACAACAGACTGGTCCCAAATAGAGAAAAGAGGACGTCAATGCTGTATATTGTCACCCTGTTTATTTAACTTATATGAAGAGTACATCATGAGAAATGCTGGGCTGGATGAAGTGCAAGCTGAAATCAAGTTTGCCAGGAGAAATATCAATAACCTCAGATATGCAGATGACACCACCCTTATGGCCAAAAGTAAAAAAGAACTAAAGAGCCTTTTGATGAATGTGAAAGAGGAGAGTGAAAAGGTTGGGTTAAAATTCAACATTCAGAAAAGTAAGGTGATGGCAGCTGGTCTCATCACTTCATGGCAAATAGATGGGGAAACAGTGAGAGACTTTGTTATTTTGGGTTACAAAATCACTGCAGATGGTGACTGCAGCCATGAAGTTAAAAGACACTTACTCCTTGGAAGGAAAGCTATGACCAAACTAGACACCATATTAAAAAGCAGAGACATTATTTTGCCAAAAAAGGTCCGTCTAGTCAAAGCTATGTTTTTCCAGTAGTCATGGACGGATGTGAGAGTTGGACTATAAAGAAAGCTGAACGCTGAAGAATTGATGCTTTTGAATTGTAGTGTTGGAGAAGACTCTTGAGGGTTAAGAGTCAGACACGACTGAGCGACTCTACTAAACTGATAAAGAAAGCTCCATATTGAAGATGGTTCAACTGAGATATTCTATCACACATATAATAAATGTTACCAATTTTCCTAAGTCTTTTCCTGAAAATAGAAGCAAAAATACCTCTTCCTAACACATTATATGAAGTTAACCTTACCTTAATTCTAAAACCATATAAAAATATTCCAAGAGAGGGATACTACAGGCAAATATTTCTCATGAACCTAAGTGCATTAGCCTCAAAATTTTTAGTGAATTGAATCTATTCTTGTGTAAAAAAATGTAATTTCCCATGCCCAGTCAAATTTATTTTTGGTGTGAAATACTGGTTTAATGTTCAAAAATAAATCAATGTAATTCACCATATCAACAGGCTAAAGAAGACAATTGTATGATCAATTGTCTCATGAACCTAAGTGCATTAGCCTCAAAATTTTTAGTGAATTGAATCTATTCTTGTGTAAAAAAATGTAATTTCCCATGCCCAGTCAAATTTATTTTTGGTGTGAAATACTGGTTTAATGTTCAAAAATAAATCAATGTAATTCACCATATCAACAGGCTAAAGAAGACAATTGTATGATCAATTGACTAATGATCAAATTGACAAATGATCAATCACAGAAAAAAAAAATCCAACTCATTCACACTCATATTCTTGGTAAAAAGAGCAAAAAAAAATGATCAGCAAGCTAGGAGCAGAAAACATTTCTTCAAATTTAAACTTGATAAAGAACATCTACAGTTACCTGCAGATGATATCATATATAATGGTGAGGAAGTAGATGGGTTACTCTTATGTCAGAAGAGAGCAAATTAGCCAAGATGGCATGTTTATTTTGTAAATAATGAGTATTAACAGATGCGATCATTTATAGCACTGTGCATCCATGTCATGAGGTTTATGTAACAGCTGAGATCATGTGTAGCACTATGCATGTGTGTCACGAAGTACTTGCTTGGTCATGGGCTACTTTGTGCTGTACAGATATATGAACTCCACCTAGAAAGTGGTGGCATTACAGCTACATCATGTCTGTGTCTGTGAGAGACACAGCCATTAGAGGAGAGGATGTAGCCTATCTACTGCTAGGGCTTCTGCATCAGCCAGGAGAAAATATTGTTACAGCTAATGCATCAGTCAGGAGATAATGAATGTGTCTGCAGTTCCTATGGCTCCTCATCTTCTTTCAGCCTCTTAGCTCATGCTTTACCTACCATGGGTTCAATGACCAGTGTGCACAGTGTGACATGTAAGGCAATTGACATTGAGAGCAGAGTCAGGGATACAATTGGCATAGCTGATAGGATACCCAGCAGGTGGAAGAGCCTGTGGCTCCACTGGATGGAGGAAGCTCATGGCCACCATATAACTTGTGGTACCATGTGGCTGCAACCTTCTCGGCATGGGAGAAGAATGAGAGGAGGTGGATGGTTCAGGGTATAGCATTGAAAAAGCATTATAGGCAGTGAGTTCCCATTTGCTGAACAAGGTGGCATGGACTACCGCTATCATCATATGGTGAAGGTGAATATGGATCAGGCCCTACATGATACCTTGCTGGTGTGCAATGTGCAGAGATGCTTGGATAGAACTAGAGCAATGTACACTTGCATTAGAGCAAGGACCCTGGGGCCCTGAAGAACCCAGCATCTCTGACAGTGAAGCAGTAAGCGAGGGTGAGATGGTGATGATGAACATTATGAGACTGCGGTTCATCACTTGGCAGTGAGGCTTCTTGTACAGCAGAAAGTGAAGCATGAGCAGCTTATGGCCAAGGGAGGGTATCCACCAGAGACTGCCAACGTGACTGAGTTCACGACTTATCGACCATATACTCAGGTGGAGTTGGTCAACTTGGGTAAGCAGTTTTGGCAAAAGCAAGAAGAAACCTTGACAACTTGGCTTTTGTGCCTCTAGGACACAGGGGTGGGCTTGGTGCCTGTGGCAGTATTATGGGTTTTTACTGAGAGAAGTAGAGGGACAGAACGCAAGATGCCCTTTTAAAAGAGTGAAGACCTCAAAGGGGGCCCAAGATGACAGGGGTCCCATCCAGGTTATGTGAATGCAAATGTGGCCTGATTTGTGTGAAGTATGCTTTAAAGGCTGTGTACTGTGATGCTGTGCTAACCTCTGATTCTCTTGCAGATTTAGAACAGTGTGAAAGCATTTGGAACCTTGTGGGTGGGCTGTGAACGCCATAAAAATCACTTCCTTGAAGAGGTGGGCCTTGAACCTATTGGTGGGGGGTTCAGATTCTTAATAAAAAAAACCCACAGGGGTGGAGTTGTGCCTATGGAGGCTTTCTTGAAATTTTGCAAGGACAGACTGTGGAAAGGATTTGGCCATGAAAGATAAACACACTTCACATGTGGTGGCTGGCTCTACTAGCCCCTTGAGGGCAAGGACTGCAACATGAGTTCAAGGTGATATCTGGTGTTGAGTTTTGCTATGTATTGAGGATGGAACTGTTTGTTGTTATAACAGTTACTGCTGTTGCAAGATGTAAATCCAAGGGTCAGTGTTACTTAACAAGAGAATATCACAGAAGATGGACTGTGCAAAGAATGTGAGGTGAGAGAGCCTGAAGGGATAGAGTGTGGGGAGTGAGAAATTTAGCCAAGATGGCGTGTTCAGGCTCTCTCATCTCACATTTTGTAAACAATGACTATAAAACTGCTGAGATCATTTATAGCACTATGCATGCCTATCATGAGGTTTATGTAACAGCTGAGATCACTTGTAGCATTTCACATGCATGTCAGGATGTACTCAGTTGGTCACAAGCTACTTTGTGCTGTACAGATTCATGAGCTCCATTTAGAAAGCAGCAGCATTACTGCTGCATCACGGCTGTGTCCATTTCTGTCAGCCATGAGAGCAGAAAATATAGTGTGCCTGCTGCTAGGGCTCTTTGTCAGCCAGGAGGGAATACTGCTATGGCTGCTGCACCAGCCCAGAGAGAGGTTGTGTTTTGTTAAGTTATGCTATTGCTGCTGCTACAGCTACTATGTCAGCCAGGAGAGAATAAATGTGTCTGCAGTTCTTATGACTTCTTCCAGTCTCTTACTTGGGCTTTGCCTACCATGGATTCAAGAAACAGTGTGCATAATGTAAACAGTGAGATAATTGGCACTTTGAGCAGGGTCAGCAATAGATATTAAGATAAGGAAAAGAAAAAGATTTCATCTCTTATCACTACTATTTAACATTGATTGTATAGGAAGTTGTGGTTGGTTGAATAAGATAATAAACAGAAATAAAAATGTTTAAAAATTGAAAAGAAAGAAATCAACTTGTTTTTATTTACAGATAACATGATTTTTTATGTAGAAAGTTTCAAGGAATCAATAAAAACAAAAAACTTTAGGTACTAGTGAAACAATATACCAAAGTGATAGGATACAAGGTTAAAATAAAAAGTCAATTGTTCACAGATGCAAGCTTGACAAGCCACTCGTCCAACCCCTCCCACAGGGAGCAATCTCCACAATAAAGAGGAACCTCAAATTTGCAGCCTACAGAAAGGCCACCCCAAACAGAGCAATCTAAACAAAATGAAAAGGCAGAAAAATATTCAACATGTAAAGGAACATGATAAATGCCAACTCAACCAAGCACAAGTGGAGGAGATAGGGAGTCTACTTGAAACAGAACTCAGATTAATGATAGTAAAGATGATCCAAAATCTTGAAAACAAAATGGAATTACAGGTAAATAGACTAGAGACAAGGATTGAGAAGATGCAAGAAATGTTTAACAAGGACTCAGAAGAAATAAAAAAGAGCCAATCAATAATGAATAATGCAGTAACTGAGATCAAAAGCACTCTAGAGGGAATCAACAGTAGAATAACTGAGGCAGGCAAAAGATAGGATAAATGAGGTGGAGAATAGAATGGTGGAAATAAATCAAGCAGAAAGGAAAAAAGAAAAAATAATGAAAAGAAATGAGGACAAACCCAGAGACCTCTGGGACAATTAAATGCCCCAATATTCGAATCATAGGAGTTTCAAAAGAAGACAAAAAGAAGGTATGAGAAAATGCTTGAGGAGATAATAGTTGAAAATTTCCCTAAAATGGGGAAGGAAATAGCCATCCAAGTCCAAGAAAACCAGAGAGTCACAAACAGGATAAACCCAAGTTGAAACACTCCAATACATATATTAATCAAATTAACAAAGATCAAACACAAAGAGCAAATATTGAATGCAGCAAAGGAAAAACAACAAATAACACACAAGGTGATCCCCATAAGGATAACAGCTGATCTTTCAATAGAAATACTTCAGGCTATAAGGGAATGGCAGGTCTCTATAAGAGACCAACCTCAAACCAAGGCACACATACAGGCTGAAAGTGAAGGTCTGGAAAAAGATATTTCAAACAAATGGAGACCAAAAGAAAGCATGAATAGCAATACTCATATCAGACAAAATAGACTTTGAAATAAAGACCATGAAAAGAGACAAAGGACACTACATAATGGTCAAATGATCAATCCAAGGGGAAGATATAACAATTATAAATATATATGCACCCAACATAAGAGCACTACAATATGTAACAAGTACTAAAGGGGAAATAACAGTAACACAATAATAGTGGCAGACTTTAATATCCCACTCACACCTATGGATAGATCAACCAAACAAAAATTAGCAAGGAGACACAAACTTTAAATGATACAATGGACCAGTTAGACCTAATTGATATCTATAGGACATTTCAACCCAAAACAATGAATTTAGCTATAGCAAAAATCACCAAAACTAAAAGCTGGTTCTTTGAGAAGATAAATAAAATAGATAAACCATTAGCCACATTCATCAAGAAAAAAAGGGAGAAGAATCAAATTAACACAATAAGAAATGAAAATGGAGAAATCACAACAGACAGCATAGAAATACAAAGGATCACAAGAGACTACTATCAGCAACTATATGACAATAAAATGGACAACTTGGAAGAAATGGACAAGTTCTTAGAAAAGTATTACTTTCCAAAACTGAACCAGGAAGAAATAAAAATCTTAACAGATCTATCACAAGCACTGGAATTGAAACTAATAAAAAATCTTCCAACAAACAAAAGCCCAGGACCAAATGGCTTCACAGGTGAATTCTACCAAAAATTTAGAGAAAAGCTAACACTATCCTACTCAAACTCTTCCAGAAAATTGCAGAGGAAGGTAAGCCCTCAAACTCATTCTATGAGACCACCATTACCCTACTACCAAAACCAGACAAAGATGCCACAAAAAAAGAAAACTACAGGCTGATATCACTGATGACTATAGATGCAAAATCCTCAACCAAATTCTAGCAATCAGAATACAACAATATATTAAAGACACCATACTTCATGACCAAGTGGGCTTTATCCCAGTGATGCAAGGATTCTTCACAATTCACAAATCAATCAATGAGATACACCACATTAACAAATTGAAAGATAAAAACCATATGATTATGTCAATAGCTGCAGAGAAAGCCCTTGACAAAATTCAACATCCATTTATGATAAAAACTCTTCAGAAAGCAGGCATAGAAGGAACATACATCAACACAATAAAAGCTATGTATGATAAACCCACAGCAAACATTATTCTCAGTGTGGAAAAATTGAAAGCATTTCCCCTAAAGTCAGGAACAAGACAAGGGTGCCCACTCTCACTACTACTATTCAACAGAGTTTGGGAAGTTTTAGCCACAGCAATTAGAGAAGAAAAAGAAACATAACAAATCCAGATTGGAAAAGAAGAATTAAAACTCTCACTGTTTGCAGGTGAAATGATCCTCTACATAGAAAACCCTAAAGAAACCACCAGAAAATTATCAGAGCTAATCAATGAATATGGTAAAGTTGCAGGATATAAAATTAACACACTGAAATCCCTTGCATTCCTATACACTAACAATGAGAAAACAAAGAGAAATTAAGGAAACAACTTCAACCACCATTGCAATGAAAATAATAAAACACTTAGGTATAAATCTACCTAAAGAAACAAAAGAACTATATGTAGAAAGCTATAAAACACGGATGGAAGAAATCAAAGATGATGCATGAGGGTGGCAAAATATACCATGTTCATGGATCAGAAGAATCAAAATAGTGAAAATGAGTATACTACCCAAAGCAATCTATAGATTCAGTGCAATCCCTAACAAGCTACCAATGGTGTTTTTCACAGAGCTAGNAAAGCTATAAAACACTGATGGAAGAAATCAAAGATGATGCATGAGGGTGGCAAAATATACCATGTTCATGGATCAGAAGAATCAAAATAGTGAAAATGAGTATACTACCCAAAGCAATCTATAGATTCAGTGCAATCCCTAACAAGCTACCAATGGTGTTTTTCACAGAGCTAGAACAAATAATCTCACAATTTGTATGGGAATACAATAAAACCTCTAACAGCCAAGGCTATATTGAGAAAGAAGAATGGAGCTGGAGGAATCAACCTGCCTGACTTCAGACTATACTACAAAGCTACAACCATCAAGACAGTATGGTACTGGCACAAAGACAGAAATATAGATCAATGGAACAAAATAGAAAGCCCAGAGATAAATCCACGCACCTAAGGACACCTTGTCTTTGACAAAGGAGGCAAGAATATACAATGGAGAAAAGACAATCTCTTTAACAAATAGTGTCAGGAAAGCTGGCCAACCACTTGTAAAAGAATAAAACTAGAACACTTTCTAACACCATACCCAAAAATAAACTCAAAATGGATTAAAGATCTAATTGTAAGACCAGAAACTATAAATCTCCTAGAGGAAAACATAGGCAAAGCACTTTCTGACATAAATCTCAGCAAGATCCTCTATGACCCACCTCTCAGAGTAATGGAAATAAAAGCAAAAATAAACAAATGGGATCTAATGAAACTTAAAAGATTTTGCCCAATTAAGGAAACTATAAGCAAGGTGAAAAGGTAGTCTTCAGAATGGGAGAAAATAAAGCAAATGAAGCAACTGACAAAGAATTAATCTCAAAAATATACAAGCAGCTCATGCAGCTCAATACCAGAAAAATAAGTGACTCAATCAAAACATGGGCCAAAAAACTAAACAGACATTTCTCCAAAGACATACAGATGGCTAACAAACACATGAAAAGATGCTCAACATCACTCATTATCAGAGAAATGCAAATCAAAACCACAGTGAAATTCTATCTCATGCTGGTCAGACTGGGTGTTATTAAAAAGTCTAAAAACAATAAATTCTGGAGAGGGTATGGAGAAAAGGGAACCCTCTTACACTGTTGGTGGGAATGCAAACTAGTACAGCCACTATGGAGAATGGTGTGGAGATTCCTTAAAAAACTGGAAATAGAACTGCCATACGACCCAGCAATACCACTGCTGGGCATACACACCGAGGAAAACAGAATTGAAACAGACATGTGTATCCCAATGTTCATCACAGCACTGTTTAGCTAGGACACAGAAGCAACCTAGATGCCCATCAGCAGACAACTGGATAAGAAAGCCAGGTTTCATATACTCAATGGAATATTACTCAGCTATTAAAAAGAATGTATTTGAATCAGTTCTAATGAGGTGGATGAAACTGGAGCCTATTATACAGAGTGAAGTAAGTCAGAAAGAAAAACACCAATACAGTTTATTAATGCATACATGCGTAATTTAGAAAGATGTTACTGTATGCGAGATGACTCTATATGCTAGAGAGCAAAAGAGACACGGATGT
>SJYT01055002.1:14988-32309 GCA_006410635.1 Cephalophus harveyi | reverse complement strand
CTTAATATTATTATTAATTGCTTATTTAATGAATTTAACCTTCATCAGAAAAATACTGAGACATCAGCATAAATATATTTTTGACTAATATGAGATAATGCTGGTAACTTCAGTTTGTGTTTTGCCTAATACTAATAAGTCATCTTTATGGAAAAGTAATATTAAACTGACAATGAAATGTGTATGATAGATGCCAATCTGAAATTACTCTTGAGCTTTAAATTATGGATTTCACACCTGATGTGTTTCAGTGTGTGTTGATAACAAATGGAAAACACCTCTGTATCATGCCTAGCTAAATGATCTCTATTAACTTGATGTTAAATATCTTTTTATGTTTTTTTTTTTTGCAAAAAATACAGCATACACTGCAAATCAGGTGTATAAGAAATATATTCAATTACATATGAGACTGACAAGCACATGAAAAACACATCTTTAACTTAGAAGAAAATTTGAACGCTATCTCGTCTTTTTTTTTTTTAACAAGGAGCTTATAAGAATTAATAACAGCTTTTTGTATTTATATAATATTCAAAAGTTTCATGCTAAAATTTAACACAGCATGGCATAAAATGCTTGTTATTCAAGTCCCATGAAAAATTTTGCATTAATAGACATACTTTATTGCAACTACTAACTTTAAATACAAGAACTGTTTATTGTTAGCAACTTTGAGATAATTATAGGATTATTTTATATATAATTAATCATTTTACTATAAAACTTCATAGATTAACTTTTAAATGAATCCATATCACCAATGTAGAGACTCATTGGGAAGCAGAGATAGTATATGTTTCCTTTAAGAAAGCGGAGAAGGCAATGGCACCCCACTCCAGTACTCTTGCCTGGAAAATCCCATGGATGGAGGAGCCTGGTGGGCTGCAGTCCATGGGGTCACTAAGAGTTGGACACGACTGAGCGACAGTTAATAATTAATAGATAACCCAAAGCTCAAAGTACATTTCAGAATTTAAAAAAAAAATGGAATTTTATGTTGTTGTTCTCATTACTTATAATGATCCATCATTTCAGGAGTTTGGAAAGGCTGGTCCTTTAAACCTATGAGCAGATTAGATTCTAGGTCAAGCATATTTTAAGGTATACAATTTGTTCATCTTCCCAATATTTTCAATAATTAGACAATAGCATATTTTTGCTAACATCTGACCGCCATAGATCCTCAAAGAGTATAGTGAAGTGAAATCATTCAGTCATGTCCAACTCTTTGCGACCCCATGTACTGTAACCTACCAGGCTCCTCCATCCATGGGACTTTCCAGGCAAGAGTACTGGAGTGGGTTGCCATTTCCTTCTCCAGGGGATCTTCCCAACCCAGGGATTGAACATGGGTCTCCCCATTGTAGGCAGATGCTTTACCGTCTGAGGCACCAGGGAAGCCCAAAGAGTATAAGGAAAGATTAAATAAAATCTAATGAGCTAGAGCTTTCAGTTGGGAAAGGACCAGTAGTAGGATCTACTTAGTCTCCCTTGATCTCCTAATTCTTTTCATTTTGCTTAAAAATTATTTGGAATTATGTCTGCTCTTTTCTCCCATTATCCTGACTGACAGTGGAGAAAAATAAAATAAAACTAATAAGTAAACTCTGTTAAGAGATTCAGCAGTATCAGAAAATTACTTGAAATCTATGACAGAATTACTTAAATTTACAATTTAAATGATTTACTCAGTACAATTATTAAGATCAAACTTCAGGATATGGCTCCAGACCTCCTTAACAAGAAACTACAGGGAAAGGGTGTGGGAATGCAGGTGGTTCTTAGAACAGAAAAAAAACCCTCAATCTGAATGTTCACATCAAATCAAACATTATGTACCAGACTTCAATGTTATATTTCTATAAATCTGGCAGTATTAAAATTATTTTAAAAAGATATAGACATTAATTAGTATTGTGAACACAATGTATTCTTTGTGTGTAATAGGGAAGAACAAATTTGACTCCATATTGGATCTCTTTTACGTTAATCATCATATTCTAATTCTTTTCTGCTACAAGTTAACCACTAGTTTTGTACATAATGGTCCATCTTCTGGAAACTCGCCTCCCAAGTCTGAGCATTAAGCTAAAATGCCTCCTTTGTTTAAGCTCTCAGGAAATATCTTGACCAGTTCAGTTCAGTTCAGTATAGTCGCTCAGTCGTGTCTGACTCTTTTGACCCCATGAATCGCAGCATGCCAGACCTTCCTGTCCATCACCAACTCCCAGAATTCACTCAAACCCACGTCCATTGAGTTGGTGAAGCCATCCAGCCATCTCATCCTCTGTTATCCCCTTCTCCTGCCCCCAATCCCTCCCAGCATCAGAGTACTTCTCAATGAGTCAACTCTTTGCATGAGGTGGCCAAAGTATTAGAGTTTCAGCTTTAGCATCAGTCCTTCCAATAAACAGCCAGGACTGATCTCCTTTAGGATGGACTGGTTGGATCTCCTTGCAGCCCAAGGGACTCTCAAGAGTCTTCTCCAACACCACACTTCAAAAGCATCAATTCTTCGGCACTCAGCTTTCTTCACGGTACAATTCTCATATCTATACATGACCACTGGAAACACCATAGCCTTGGCTAGATGAACCTTTTTTGTCAAAGTAATATCTCTGCTTTTCATTATGCAATCTAGGTTGGTCATAACTTTCCTTCCAAGGAGTAAGCGTCTTTTAATTTCATGGCTGCAGTCACCATCTGCAGTGATTTTGGAGCTTAAAAAAATAAAGTCTGACACTGTTTCCACTGTTTCCCCTTCTATTTGCCATGAAGTGATGGGACCAGATGCCATGATCTTCGTTTTCTGAATGTTGAGCTTTAAGCCAATTTTTTCACACTCCTCTTTTACTTTCATCAATAGGCTTTTTAGTGCCTCTTCACTTTATGCCATAAGAGTGGTGTCATCTGCATATCTGAGATTATTGGTATTTCTCCTGGCAATCTTGATTCCAGCTTGTGTTTCTTCTAGCCCAGCATTTCTCATGATGTACTCTGCTATAAGTTAAATAAGCAGGGTGACAATATACAGCCTTGATGTACTCTTTTTCCTCTTTGGAACCAGTCTGTTGTTCCATGTCCAGTTCTAACTGTTGCTTCCTGACCTGCATATAGGTTTTTCAAGAGGCAGGTCAGGTGCTCTGGCATTCCCATCTCTTTCAGAATTTTCCACAGTTTATTGGGATCCACACAGTCAAAGGCTTTGGCATAGTCAATAAAGCAGAAATAGATGTTTTTATGGAACGCTCTTGCTTTTTCCATGATCCAGTGGATGTTGGCAATTTTATATCTGGTTCCTCTGCCTTTTCTAAAACCAGCTTGAACATCTGGAAGTTCACAGTTCATGTATTGCTGAAGCCTGGCTTGGAGAATTTTGAGCATTACTTTACTAGTGTGTGAGATGAGTGCAATTGTGCAGTAGTTTGAGCATTCTTTGGTATTGCCTTTCTTTGGGATTGGAATGAAAACTGACCTTTTCCAGTCCTGTGGCCACTGCTGAGTTTTCCAAATTTGTTGACATATTGAGTGAAGCACTTTCATAGCATCATCTTTCAGGATTTGAAATAGCCCACCTGTAAATGACTTCAGGTAAGAAGAAATTAACACAACTCTTTCAGAGTCTGGCTGGAACCAGGAAATATTTGCAACAATGTATCACTGTTGTTGTTGTTGTTTCTTTGTTTCTTTTTACTTTACCTCCTCAACTCCCCATCTTTGTTACATAAAAGAAACTAGCTTCCAACCATCCAAACCAAAGATGATTCTTTGGGACACTAGTCCACCATTCTTAATGTTAGCTTTCCAAATAAAGTCACTACTACTTTCTCTAACAACTTGTTGCTTCATTTATTGGCCTGTCATGTGGCAAGCAGTATGAGCTTGAACCCAGTAACATCCCAGGTTTATTTTTCTTATTGTGGTGTTTCCAGCAACAACTGGCTTACATACTAAAATCTGATTATTAAGATATTCTTTGGTTAATTTAAAGACTTGCATTAAACTATTTGAGTACAGACATCAGAACTTTATACATATGTTTTTCTCACCAGGCCTTTTTCAGAACTACCAAACCTTTGTTGTAGTGATGTCTATCTTTACAGTGATAAGTTTTGCTAATTAACTTAGCTGTGCTTGATCAAGCCATTTTATTATTTTCTTGGACTTTTTCTGGAGTCAAAATTTCAAAATTATGTTTTCTACAGCACTGAAGTATCATAAACTTAGAGTAATGTGGCTCTTGTGCTCACCAATACTTAGAGCCCCAGACACCCTATGAAGAAAGGAGCTTGACTCTGAAATTGACCTGAAGACCTCTGTGCTTCTGCATAAATGTGTGAATGACAATATATGAATGAATGAAAGCATCACCTCTAGCTTCTCATTCATATGTGTGTTTGTATGTGTGTGTTTTGCAGGTGTTGGAGAACTATATAATTCATCTTTCTTTCTTGAATGTAATAAAATATTTATTGGGTGAAATGATCATTAATTATCAAACTATGGATAATGATTTAGAAAATATAAAAACAAACAAAAGAAAGGCAAAAAAGAAAAATATACTTCCCCCAACTCCTCAGGTGGTTCTCAGTTTTCTGTCAGGCTATTAAAATTCTGTGGTGGAGAGTTCTGAAAAATGTGGTCCATTGGAGAAGGAAATGGCAAACTGCTTCAGTATTCTTGCTTTGAGAATCACATGAATAGTATGAAGAGGGAAAAAGATAGGACACTTAAAGATGAACTCCCCGGGTCAGTATGTGCCAAATATTCTATTGGAAGACTGGAGAAATAATTCCAGAAAGAATGAAGAGATGGAGCCAAAGGAAAAACAACACCCAATTGCGAATGTGACTGGTGACAGAAGTAAGTCCTATGCTATAAAGAAAAATACTGCATAGGAACCTAGAATTTTAGGTCCATGAATCAAGGTAAATTGGAACTGGTCAAACAGGAGATGGCAAGAGTGGACATCGATATTTTAGGAATTAGTGAACTAAATCGACTGGAATGGGTGAATTTAATTTAGATGACAATTATATCTATTACTGTGGGCAAGAATCCCTTAGAAGAAATGGAGTAGCCCTCATAGTCAACAAAGAATCCACAATGCAATACGCGAGTAGGTGCCGTCTTAAAAACAACAGAATGATCTCTGTTCATTTCTAAGGCAAACCATTCAATATCACAGTAATCCAAGTCTATGTCCCAACAGTAATGCTGAAGAAGATGAAGTTGAACAGTACTATGAAGAGCTGCAACACCTTCTAAAGCTAACACCAAAAAAATTGTCCTATTCATTATAGGGGTCTGGAATGCAAAAGTAGGAAGTCAAGAGATACCTGGAATAACAGGCAAATTTTGCCTTGGAGTACAAAATGAAACTGGGAAAAGGCTGAAACAGTTTTGCCAAGAGAATGCACTGGTCATGGAAAACACCATCTTCTGACAACACAAGAAAAGACTCTACCATGGATGTCACCAGATGGTCAATACTGAAATAAGATTGATTATATTCTTTGCAGCCAAATATGGAGAAGCTCTATGCAGTCAGTAAAAGCAAGACTGGAAGCAGACTGTGGCTAGATCAAGAACTCTTTATTGCCAAATTCAGACTTAAATTGAAGAAAGTAGGGAAAACCACTAGACCATTCAAAGAAAGAAAGAAAGGAAAGTGAAGTCGCTCAGTCATGTCCGACTCTTTGCGACCCCATGGACTAGAGCCTACCAGGCTCCTCCCTCTATGGGATTCTCCAGGCAAGTGTACTGGAGTGGGTTTCCATTTCCTTCTCCAGGGGATCTTCCCAACCCAGGGATCAAACCTGGGTCTCCCGCATTCCAGGCAGATCCTTTAACCTCTGAGCCACCATGACCTAAGTCAAATCCCTTACAATTATACAGTGGAAGTGACAAATAGATTCAAGAGATTGGATATGATAGACAGAGTGCCTGAAGAACTATGGACAGAGGTTCCTAACATTGTACAGGAGGCAGTGATTAAGACCATTTCCAAGAAAATTAAATGCAAAAAGGCAAAATTGTTGTCTGAAGAGGCCTTACAAATAGCTGAGAAAAAAAGAGAAATTAAAGGCAAAGGAGAAAAGGAAAGATAAATCCATTTGAATGCAGAGTTCCAAAGAACAGCAGGAAGAAATAAGAAAGTCTTTCTCGCTGATCCATGCAAAGAAATAGAGGAAAAAAGTAGAATGGGAAAGACTAGCGATCTCTTCAAGAAAATTAGAGATACCAAGGGAATATTTCCTGCAAAGATGGGCACGATAAAGGACAGAAATGTTATGGACCTAACAGAAGCAGAAGATATTAAGAAGAGGTGGCAAGAATACAGGGAAAGTCTTCATAATCCAGATAACCATGATGGTGTGATCACTCACATAGAGCCAGACATCCTGGAATGTGAAGGCAAGTGGGCCTTAGGAGGCATCCCTATGAACAAAGCTAGTGAAAGTGATGGAATTCCAGTTAATCTATTTCAAATTCTAAAAAAAAAAAAAAAAAAAAAAAGATGATTCTGTTAAACTGCTACACTCGATATGCCAGCAAATTTGGAAACCACAGCAATGGACACCGGACTGGAAAATTTTCATTCCAATCCCAAAGAAAGGCAATGCTAAAGAATGTTTAAACTATTGCACAATTGCACTCATCTCACAAACTAAGTAATGCTCAAAATTCTCCAATCCAGGCTTCAACAGTTTGTGAACTGTGAGCTTCCAGATGTTCAAGCTGGATTTAGAAAAGGCAGAGGAACTAGAGATCAAATTGCCAACATCTTTTGGCATCATCAAAAAACCAAGAGAGTTCCAGAAAAACTATTTTGACTATGCCAAAGACTTTGACTGTGGGGATCACAACAAACCGTGGAAAATTCTGAAAGAGATGGGAATACCAGACCACCTCGGTTATGTAGGTCAAGAAGGAGCAGTTAAAACCAGACATGGAACAACAGACTTTTTCCAAATTGGGAAAGGGATAAGTCAAGGCTGCATATTGGCACCTGGTTTGTTTAACTTATGTGCAGAGTGCACCATATGAAATGCCAGGCTAAATGAAGCACAAGCTGGAATCAACGTTGCTGGGAGAAATATCAATAACCTCAGATATGCAGATGATATCACCCTTATGGCAGAAAGTGAAGACGAATGAAAGAGCCTCTTGTTGAATGTAAAAGCAGACAGTGAAAAAGATGGCTTAAAACTCAGCATTCAGAAAACTAAGATAGTGGATATAGTCCCTTCACTTCATGCAACAAGATGGGAAACAATGGAAACAATGACAGATTGTATTTTTGTGGCTCCAAAATCACTGCAGATGGTGACTGCAACCATTCAATTAAAAGAAGCTTGCTTCTTGGGAGAAAAGCTATCACCAACCTAGACAGCATATTAAAAAGCAAAGACATGAATTTGCTGACAAAGGTCCATCTTATGAAAGCTATGGTTTTTCCAGTAGTTATGTATCGATGTGAGAATTGAACTTCAAAGAAAGCTGAGTGCCAAAGCATTGATGCTTTTGAACCGTGGTGTTGGAGAAGACTCTTGAGAGTACCTTGGACTGCAAGGAGATCCAACCAGTCTATCCTAAAGGATATCAGTCCTTCAGGACTGATATTCATTGGAAGGACTGATACTGAAGTGGAAACTCCAGTATTTTGGCCACCAGATGCAAAGACCTGACTCACTGGAAAAGATCTTGATTCTGGGAAAGATTGAAGGTGGAAGGAGAAGGGGACAACAGAGGATGAGATGGTTGGATGGTATCACTGACTCCATGGACATGAGTTTGAGTAAACTCTGGAAGTTGGTGATGGACAGGGAAGCCTCTTCAGCTGCAGTCAATGGGGTTGCAGAGTCGGACACAACTGAGCAAATGAACTGAACTGAATTAAAATTGAGCTTTGGAAAGTGGAGAAATTTGAAATAACCATATGGGAAATGGGAGTTTATTTCAGAAATGAGCATGAACTTGGAGAATACCATCTTTTTGCTAGGGAAATATAGGCAAACTATGATCTTTTACATTCAAATAGGTGCTATTTGACATTTTATCACAAGATGGTGATGAAGTGTTTTGGAAGCAGAATATAACCATACACTCTAACTCTCCTTAGTTTTAGAAAACTAAGATCATGACATCTAGTCCCATCACTTCATAGGAAATAGATGGGGAAACAGTGGAAACAGTAACAGACTTTAGTTTATTGGGCTCCAAAATCACTGCAGATGGTGACTGTAGCCATGAAATTAATAGACACTCACTCCTTGGCAGAAAAGTTATGACCAACCTAGATCACATATTGAAAAGCAGGGACATTAATTTGCTGACAAAGATCTGTCTAGTCAGTAGTCATGTATGGATGTGAGAGTTGGACTATAAAGAAAGCTGAACACCAAAGAATTGATGCTTTTGGACTGTGGTCTTGGAGAAGACTCTTGAGAGTCCCTTGGACTGCAGGGAGATCCAACCAGTTCATCCTAAAGGAAATCAGTCCTGAATATTCATTGAAGGGACTGATGCTGAAGCTGAAACTCCGATACTTTGGCCATCTGATGCAAAGAACTGACTCATTTGAAAAGACTCTCATGCTGGGAAAAATTGAAGGTGGGAGGAAAAGGGGACAACAGAGGATGAGATGGTTGGATGACATCACCGACTCAATGGACAGGATTGTGAATAAACTCTGGGAGTTTATGGACAGAGATGCCTGGTTTGCTGCAGTCCATAGGGTCACAAAGAGTTGGACACGACTGTGCAATTGAACTGAAGTGAATTTTAGACAGTCATAAAAGTCTACAGTGTCATATCCTCAGTATATCATTGTTTTATATCTTTTCATCAGTGGTGGTGTATTTCCTATTTTCCATGGCGCCTTCATCTTTATCACTCATAACAGTCCTCTAAACAACAAGCTATTTGACTTTGTCAGTTTTTTTTTTCTAGATAACATTCAAGTTTCTTTAATTGTATGACAATCAGTGATTTTCATTATTTTTTTCATTTTTTATTAGCATGTTTACTATTTATTTTCCCACTAACACAATCAAATAAAGAAAATATTTTGAAAATTCAAGACAAAAATTCCTGGCAGCAAGTTTTGGGGACAATGAATGATACAGTGGCTATGTAAATCATTTCACTTTACTCATACACAGCTTCTACCTCAATTCATTGGAATGCTTGAGTGGGCCATTTGAATAATACATACAAGGAAAATATGCCTCTAAACATATTTAATTCTCCCCTGAAGGTGTCATAAACTAATATTCTTGATTCTGTGCAGATCCAATTATTTTTCCCTTGGTAGAAATAATGTTTACTTGTGATGTGAGGAAAGCAGAATGAATGAAAACTAATAGTCACTCATATCCCTGGGGACTAGAAACTTCATTTACTTCTCACAATATTATGTGATTGTGATAAAGAAATGGAATGTAGCACAGATAAAGTGGCTATTTTCATTTTAATATCTGCTGCTGCTAAGTCACTTCAGTCGTGTCCGACTCTGTGTGACCCCATAGACGGCAGCCCACCAGGCTCCCCCGTCCCTGGGATTCTCCAGGCAAGAACACTGGAGTGGGTTGCCATTTCCTTCTCCATTTAATATCTGGTACTGTGTAAATTGAGATAACCCAGGCTGAGTTGCAGAGGTAATGAGACAAAAATCTCAGGGACTTCATACAATGCATGTTTATATTTTGTTCACAGTTTGTGTCTATTTCAGGTTGGTGTCCATGGAGAGGGAGTGGGAACATAGGGGTTGTGACTGACATCATTCTTATTCTGTGAGCCAAGCTGACCTAGCCTCTCTGTAAGGAGAAATTTCTTGGCACTTGTGAATGCATATGGAGAGAAGTGTCTGTCAATCAAGCATTGTAACTTAAAGGCTTCCACCCTAAGTGACTACCCCTTAACTTACACTAGCACTTCATTTACAAAAGCCAACCAAATGGTTAGGCTTAACTTCAGAAAACCAAGGAAGTACCACCCACATTCACATGCCAGAAAAGATGAGAGTGGAATGTATTTGTGCACAGATCTAATGAGTCCATGGGCACTCTGCACTTTTTTTGCCCACAGACGAGAAAGCTGATTTTAAAATACTGAAGTCATTTTCAACTACAGTTGCATAATTAAATGTTTTATATTCCCTGTGGATCTTTAGCTGTATAATTTCTACACTCTTAAGTATGTGACATAATCAGTAGTAACACATTGAATGACTCTTAGAGGTTAAAAGTATTGATTAGAGATTTACAAATTGAATAGCCCTAAATATCTCAAAGAATCAACTAGTGGCCAGGGTTTCTAGATGTCTAGGAAGGCAGTGATGAGAGAATAAGCAAAAGTCCAGCAGGGGGAACTCCACACTCAGTCACTGGTTCTGATCAACAATTATGTTTGTATGTGAACCAAGATCCTACTTCAGTGACAACATATATAGTAATTAGACTGGGCAAAGAGAGGGAATTTTTTTCTTCCTCTAGATATGCTGTAGTACAATTTCAGATAATCCAGTAATTCTACTCTGCCAAATGCTGTTCCCCACAAAAGCTGTCTTGATATGACTTATATAAAATATTCATTTATTTTCCCATGTACAATAATTCAGGAAGAAAAATTTCATTTGATAATTTTCATTTCAGTAATATGTGTCATATGCCAGGCACTGGACTATAGACATAACATTTTTGTGGCGTTTGTACTGCGAGGGATGGAAAACAAATGTAAATAAATTAGAATACCATATGGCTAGCACTCTAACAGCTCAAACCATTACTAAAAGGACATTAAAAATATAAATAAATAAAAAAGAACTTGCCTTGAGAGAATTCAAGAACTCTTTCATGAAACCGATTCTATTTGGAGTAGAAATTTTCCAAGTGTTTCAGTTCAGTTCAGTCACTCAGTCATGTCTGACTCTTTGCAAACCCATGAACCGCAGCATGCCAGGCCTCCCTGTCCATCACCAACTCCTGGAGTCCACCCAAACCCATGTCCATTGAGTCGATGATGCCATCCAACCATCTCATCCTCTGTAAAAAATACCTTTGTCCTTCTTGCACCTATCCATTTCGGACTAAAAGTTTGCGTATGAGTAAAATAGGGGAAGTCACAGCCATTGGGATGGAGTGTACTGACTTTGTGCTGATGGAGTATGAGCAAAAATCTTAGCAATTATTTAAGAAATATCTTAGATTCTTGGAAGAATATAAGGGACCCCAAATCTTTCTTATAAGATTCTTATAAGAAATGAAGGAAATTAATATTCTTTCCCTTTGAAAATCACCACTGGAGCCCTTTCTATGAAGAAAATATCTTTATGTAGTTCTCCGAGATGGTTTCAATCACCTTTTTTTTTTTTTTAATTGAAGTGTTCTCTTTGTGGGAATGCAAATTGATAAAGCCACTATGGAAAACAGTATGGAGCTTCCTTTAAAAACCAGGAATAAAACTACCATACGACCCAGCAATCTCACTACTGGACATATATCCTGAGGAAACCACAATTGAAAAAGATACATGGAAACCAGTGTTCATTGCAACACTATTTACAATAGCTGGGACATGGAAATAACCTAGATGTCCATCAACAGATGAATGTATAAGATAGTTGTGGTACATATAGATAATGGAGTATTACTCAGCTATAAAAAGGAACACATTTGATTCAATTCTAATGACGTGGATGACCTATTATCCAGAGTGAAGTAAATCAGAAAGAGAAAGGAAAATATCATATATTAAGGCATAAATATGGGATCTAGAAGGATAGTACCAATGATCCTATGTGCAGGGAAGCAAAGGAGACACAAGGATAAAGAACAAACTTCTGGACACAGTGCGGGGAGGAGAGGGTGGGGTGATTTGAGAGATTAGCATTGAGTATATACATTACTATATGTAAAATAGATAGCCAGTGGGAGTTTGATGTATGATGCAGGGACCCCAAAGCCTCTGTTCCCTGTGCTCTATAAAAACCTAGAGGGATGGGATTGGGAGAGAGGTGGGAGAGGGGTTCAAATGGGAAGGGACAAATGTATACCTGTGGTCAATTCATGATGATGTTCAGCAAAAACCATCACAAATATTGTAAAGGAATTGTCCTCCAGTAAAAAAACAGAAATGTAGTTATGTACAATGTTGTATTTATTTCAGGGTCTACAACATGATGATCCAACATTTAAATATATTACAAAATGATCAACATGATAAGTTTAGTAATCATCTATCCTTATTCAAAATTATGGTATTATTGACCACATATCTTATGCTGTATGTTATATCCTTATGACTTCTTTATTCCATAACTAGAATAGTGCATCTCTTAATCCTTCTCACTTATTTTGCCCAATCTCCAACCCCTCACCCTCTGGCAACCACAAGTTTTTTTTTTTTTCTAAATCTGAGTCTGTTTTAGTTTTATTTGTTCATTTGTTTCATTTTCTAGACACCACATGTAAATAAAATCATACAGCATTTGTTTTTCTCTGCCAGATTGATATGTTTGATTTAGCATAATGCTCCTTAGGTCCATCCATATCATGGCAAATGGACAAATATACATATATATATACATATATATATGTATATATATATATATTTGTTGTTGTTGTTCCATGGATTTTAAAAAAAGCTTTATTGAGGTATAATTTACAAACCATAACATATATATTTCAATATATATATACCACTTCTATTTTATTCATTTATCTATTGACAAACACTTAGATTGCCTTCATATTTTGGCTATTGTAAATAATGATGCAAAGAACATAAGGGAACATGTGTTTTTGTCACAGATGTGCCCTGCTTTTTTCTGGATATACCCAGAGATGGAGTTGCTGGACCATATGGTAGTTCTAATTTTACTTTTTTGAAAAACCTCCATAGTTTTTTTCATAATGGTTGGACCAATTTATATTCCCATCAACAGTAGATGGCAGTTCCCTTTGCTACACATGCTCCTAACCAACACTTTTTATTTCTTGTCTTTTGGATGATAGACATATAACAGAAGTGAGGTGATATCTCACTGTGTTTTAATTTGCAGTTCCCAGATGATTAGTGATGCTCAGTATCTTTTAATATGTCTGTTGGCCATCTCTATATCTTTATTGGAAAAATGTCTACTTAACTACTCTGTATATTTTTTAATTGAATCGTTTAGGTTTTTTTTTTATATTGTTTTGTGAATTCTTTGTATACTTTAGATGTTACCTCATTATTGGCTATACAGTTTGCAAATATATTCTTCCATTCAGTAAGTTGGCTTTTCATTTTGTTGATGCTGTCCTTCCTTATACAAAACATTTCTCAATTTGGTATGATTCTATTTGTTTATCTTGCTTTGTTGCCCTTGTCTGGGGAGACAGAAGCAAAAATATATTGCTAAAACCAATGTTTTAATCTACAATTTTATGACTTTTAAGACTTTAGAATGTTTTGGGTTGATTCTTTATATATAGCACAAAAAAATGTCCAAGTTGCATTCTTTTGCATGTAAATTTATGGTTTCCTCAACATCATTTATTAAGAAACTTTTCCTATTGTATATTTTCAGTTTCTTTTTTCTAGATTAATTTATTATATAAATATGGATTTATTTATAAAAAGATATAGTAAATTCATCTTTACTATATAGATATTTATTTATTTTATTATATTGATCCTGTGTCTGTTTTTGTGCCAGTACCCTACTGCTTTGCTATGTGGTATAGTTTGAAATGAGGGAGTGTGATTCTTTCAGCTTTGTTGTTCTTTCTCAAGATTGCTTTGTCTATTCCAGGTCTTGGGTGATTCCATATAAAGATTTTGATTATTTATTCTAGTTCTACAGAAAATGCCATTAGTATTTTTATACAGATTGTATCAAATCTGTAGTTTGCCTTGAATCATATAAATATTTTAATAATATGAATTCTTTATATACAGAGGACTCTGTATCTTTACATTTATTTGTGTCATCTTCAGCTGCTTCCATCATGTCTTATAGTTTTCAGAATAAGGTCTTTCTAATCCCTGATAGCTCAGTTGGTAAGGAATCCAGCTTCAATGCAGGAGACCCAGGTTTGATCCCTGGTTCAGGAATTCCCCTTGGAGAAGGAAATGGCAACCCACTCCAGTATTCTTGCCCAGAAAATCCCGTAGACAGAGGATCCTGGTGGGCTATAGTCCATGGGACAGCAAAGAGTTGGACATGAGTGATCAACTAAACCACAACCACCATAACATGGTGGAATTTATTTCTAGATATTTTATTCTTTTGATGCAATTGTAAATGTGATTGTTTTCTTAATTTCTCTTTATGATAAATTTTCATCAGTGGATAAAAATGAAGTAGGCTTATGTATAATAATTTTGTATCCTAAAACTTTACTGTATTCATTTATTAGTTTTGTTTTTTGTGGACAATTTATGTTTTTTTTTAATATGTATAGAATTATGTCATCTCAAACAGTGATAATTGAGTTTTTTTTCCAACCTGTATTTCTTTCTTTATTATTTTTGTTGTATAAACAACTTCTAGGGCTAGTGCTTCTAATATCATGTTGAATGAAATGTGATATATCACACTGATTTGCAGATATTGAACAATCCTTGTATAGCTGGGTTAAACCTTACTTGATCATGATTTAAAATCCTTAAATTTTATTGTTCAATTTGACCTTATAATATTTTGTTGAGGGTTTTTACATCTGTAATCATCAAGTATGTTGATCAAAATTTTCTTTTTCTTTGTAGTGCTTTGTCTCATTTTGATATAATGGTAATTCTAGCTTACTAGAATGAGTTCAGAGATGTTCTTTGCACCTCAGTATTTTGGAATAGTTTGAGAAGGAATATAGTGTAGGAATTAACTCTTTTATAAATCTGTGCAATTTCCCTGTGAAACTGTCTCATCCTAGACTTCTGTATTTTATGAGCTTTTAAATTGCTAATTCAGTTTCATTACTAGCAGTTGGTTTGTTCAGATTTTCTACTTTTCTTGTTTCAGCATTGGAAGATTATACATTTATAGAAATTTATCCATTTCTTTTAGGTTTTTCAGTCAATTGGTATGTAATTTTCCTCTAGTAATCTCTTATGATCCTTTGCATTTCTGTGATGTTGATTGTAACCTCTTCTCTATCATATAATTTTGCTTATTTGAATCCTCTCTTTTTTCTTCATAAGTCTGATTAAAGGACTATCAATTTTATTTTTCATTTTGAATCATCATCTCTTATTTTCATCAGTCCTTTGTATTGTTTTTCTTAGCTTCTATTTATTTTCTCTCTGATTTTTATTTGCTTCCTTCTACTAATTTTGTTATCCTACCTCCATTATGTGTAAGGTTAGATTGTTTATTTGATACTTTTCTTGTTGTCTGAAGTAGGCCTATATTGCTATTAATATGTTTTCCTCTTAGAATTGTTTTTGTTGTGTTCCACAGAATTTGAGCCACTGTGTTTCTTATTTATTTCAATGTATTTTTTTTAATTTATCTTTACTTTTTTTATAAATCCATTGGTTATCCAAGAGCATTTTGTTTAGATGGAATATGTCTGTGGGCTTTTTTTTTTTTTCCAGTTAGCTTATTTCTAGTCCCATATTTTGTGGTAAGAAAATAGCTGATTTTATTCTAAATTTGCTGAGATTTTATTTGTGGTGTAACATGATTTGTCCTGAAGAATGTTCCATGTGCACTTGAAAATAATGTATATTCTGCTGTTTTTTGATGAAGTGTTCATGTATTTTTCAAGTTCCTCTGATTTAATATGTCATTTAAGTCCAATGTTCCCCTATTGTTTTCTGTCTTGATCTATCCACTGATACAAGTAGGAGTATTAATGTTGCCTACCATTATTAAGCTATTTTCAATTTCTCTCTTAATGGCTATTAATATCAACTGTGTGTATTTAGGTGTTCTTCTGTTGGGTACATATATATTTACAAATGTTATATATTCTTGGTGAGCTTGTCTGATATAAGTGATATTATTTAACTTATTAACTTATTTAACACCCTGCTTATTTAACTTATATGCAGAGTACCTCATGAGAAATGCTGGATTGGAAGAAACACAAGCTGGAATCAAGATTACCAGGAGAAATATCAATAATCTCAGATATGCAGATGACACCACCCTTATGGCAGAAAATGAAGAGGAACTAAAAAGCCTCTTGATGAAAGTGAAAGAAGAGAGTGAAAAAGTTGGCTTAAAGCTCAACATTCAGAAAACAAAGATCATGGCATCTGGTCCCATCACTTCAAGGCAAATAGATGGGGAAACAGGGGAAACAGTGTCAGACTTTATTTTTTTTGGGCTCCAAAATCACTGTAGATGGTGATTGCAGCCATGAAATTAAAAGACACTCCTTGGAAGGAAAGTTATGACCAACCTAGATAGTACATTCAAAAGCAGATACATTACTTTGCCAACAAAGATCCATCTAGTCAAGGCTATGGTTTTTTCCAGCAGTCATATATGGATGTGAAAGTTGGGCTGTGAAGAAAGCTGAGTGTTGAAGAATTGATGCTTTTGAACTGTGGTGTTGGAGAAGAATCTTGAGAGTCCTTCAGACTGCAAGGAGATCCAACCAGTCCATTCTAAAGGAGATTGGTCCTGGGTGTCCTTTGGAAGGAATGATGCTAAAGCTGAAACTCCAATACTTTGGCCACCTCATGCAAAGAGTTGACTCATTGGAAAAGACTCTGATGCTAGGAGGGATTGGGGGCAGGAGGAGAAGGGGGTAACAGAGGATGAGATGGCTGGATGACATCACTGACTCGATCGACATGAGTTTGGGTGAACTCCAGGAGTTGGTGATGGATAGGGAGGCTTGGCGTGCTGCACGGGGTCACAAAGAATCGGACATGACTGAGCAACTGAACTGAGCTGAACTGAACTGCACCTCAGATTATTTTTGTTTTTGTTTGTATGGGATATATTTTTTCTATCTTTTCATTTAAATTGTATATATCTTTCTTTATATTTGAAGTGAATCCCTTGTAGACAACATACATGTTAGTATCTTGTTATTTTCAGCCATTCAATCTTTCTATGTCTTTTGCTTATAGCATTTAATCCATTGACATTTAGAGTAATTATTGATGAATATCTATTTATTGTTATTTTGTGGTTTTCTGGTAGTTTTTCAGTTTGTTTCTATTACTTTCTTCTCTTGATCACTTCTCCTGTGATATGGTAATATCCTTAATGTTATTTTGGGCTTCCTTCCTCTTTGTGTGTGTGTGTATTTATTTTTACTTTTTATTTGTGTTTATCTTGAGGTTCATATATAACAACTTATATGTACAGG
>SJYT01055002.1:3543-14819 GCA_006410635.1 Cephalophus harveyi | reverse complement strand
GGTATTTATGTTAAGTTGACATTCACTCATATTTTTATGTTTTAGTATTATGTTATACATTTTTTTATTTTGTATATTTGTTAACTAATTGTAGATATAAATGATTTTCTTTTTTCTTTTAACCTTCTTATTAGCTTTATAACTGGCTGATCCACTACCTTTAGTATATACTTGCCTTTACCAGTGAGATTATTTTCTCTCCTAATTTTAATTTGTTTGTGACTTTTGTTTCTACTTAGAGAAGTCCCTTTGACATTTTTTTTAAGTCTTGTTTAGTGGTCATGGCTCCTTTAGCTTTACTTAACCGTGAACTTTTTCTCTCTCAATTCTTATTGATAACCTTGGTATCTAGACTATTCTTGGTGGTAGGCATTTCCCATTTAAGCTCTTTGAATATATCTTGTCACTCTCTACAGAGTTTCTGCAGAAAAGTCAGCTGATAATCTTTTATGAGTTCCCTTACACATAACTAGTTGCATTTCTTGCTGCTTTTAGGATTGTCTGTTTATGTTTAATTTTTGGCAGTTAGTTATAATGTGTCTTGGTGTGGTCTTCTTTGAGTTCATCTTATTTGGAACCATCTGTGCCTCCTGAACCTGGATATGTTTTCTTTCTCAGGTTAGGGAAGTTTTCAAATATATTATTTCTTAAATAAGTTCTCTGCTTCTTTCTTCTGTCTTCTCATTTTGTGACCCCTATAGTGTGAATGTTGGCACATTTGTTGTTTTCCCAGATAGCCATTAAACTATCTTCGTTTTTTTTTTTTTTTTTCAGTTAAGTTTGTGTGATTTCCACTATTCTGATTTTCAGATCATTAATCCATTCTTTTCATCATCTAATCTACCTTGATTGTTAATTTTCTCTGCTGCTGCTGCCAAGTCACTTCAGTCGTGTCCGACTCTGTGCAACCCCATAGACAGCAGCCGACCAGGCTCCCCCGTCCCTGGGATTCTCCAGGCAAGAACACTGGAGTGGGTTGCCATTTCCTTCTCCAGTGCAAGAAAGTGAAAAGTGAAAGTGAAGTCGCTCAGTCGTGTCCGACCCTCAGCGACCCCATGGACTGTAGCCTTCCAGGCTCCTCCGTCCATGGGATTTTCCAGGCAAAAGTACTGGAGTGGGGTGCCATAATTCTCTCTAGTGTTTATTTTATTTTAGATGTTATATTCTTCAGGTGTAATTGGTTCTTTTTCATATTTTCTAACTCTCTCTGTTGAAGTTCTCTGTCTTCATCCATTATTCTCCCAAGTTTGATGAACACCTTTATGCTTATTACCTCAAACTTTTTATCAAGTAAATTGCCTATCTCCATTTTGTTTATTTACCTTTATGAAATTTTGTCTTATTCCTTCATTTGGAATATATTTCTCTGTTTCCTCACTATGACTAATTTTTTGTCTTTATTTCTTTGTGTTAGATAAGTACATATGTCTTTCAATCTTGGAAAATTGTCCTAATGCAGATGTATTGTGTGGCCCAGCCCACTGGTCACCAGAGCTATATGCTCCATTGGTGTGTTCTATGGGTGTTGTGTACACTCTTCTGTTGTATCATGGCTAATTACTGCTGGTGCACTGGTAGTTGAGGCAGGCCCTCGGCCCATTAAGCTGTGAAGTCCTACTTTGTGCAGCTGCAGCCAGTGCACTGGTGGGCAGGACAAGCCACTGGCTGTGAACCCTGTCTGTAAGTGATTTCTAATGGTGCTTTCATGGGTAAAATAGGTCCCTGCCTACAAGATATGGCAGTTTGTGACTGCTGTGTACGTGCTGATGGTCCCCAGAACTAATTGATTAGAAGGATTCCAACATGGTACCTGCCAGTGCTGGTGTCATCATAATAGAATGAGATCACAAAGATGGTAGCTGCCAGCATCTCAGTCCCCAGTGAGAATCCCAACTGCCTCTGCTTCTTTTGAAGGCTCTCCAAGGTCAGCAAATGAATTTGATCTAGGAACTTTTCAAATGACTATTTCTGTGTGGGACTCAGAACATGAGAAATTTGTGTATGCCTTTTAAGATCTGAAGCTTGGTGGCCCCCACCTCTCTAATTCATGTAGACAGTTTTGGGTGCTTGTCTTCCCAAGGAAGGACCCCCAATCTGGGAAGATCAATGTGTCCTTGGTTTCTTCATCCCTCTAGATGTTTCATGTGTCTCTTTCTTTATAACATTAGTTATGAAACAATCTTCTGCTCATCTTCAGGTTATTTTCAGAGATAGTTGTGCAGTAAATATTTGCAATTTTGTTGTGCTCATGGGAGTGACTGAACTCAGGCTCTTCCTTCTCTGTCATTTTTATCTGATCCAGTCATGATTATTTTAAGTTTAAGAAGATGTTGGTTGCCCATTACCACTCAGAAAGTCCTCACCATGATATCATTGTTACTTTTCTTAACTTTACTGAGAATTTTATATATATATATAAGAAAAATATACCAGGGCTTGTCCCCAGCTGTAATACACTTCTCAAGAAACACTTGCTACCATATCTTGATTTACCCACTCCCATTCTCCTACTTATCACTCAGTCATTTCATGCATAGGATAGAATGGACAAGAGGACAATTTTGATTTGTTTTTTTCTCAATGGTGTCTCTAAAAACAAAGATTACGCTCAATTATTTTAAATAAATTTGGAATTCTTAGACATATCTGCCATATGTCCATATTCAGTTCAGTTCAGTCGCTCAGTCCTGTCTGACTCTTTGTGACCCCATGAATCGCAGCACGTCAGGCCTCCCTGTCCATCACCAACTCCCGGAGTTCACTCAGACTCACGTCCATCGAGTCAGTGATGCAATCCAGCCATCCTATCGTCTGTCGTCCCCTACTCCTCCTGCCCCCAATCCCTCCCAGCATCAGAGTCTTTTCCAATGAGTCAACTCTTCGCATGAGGTGGCCAAAGTACTGCAGTTTCAGCTTTAACATCATTCCTTCCAAAGAAATCTCAGGGTTGATCTCCTTCAGAATGGATTGCATGTATCTCCTTGCAGTCCAAGGGACTCTCAAGAGTCTTCTCCAACACCACAGTTCAGAAGCATCAATTCTCCAGCACTCAGCCTTCTTCNCCTCTGCTTTTTCTAAAATCAGCTTGAACATCAGGAAGTTCACAGTTCGCGTATTGCTGAAGCCTGGCTTGGAAAATTTTGAGCATTACTTTATTAGCATGTGAGATGAGTACAATGTGTGGTTGTTTGAGCATTTTTGGCATTGTCTTTCTTTGGGATTGGAATGAAAACTGACCTTTTCCAGTCCTGTGGCTACTGCTGAGTTTTCCAAATTTGCTGGCAGATTGAGTGTAGCACTTTCACAGCATCATCTTTCAGGATTTGAAATAGCTCAACTGAAATTCCATCACCTCCACTAGCTTTGTTTGTAGTGATGATTTCTAAGGCCCACTTGACTTCACATTCCAGGATGTCTGGCTCTAGATGAGTGATTACACCATCGTGATTATCTGGGTTGTGAAGATCTTTTTTTGTACAGTTCTTCTGTGTATTCTTGCCACCTCTTCTTAATATCTTCTGCTTCTGTTAGGTCCATACCATTTCTGTCCTTTATTGAGCCCATCCTTGCATGAAATGTTCCCTTGGTATCTCTAATTTTCTTGAATAGATCTCTAGTCTGTCCCATTCTGTTCTTTTTCCTCTTTTTCTTTGCATTGATTGCTGGAGAAGGCTTTCTTATCTCTCCTTGCTAGTCTTTGGTACTCTGCATTCAGTTGCTTATATCTTTCCTTTTCTCCTTTGCTTTTTGCTTCTCTTCTTTTCACAGCTATTTGTAAGGCCTCCCCAGACATATTAGAGGTGGCCATATCAGATGTGCTGACAGTTTTGATTTTAAGCCTGGTAGAGGACTACCATATGCACTCTCTTGACTATATTCTTTGAATGGAAAGAGGCATTAACTTGCCTCTTTCCTGAAATACTGTGACTTACAGATTAGAGGGGGTCACTAGACCCAGTACCTCAGAATGTCACTAATTTCAATAAAGGATTACCTTTAAAATAAGTCATTGCAAAAATGTACAATGGCAAAAAGACAGCTTCTTAAGCAATTGGGAAAGCTGTACAGCTATATGCAAGGCAATGAAATTTGAACTCTCTTTCACACCGTATACAAAAATATGCACAAAATGGTTTAAAGACCTACAGATAAAACATGACACCACAAAAGTCCTAGAAGATAACATAGGAAACACTTTTGGACATCAATAATAACAATATTTTCTTAGATCAGTCTCCTAAGGCAAAAGAATAAATGCAGAAGTAAACAAAGGAGAATTACTCAAACTTGAAAGATTTTGCATAGCAATGGAAACTGTCAACAGAATGGCTGAATGGGAGAAAATACTTACTAATGATGTGTCAATATTCAAAATATATAAACAGTTCATACAATTCAACATAAAGTAATACAAAAAACAATATAAAACAACCCAATCAAAAAATGAACAGAAGATCTAAATAGGCATTTTCTAAAGAAAATATGCAGATGGCCAAAGGCACATGAAAAGATATTCGTCATCACTAATTATTAGAGAAATACACACCAAAAGCACAGTGAGATCACAATGGTTATCATCAAAAAGACTAAAAATAATAGATGTTGGAAAAGTGAGGAGAAAATGGAACTCTCCTATGCCATTGGTGAAAGTCTAAATTGGTGCAGCCACTATAGAAAACAGTTTGGAGTTTCCTTTAAAACTAAAAATAGAGCTTCCATGTGATTCAGCAGTCCTACTCTGGGGCTTATATCTGAAGAAATACAAAAACTCTAATTCAAAAAGATACATACACTCCTATATTCATAACAGCACTATTTACAATAGCCAAGTCACGAAAGCAGCCTAAATGTTCACTGACAGAAGAATGGATAAAGAAGATGTGGTATATGTATACAATGAACTATTATATAGCCATAAAACAATTAAATAATGCCATGTGCAGTAACACAGATAGACCTAAAGATTGTCATCTAAGTCAAGTCAGATACAGACACATTATCATATATATATATATACACACACACACACATAAGTGAATCACTTTGCTGTACAGCTAAGACTAATACAATATTGTAAATCAACTATACTTCAATTAAAAATAAATAACAAGAAGCCATGGGATGGACCCTAATTGCATATGACTGAAGAGATTTGATTGCAGAGATACCAGGGAAGCACATGCACAGTAAAAAAGACATGTGAGGATACAGCAAGAAAGGAGCCATCTGGAAGCCAAGGAGATATCTCTTCAGAGAAACCAGCCCCACTCACAACTTGATCTCAAACATCTAACCTCTAGAACTGTGAGAAAGTAAATTTATGTTGTTGAAGCCACCCAGTCTGTACTGTTTTTTTGTGACAGCCCTAGTAAAGTAATACAAATACTATGATGCAACATAATTAATTCTCAGAATATATTTAATAGATGAGCTAATGAAAATGAAATAGAATCCAATAGCATAGCATCCATTACATTCCACAGTGCTCATGTCTTAGCTTCCAAGAAATGTTCTTTTATTCTTCATCCCAGCAGAATAAAAAAAGTAATTCTTTTCATTCAAAAATGTTACAGAAGCAGTTTATCAAAAAAAAAAAAAAAAAAAGAGAGAGAGAGAGAAAGCGAGAAGATTGATGATGTACTCTGTGGTGCTGACAATGCTACGATGAAGTCTATGAGATAACACAACCCTTGATGAATGATGATACTGTTTTGTCCATAAGATTTTTGAATGATGATGCCTGCAGTCAGTAATATCAGATTTTTATTTTTATTTTCTAGAGGAATTGCATAGAAATAAATTTAACTGTTTTCAAGGGAAACAATATCTAGCTAAGTGAACAGAATGCCAAAGATCTATAAATACTTTTCTGAAAGGTATTTTACTAAATGCAAAATTTATAGATTTATATCATCTTTGTTTTTAGGATAAAAGTTTGTGCTGAAAGTGTGCCTGTACTCTTGTAGTTCTTGTTTTTCAAAACTCCGCATTTCCTTATATTTACAATTATCTGATGCTCTTTTATTTTTCCTTGGTTAAATATGTCTTCAGGAATTATTCAATATCACATGCTTATTCTTAATATGAATTACTATTTAGCTAATCCTGGGGAGGTTTATACATTAGGCCACATCTTTAGTTATAGAATGGAAAAAGCTTGTTAAAATGAATTGACACATCATATTTTGGAGTTGGGAAGTCTTTCTTAGGGATCCCGAAGACATATAAGTCCACCTTTGACACTGTAAGTGAAAACTTAAATACAATTATCTCCATTAATAAGCAAAAGTCCCACCAGATTACACAGTGTATCTTTCAAGCTGACTCAGTATTTCAGACATGTAACAGTTTACTCATGAGATGCTGGGTCACTCTACCCCACATGGCCCATAAATGATTAGACTAGACACAGATAACTTGTTAAAAGATAACTTAAGCAAAAAAAATAAAAGGAAGTGCAGAGTCTTGAAAGACAAACAGATGTCAATATTTTCTGATAGATAAACAGTTAACCGAGTTAAAGTTGGCAAAACCAGGACTTTTCTCACTTAGAGACTTTATATAAAAGATATGAATGAAAGGTAGATGGGCGGACTATGAGGTGGAGAGTGACATATATGCAGAGTAGTTTGGATGAGACAGTAGTTGGTTTCACATTCAACAGACACTTCCTGAGAATACATAGATAACAGTACTAGAAAGTAGACACCAAAAATTAAAGTCAATCAACACAAATGATAAGTAGAAGCTATGAAGCAATAAAAAGCTGAAATAATCAGAATATGAGAATTATAGCATGCTTAGAAATATCTGACATTATGCAAAAGTAAGGATAGCACTGTATTAAAATCCCAAGTATACATCACCTTGCTTCAGTATTTGGAAAATTGCTATCTTATTTCATGTCAGTTCTCTACATTGCACAACACAACACTATTCTAGGTCATTTTTAATAAAATCCCAGATATCAAATTATTTCACATGAATACTTTAATATCTATTTTTAAATGACCTGACTCAAATTTCAACAGTGTTTTTCTCAATAATATTATTTTACTTAAGATATTTAACAATAACTTCTCAATAATATTTCAATACTTAGTTAAATTGTACATGTGTCTGATTGTCTCCTGTGGTAGCATTCAAATTATTTGGTCTCTGGGAATCTATATACTCTTAAATATATTGACATTTACAAGAATCTCTTGCCTTATTATGCTATCTATTGATATTTAATTTATCATAAATTAAAACTAAGAAATTAGTTTTACTACGCTTTCATTCATTTAAAAACAATAGTGAAAAGTTCATTTTAGCACAAATTCCACATCTTTAATGAAAAACAAATGGTATTTTTCCATTAAAAGTGAGAAGAGTATAGTATTCCTTTACATTTTTGCAGATCTCTTTAATATTTTGTGTGATAAAAGACTGCTGTTTCTTACATCTTGCATTGCATTCAAAATGTTGCTATCTGTTGTTTTAATGAAAGTATGTGAAGAAATATACCCCTCTTCACACATACACATAGATGTAGTTGGAGAAGGAAGAAATGAAACAGCATTCTTAAATAATCTTGTATAGTCACCTTTAACATTATACCAAAATGAGACAAGTGGAATTTTCCTCCCAACTTTATTAAGAAATAATTGAAAATTAGTATATATTCAAAATGTATAATGTGATGATTTGATTATATATGTATATGCACATTAAGGAATGATTAAAAGATCTATTCTCAGCATTTTCAAGTACACAATATACATTGTTAACTAGTGCCACTGTGTTATATATCAGATCCTCAGAACTTATTCTTACAACTAAAATTTTGTACCCTTTGACCTATATCTCCCCACTTCTCCTTCCCTCCAAGTACTGGCAGCCATCATTCTTTTTCACTGTTTATGTGAAATTGGTTTTCTTTTTTTCTTAAAGATTTGACCTATATGCAGTTTAATATTTGCCTTTAGAATTATGCCAGCAAGAATACTGGAGTGAATTGCCATTTCCTCCTCCAGGGGATCCTTCAAACCCAGAGATTGAACCCACAACTCCTGCATTACAGGCGGATTCTTTACTACTGAGCCACCTGGGAAGCCTACACTTTCTTGAATTTTGAAATCCTAACTCACAATAACTCTGAAAGTCCACTGTAATTGGAGATGGGGCTTTAAAGAGGTAGTTAACCAGGCTTCCCGTGTGGTGCTGTGGTAAATAATCCACCTGCCAATGCAGGAGACACAAGAGATGCAGGTTCAATCCCTGTGTTGGGATGATCCTCTGGAGTAGGAGTGGCAACCCACTCCATTCCTCTTGCCTGGAAAATTCCATGGACAAAGAAGCCCAACAGGTTGCAGTGCATGGTGCATCAGACAATGAGACATGACTGAACACACACTTTTAACATAAAATGAAGTCATTGGCCTGGACACTAATTCAGTATGGCTATCTCTAGAACTCTGATGAAATAAATTTTTCTTTTTTAAGCCACAGGAATGTGGCAGTTGGTTAGGGAAGCCCTAGAAAACCTATACTCTCTGTCTTTCTTTTTTTCTTTGTTTCTTGCACATCATGTTTATTAAAAGAAGTTTAATTATTAGTACTGTAGTGAATTTTGGTGATTGCTTCCCTGTGATACCATGTAATTTACTTTTCTATTCTCACAGAAATTAATGGTTCCTTCTCTAGGAAATTTCATGTTCATTTTTCAATAGTAATTCATAAATGATGCTACATTATATGTTTTCATGATGATTCACATAATATCTGTGGCCATGTGTTTTTTTCATGATCTTAGCTGATAGTTTCTTGATCTTAGACGATAATTCATTTGGAATTATCATCTTAAAATTCTAAGCAATCTTCTAGATCCAGAGATTGAACCTGCATCTGAATTGGCAGGCAGATTCCTTACCATTAGCTCCTCCTGGGAAGCCCTGAGTAGGGTATATATGTGTGTGTGTATATACATGTGTATGTGTGTTCACTAAGTTGCTAAGTTTTGTCTGCTGCTAAGTCACTTCAGTCGTGTTCGACTCTGTGCGACCCCATAGAGGGCAGCCCACCAGGCTCCCCCGTCCCTGGGATTCTCCAGGCAAGAACACTGGAGTGGGTTGCCATTTCCTTCTCCAATGCATTAAAGTGCAAAGTGAAAGTGAAGTCACTCAGTCGTGTCCGACTCTTAGCAACCCCATGGACTGCAGCCTTCCAGGCTCCTCCATCCATGGGATTTGTGTCTGACTCCCTTGCAATCCCATGGACTATAGCCTACCAGGCCTCTCTACACATGAAATTTTTTTCCAATCAAGAATGCTGGGGTGGATTGCATTTCCTCCTCCATGGGCCTTTGTGACCCAGGGATAAAACCCACATCTCCTGTGTCTCCTGCATTGGCAGGTAGATTCTTTACTACTATGCCACCTGGGAAGCCATAAATACACGCACACACAGAGACACATATATATGAAGTGAAGTGATATCTCATTCTGACTTTGATTTGCATTTCCCTGATGATTAGCAATGTTGAACATCTTTTCATATGCATGTTGGCCATCTACATTTCTTTCAAACTATTTAAAAGGTTATATCCAGAGCTGTCAACTCCTTGAAAAATATTGATGTACTGAATTATATGGATTATTGTTCCAGTTTAGTTCTTTGAACAATGCACACACCACATATTTTATTTAAAATATTTGATTTAAAAAAGCCTTGTCACACTTGGAGAAATAAATTAATTTCATTGAGCATTGCCTTTTTAGAGATAATTTTCTTTTTTATAGGTCTAGCAATAATTACATTTCATATTGTGATCCAACCTAATAGGTTTATACTTTTATTGGGAATTTCCCTAAGATGTAATTTAACTGTCAGTAGGGGATCAATAAAAGCATAATGCAATGTGCTACGAAGATCTTTTGTTCTATAACTATTTGTTTCTATAGAATCCTTTTAGATTTAGTACTTATCATGAATCAGAGCTTAAACAGAAATAAAGAAAGCTGAGAACTTGCAGACTACTTGACTCAAATAATTAGATTTTGTGTACAAATAAGAAAATTGACAAAGAACATAACAGTTTATGTACCCTTAAGCCACATATTTAAGGTCATTTTGGTGTACCATAGTAACATATCAAAAACATAAAAATGAAGACAATTTTGAAAAGCAAATAACCCATAAGCAATATCTAAATTTATGTCTTATTTTTTGAATCTAAGACATGACATAGTTATAGATTTAGAAGATATCTCTCCATTATCTATCTATCTATCTATCTATCTATCTATCTATCTACCTATCTATCTATCTATCTATTATCTGTCTGTTGAGTAGTATCTGTCTGCATTGAGTTAAGGAGCAGAATGTATAAACTGTTTCAAAAAGAAAAAAGTTTGCTGGTTTATCACAGATAGTTACAGACTTAAAAAACAGGCTGAAAGAAATTCAGGAAAAATGTTTTCAGGAAATATGAAAGTGCAGGACCCCAGGGATTGCCTGAAGCAGCCACTAGTGATCCCAGCTGCCTCTGGGAACCAAAACAAATCATTTTCAAGAGCATACCCAGAGGTCCTGGAGGTTCTGTTGTGAGAGAAAACACAGTATGCCTCGTTAAAATTGAATTTCAGATTTACAACATTTTTCTTTGACTAACTATGTCCCAAACATTGCATAGAACACATCTAAATTAGAAAGCGTTTGTTGTTTTTCTGCTATTCAAATTCAACTGATTGCACTGTATTTTAATTTGCTAAATCTTGCAATTCCAGCTGAAAACTACCATGGTGATTCTTGAAGCCTGCAGCTCTGCAGTGTGTAATCCACTGAAGGACATCTGGGAGCTGGAGGAAGTCATCTCCAATGATCTCAGCTGGCTGCCCACAGCTGACAAGAGAGAATAATAGCTTCTCCTATTCTTTTCTGGGAAAGGAGTTTTAGGTTTCCCTCCAGGGAAGAACATGAATGGAGACAATGCGGCACTGACAATCAATCTGCTATGTGAGTTTACCTAGAGTGATCATAGTTCAAACACAAATATTTATTAACTGTACTTTACTACATTGACATTTTATCAATATTAAAGCTTAAGATTTAAATCTTTTATAAATCTTAAATATTAGATCATTTTTCATGAGTTATTCTATTAACCTGAGGCTTAATGTATATATATTCTACTTCTCACATTATTGGATATTTAGGTTGCTTTAAAAAGTATTTCCACTGTTTCCCCATCTATTTCCCATGAAGTGATGGGACCAGATGCCATAATTTTCGTT
>SJYT01054999.1:0-28641 GCA_006410635.1 Cephalophus harveyi | reverse complement strand
TCTTTCCTACATATACATTATATGTATATGTATCTATCAATATGTATCAAATATATATTTTGCACAGAAACTTTGATATGTCAATTAGATCAAGTTTTAAAATGTGTCCAGATCTTCTATATTGGTAATGATTTCATGCCTGTTTCAGTTCAGTTGCTCAGTCATGTCCGACTCTTTGCAACTCCATGAATCGCAGCACGCCACGCCTCCCTGTCCATCACCAACTCCCGGAGTTCACTCAAACTCATGTGCATTGAGTCAGTGATGCCATTCAGCCATCTCATCCTCTGTCATCCCCTTCTCTTCCTGCCCCCAATCCCTCCCAGCATCAGGGTCTTTTCAAATGAGTCAACTCTTCACATGAGGTGGCTAAAGTATTGGAGTTTCAGCCTCAGGATCAGTCCTTCCAATGAACACCCAAGACTGAACTCCTTTAGGATGGACTGGTTGGATCTCCTTGCAGTCCAACGGACTCTCAAGAATCTTCTCCAATACTATAGTTCAAAAGCATCAATTCTTCCTTGCAGTCCAAGGGACTCTCAAGAGTCTTCTCCAACACCACAGTTCAAAAGCATCAATTCTTTGGCACTCAGCTTTCTTCACAGTCCAACTCTCACATCAATATGTGACCACTGGAAAAACCATAGTCTTGACTAGATGGATCTTTGTTGGCAAAGTAATATCTCTGCTTTTTAATATACTATCTAGGTTGGTCATAACTTTTCTTCCAAGGAGTAAGCGTCTTCTAATTTCATGGCTGCAGTCACCATCTGCAGTGATTTTGGAGCCCCCCAAAATAAAGTCTGACACTGTTTCCACTGTTTCCCCATCTATTTCCCATGAAGTGATGGGACCAGATGCCATGATCTTCGTTTTCTGAATGTTGAGCTTTAAGCCAACTTTTTCACTCTTCTCTTTCACTTTCATCAAGAGGCTTTTTAGTTCCTCTTTACTTTCTGCCATGAGGGTGGTGTAATCTGCATATCTGAGGTTATTGATATTTCTCCTGTTCTTGCCATAGGATACAGTTTTGATCATAACAAGCAGGTTGGGAAGTGACACAAGGTGTTATGGCATATGTCTTCATTTTTAAGGTCACTTGAGGTCACTGAATTTCTATGGCAGCACCCAGGACCTTTTCCATGCTGCCTATGTCTTGTGGGACCAAGTCAACTTGATCAGCAATAGTGACTTGATTAAAAGTAGTTATCACTTGAGTTGTTCCCTCAAAAGGCTTGTAGATTAGCAGAAAAGAAGCATATTAACTTCATAAGCAGCTGTAAACCAAGCTAAGAGGAGAGATAGATTGAGATAGGGCTATGAATACTCAGAAAAAAAGAGATATTGAGACAGTTGTACACTGAAGTTAACTTTTGAGTCTGAATGACTGTATAGAATAAGGTTAGACAGAATCAAGGGATAGCCTGGAGTGAAGAAGGTAGAAGAAATCCCTCCAAGACAGAAACAAAACCTATCTTCAGTTTAAAGGTAATGAAACTAAATTCAGAAAGGTAAAGTAAGATCACACAGTGGATGCATAGTATGGCCAAAATTCAAACCTAAATTTTCTGATGCCAAACCCAAGGTTTTAATGATTTACCCAGAGGCCTCTCTGAATTAAAATGATGTCAGGATAAGAGGAGAAATTTGCAAAGAAGTTGATTAATAGCAATAGTATCAGTAGCAAATACTTACCAAGCTGTATACTCTGCTGAGAATTTTACATATATTAACTCATTAGTCTTCACAGCAGCCCATCTATAAAGGCAAAAACATAAAAGCCCACACAGGTTAAGTGATTTGCTCAAGGTTGTACAGCTGGTAATGATCTGAACCCATGCAATCTGACTCCAGCATGTGTTTTGAAATAAGAACTAGAGAAAGGGGGAATTAGAGATGATGAGGGATTAGTATCTTCTAGATATACTAAGCACTTCCAGGAATGAATATCTCAGAACCAAAGTCAAACGTTCTAACCTCCTTTCTCCTTTCTACGAAGTGTTTATCTTGGGTGGGAAATATGACCCTCCCTTTCTCCTTTCCTTTACTCTTAAAACAGAGGGGAAAAACTGAAAAACAAACTGTAATTAAGATCCTTATCACTTGAATTCAAAAACAAAAAATTATAAAGTAACTGAAAGGACTCCTTTGAAACAGGAAGGAAACTATTTAAGGTTACAAAGAGTATGCTAATTAAAAATGATTGATATGTTATTTTTTTCAGTGACTCATGTTACCTTGTTATAGTTTCATTCATTTCTGTTGACTAATGAACTCATTGAAATAAAGGAATCTAGATGGAGTTTTAATTTTCTTTAGTTTCATATATGTTTACATTTCATTTAAGTTAAGCAACCCCTAAAATTTGCTTCTATATTTGATTTAATTTGAAACTAAAGAGACAAAGAACTTGCAGTCTTGCTGAGACAAAGGGCCCTGTTTATTGGTGCATGTTGATTGCTTAAAGTAATGGAAATGTTCTTCCCTTAATAATAAGCAAATTATCTTCAAAGAAACAAAATCATTCTTGGCCAAGAATAATCACTAATAGATGGTGGGGAAAAGTCTTCAGTACTACTTTACTGACTTAAAAAAAAAAAAAAAATGAAAATAGTTAAAATGTGGTCCTTGTTCTGCCTCAGTATTTTTTCAGATGTTTGAACTTGTCCATGAAACTGGAGTCTCTGAACCTCCACTAGCTTCTCTTTAGATGGAAATCTGCTCGTTCTTTGCAGGGGAACTCTGAGGTCCACAAGGGATGATGTAGAAGAGTGATCTAGATGTATGATGTCAGAGAAGTTCAGGGCCTTATTAGAATTTTTTTTTTTTTTTCTTTCTAATTTTGCACTTTTAGTCCAAGGGGAAATATCTTGAGAAGTCATAAGCCATTAAGGAAAGTCCTGCCTCCAGATTTCCTTCTCCATTAATGAGACAGATCGTGTAGTGAAAAAGCAGGGGGGATAAAACTGTCTCATTAACTTATATTTTTAAAAAAATTTTAAAGTCAGTCTTAATGGGGGTTTATCAATTTGATTAAAATGTTTGCTAGGAACTGAATTTTAGTTCAATTTCTCTTTTATTTTTGAAAATTTCATTGATTTCTGTTTTTTTTTTTTTTTGGCTTCTATATATAATCTTTTTGGTCTCAGTTGGATGCATAGCAATGTCTGCACACTGCAAGGAACAAAACTTTTAACATTGTCTGTGCTGTGCAATCACAACAGTTTCTATTTAGTTCTCATATGTACAGTAGCAGCAGCTTCTCCTCTAGGCTTGTATGCTTGTTCTGATCATGCACAGCCTAACATATAATGAGGAACTCTCCCACATACTTTTGTGGTTCACCCCTGTACAAATTCAGGCTCTCAATTACCGTGATCCTCATATACACCTGCTCAAATAATCAGCCCAAAATCTGGTCTTTGCCTCTCCTTGCTGCTGCTGCTGCTGCTAAGTCACTTCAGTCGTGTCTGACTCTGTGCGACCCCAGAGACAACAGCCCACCAGGCTCCCCCATCCCTGGGATTCTCCAGGCAAGAACACTGGAGTGGGTTGCCATTTCCTTCTCCAGTGCATGAAAGTGCAAAGTGAAAGTGAAGTCGCTCAGTCGTGTCTGACTCTTAGTGACCCCATGGGCTGCAGCCCACCAGGCTCCTCCATCCATGGGGTTTTCCAGGCAAGAATACTGGAGTGGGGTGCCATTGCCTCTCCTTAGCCATGCTCTATTTTGGATTCCACTTTGCTGGGTTCAGTGCAGAAAATGTACCTAAACAGACCTAGAGCAAATATTTGGCCACCCTCATCTCTTAAGGACCACAGTCTTGCATTGCCTATTGCCCAGTGTCTGAGAACAGTGTCTTTGTATAACCCATCCTGTTTTGTGTGTGTGTGTCTGACTCTTTGCTACCCTATGGACTTTCCAGTAGGAAGACAGATTTAGTACCAGTTAGTCTGTCATGGCTAGAAAAAGAAGAACTACTATGTTTCCAAGAACTGGGAGACTTAGGGTCTTGCTATGGATTTCCTCCAACCTATATCCTATGCTTTATTTATTTGCCCAATTAGAATTCTTCATTTAATTTACTCACAGGACCTTGGTGAAGACCAATTTAGATTATGATTTGGAAGTGTTTCTCATACTAAATAATGTATTACATAAAAATCATGTAACATTAAACATGAATATTACTAATTTTAGTAATATTACTAATCCTTTTTAAACATTTTAGTTCAATTTTTAAAAGGATTAGTCAATGGGCATGATAAAATAAGTATTTCCTGGCTCCTCAGAAAAGGAGATCGAAGCAGAGAAATAACATTTACAGCTAATTACTATATGCCACTTGCTATTGTGTGTACTGTCCCTCAGTTGAGTCCGACTCTTTGTGACCCTATGGACTATTGCCCTCCAGGCTTCTCTGTCCGTGGGATTTTCCAGGCAAGAAGACTGGAGTGGGTTGCCATTTCTTCCTCCAGGGGATCTTCCCCACCCAATGATCGAGCCTGCATCTCCAGTGTCTCCTGCATTACAGGCAGATTCTTTACCGCCAAGTGGCCGTGGAAGCCTTGCCACACGCTATACGTAATAAATACACATGTTCCCAGGTGGCTCAGTGGTAGAATCCACTGCCAAAGCAAGGGATGCAGGTTTAATCTCTAGGTCGAGAAGATCCCCTGGAGAAGGAAATGGCAACCCGCTCCAGCATTCTTGCCTCTGAAATCTTGTGGACAGAGGAACCTGGCATGATACAGTCCATGGGATCTCAAAAGAGTCAGACACAACTTAGTGACTAAACAATAGCAACAGTAATACACATGTCAATTTTATCCCCATTTTACAGATGAGGATACAGAGGCTCAAATGGTTAAACCAATAGCACAGCTAATGAATGATACAATGAAAGCCTGATATATGGATCACAAAACCTGTGTTTGTTTTCCAAGGGTTTCTTCTTAAACTGAAAGACTTCATGTAAAATATCTAGACTAGATTACTGAACCTCTAAAATTTCAGTTCAGTTCAGTCACTCAGTTGTGTCCCACTCTTTGTGACGGCATGGACTGCAGCACACCAGGCCTCCCTGACCATCACCAGCTCCCAGAGTTTACCCAAACTCATGTCCATTGAGTCAGTGATGCCACCCAACCATATCATCCTCTGCCGTCCCCTTCTCCTCCTGCCCTCAATCTTTCCCAGCATCAGGGTCTTTTCGAATGAGTCAACTCTTCGCATGAGGTGGCCACAGTACTGGAGTTTCAGCTTCAACATCATTCCTTCCAAAGAAATCCCACGGCTGATCTCCTTCAGAATGGACTGGTTGGATCTCCTTGCAGTCCAAGTGACTCTCAAGAGTCTTTTCCAACACCACAGTTCAAAAGCATCAATTCTTCAGCACTCAGCTTTCTTTATAGTTTCTCGATGGACGTGAATCTGAGTGAACTCCGGGAGATGGTGATGAACAGGGAGGCCTGGCGTGCTGCGATTCATGGGGTCCCAAGGAGTCGGACACGACTGAGTGACTGAACTGAACTGATTGTATATGTCTGACTGGTTTTGCTCTCTCAATCTGATGAACAAATTTTCCTTTTGAAGAATGGTCATGCTTTCTTTGGGTTATTTAGTTTGCAGCCAGGTATGTGAAGGTGGTAATAAATTACATGTGTGCTTAGGTGTCAGGAACATCCATAGTATAATCGAGGGGATGCCAGAGAGCAGGGCTTTTAATTTAATCTCCTGTGTCAAATACTATACAGTTCAGTTCAGTCGCTCAGTTGTGTCTGACTCTTCGCGGCCCCATGGACTGCAGCACGCCAGGCCTCCCTGTCCATCACCAACTCCCAGAGTTTACTCAAACTCGTGTCCATTGAGTCGGTGATGCCATCCAGCCATCTCATCCTCTGTCGTCCCCTTTTCCTCCTGCCTTCAATCTTTCCTAGCATCAGGGTCTTTTCAAATGAATCAGTTCTTTGCATCAGGTGGCCAAATGATTGGAGTTTCAGCTTCAGCATCAGTCCTTCCAATGAATATTCAGGACTGATTTCCTTTAGGATGGACTGGTTGGATCTCCTTGCAGTCCAAGGGACTCTCAAGAGTCTTCTCAAACACCACAGTTCAAAAGCATCAATTCTTTGGCGCTCAGCTTTCTTCATAGTCCAACTCTCACATCCATACATGACTACTGGCTTTGACTAGATGGACCTTTGTTGGCAAAGTAATGTCTCCGCTTTTTAATATGTTGACTAGGTTGGTCATAACTTTTTTTCCAAGGAGTAAGCGTCTTTTAATTTCATGGCTGCAATCACCATCTACAGGGATTTTGGAGCCCCCAAAAATAAAGTCTCTCGCTGTTTCCACTGTTTCCCCATCTATTTGCCATAAAGTAATGGGACTGGATGCCATGATCTTAGTTTTCTGAACGTTGAGTTTTAAGCCAACTTTTTCACACTTCTCTTTCATCAGGAGGCTCTTCAGTTCTTTGCTTTCTGCCATAAGTGTGGTGTCATCTCCATATCTGAGGTTATTGATATTTCTCCTCTCAATCTTGATTCCAGCTTGTGCTTCATCCAGCCCTGCATTTCTCATGATGTACTCTGCATTTAAGTTAAATAAGCAGGGTGACAATATACAGCCTTGACGTACTCCTTTCCCTATATGAAACCAGTCTGTTGTTCCATGTCCAGTTCTAACTGTTGCTTCCTGACCTGCATACAGTTTTCAAGAGGCAGGTCAGGTGGTCTGGTATTCCCACTCTTTCAGAATTTTCCACAGTTTGTTGTGATCCACACAGTCAAAGGCTTTGGCATAGTCAATAAAGCAGAAATAGATGTTTTTCTGCAACTCTCTTGTTTTTTCTATGATCCAGCGGATGATGGCAATTTGATCTCTGGTTCCTCTGCCTTTTCAAATCCAGATTGAATATCTGGAAGTTCACAGTTCATGTACTGTTGAAGCCTGGCTTGGAGAATTTTGAGCATTACTTTACTAGCGTGTGAGATGAGTGCAATTGTGTAGTAGTTTGAGCATTCTTTCACATTGCCTTTTTTGGAATTGGAATGAAAACTAACCTTTTCCAGTCCTGTGGTCACTGCTGAGTTTTCCAAATCTACTGTACAACCAATGGAAATATCTCAACTTAAGGAAACTTGACATGTGAGACAGTGTGTTATGTGCCCTAGGGGATAAAAGATATTTCAGACATATTCAGACCCTACAGGTATACTATAAGCAATCAAAAAAGGGGGAAAAAATAAAAACACCTTTTTTTCAAAAATGGAAAAATTGTATCACAGAAGTAATTCACTGAGAAATAGATTTAGTGTAGAGACTGAAATGTCTAATTCTCCATCTCTCATCCCAGAGATAGACACTATTAAGAGTTTTGTTGAGACTTTCAGATTTTTTTTCTGTATAGTATAATGCATGTGTATAGAAATGTGTATTTTTATGCAGTGGGATCACATTATATATATGGTTCTTTAACCTCTGTCAGTGCATCTAATTATCTTTGCTTTATTTCTCACTGGCTGTGTACTATTCCATCGTATGTGTGTATCACACTGCCTCATATTGACAGTGGGACCCAGTTCTCTGAGTTTTTAAATTGAAGTATAGTTGATTTTGGAACTTCCCTGGTGGCTCAGAGGTTAAAGCGTCTGCTTGGAATGCGGGAGACCCAGGTTTGATCCCTGGGTCAGGAAGATTCTCCTGGAGAAGGAAATGGCAACCCACTCTAGTACTCTTGCCTGGAGAATCCCATGGAGGGAGGAGCCTGGTAGGCTACAGTCCATGGGGTCACAAGGAGTCAGACACGACTGGGCGACTTCACATAGTTGATTTATGTTGTTGTTCAGTCATTCAGTTGTGTCTGACTCTGTGACCCCATGAACTGCAGCACGCCAGACTTCCCTGTTTTAGGTATACAACCTAGTGATTCAATATATTCATAGATTATACTTTATTTAAGTTATCATAAAATAATAACTGTATTCCTCTGTGATGTACAAAATGTCCTTGTTGCTTTCTCTTAGATATTTTTTACTCCATTAGAAACAGTGTTGTAGTAAATATCCTTGTTCATTTATTTATTTATTTATTGCACTTGTTGAACCAGCTTCTTAGGAAGATCAGGGAAGATTTCAAAGAAGTAGACCTTTAATAGACCCTGGAGGATGATGTGGCATGGGCAAGGATGGAAACCACAAGATGTAGTCTGGGGTCTGTGAATAGATGTCTTTGGGTGAAGTGTAGATTTTGTGGTTTCCATCTTGGGCAGTTGACTCACAATAAAAAGTTTAGATGAAGGGGGAGTTTGCAAAAGAACATGAAGTTCCTACAGTTTAGACATTTTGAGTTTGCAATGATGCCATGATGCCTAAGAAGAAACATTAGATGTGGGAATGGAGGGTGTCAGGCAGATGGGAACCACCAGAGAGGAGGAGGCATCAGTTTCCAGTAAGCACTGGGAAAGCCATGGCACACAAAAGAGACGTCATGAAGGATGATTCAGCAGGGCTGGGGGACCGGCTGGATGTGACGGAAGTCAGGAAGCCTTGTTTCCTTATCTAAAATTTGGGGGGCAACAATTTCCATCCCTCACAGTTAGTATGAGCACTAAGTGAAATAACAGGCAAACTTTTCATAAGTAACAGTTACTCCTGTAATACCGTTTCATTGGGTTATGAACTTTCTCTGTAGTCCCCCAAATAATGGTCATCCCAGCAGGGCTCTAGGAGTTGTTCGTTTATGGAACAAAGAGGGTGAATTACAATGACCTTTTCAGGGAGCAACTGTGAAGTCACCGAAGGGGGTTGGCTATGTTTTCCCAGTGATTCAGTGGAAACTTAAGAGTTTAACTTAAGAGTCACCTCCAAAGATGTGAATCTGGTCTAAATACTTTGGGGCACTTTCACATCTGTGGTTACTGAGTTAAATTTTCCCTTTTATCTATTTCAGCACCCCCTATCCACCCCACTCCCCATCAAATTACAGAGATTTGTTTTTGCTTTTAGAGCAGAAAGGAAGGATGGGAAGACACATTCCAAATATTTAGTTAGTTTCAAAAGTATGTGTTATTCAAAGCACCTTCAAGTACTAGGTTTCTTGAAATAAGAAACTCTATCATCTCTCTCTGCTGTGTTCCTTTGGCAGGGACAGTAACCATCTACTTCAAGTGCAAAACACTCAGCTCTTTGCAGGGAAAGAACAACAGCCTGAGAGTTGGGAGAGGGGAATTCCAGGTTCAGCTCTCCTCACCCAGGTGGGAAGGCTTCTCTGGGCCTCATGGTCCTGATCAGTAAAATGAGAGGGCTGAACAGCAAGCCTTTAGTTCCTTACTGGTGAAAAAGCATAACCTCTGGTTCACGGATCCCTTGTGAGGTTGATAGGGCAGTAGCATGAGCCCTGTTTTGCAGACTTGGAAGTGGGAAACCCAAGAGGTGAGTGGCTTGGCTAAGCAGAATGGGATTTCCCTCCTCAGAGATAAGACCAGAGCCAGTGTCTGCCAGCTGATTACTAGCGGCAAACACTGTCATCTGAACAATTCTGCCTTTGATTGGGATGGAGGCTTCTAGAAGGTCAGGGATCTGCTTCCTTCATGTGGAAGTCACCTCCCATCCCTTGGCAGCCCCCATTATTTCTTCCCTTCCCACTCCCACTTTTCACTCTTTATTCCAGCCACCACGAACTGCTTTGAGTTCTTCATATGGCCCCACTCCCTCTCACCTCCTGCTCTTTGCATAAACTGGGTGTATTTTTCTTTTCTCTTGAAAACTTTTCTCCCCATGAACCTTTTCCCCAAGTTAACTCCCCCTCCTCCTTCAGGCTTTTGTTCTGTCCTTGCCTCTTTCAGATAGTTTTCCCCAACTCTCCCTCCAAGCTATGTTAGAGATACTTTCTCTGAACTTTTCTAATCATTGTAATGATAGTATTTACCACCCTGCAAGGTAAGTGCCTGTTAACTTACCAAGTATATGAAAAATATACTCGATTTCAATGGCTTCAACCAGGTAAAAGCTTTTCTTTCATGTAACAAAAAAATGTAGAAATATGCTCTCTAGAGTCAATGTGGTAGCTTAACAGTCAACAGGGACCAGATCCTTAAAGCTTTGTGCTCGAGTGTCCTTAATGTTGCCTCATGGTTCCAAGATGGCTGTTGGAATGCAAGCCATCATATCCATGAAAGGGGTAGGAAACAAAGGAAATATCTACCAGATGAGTCAGCCCCCTTAATGAAACTTTCCTATAAGGTCCACCAAAAGTCATCTACTTGCCTATTCTAGGTTGGTAAATATAGTTTGTCAGTATCCTGAAAAACACTGGATGCTCTTGGGAAGGTACAGGAGAGAGGAGCTGTTTGGTAAACAATCTGCACCTCTGTCGTCTAAACTACTCAAGATGTGGTAGGCCATCCATGTCAGTCTGTGAGCAGACAAGTGAGGAAATGTAAGAATTTATGAACTTTTATAACAGCTTGACATTGACATGATGTGGTTCCTGTCCACAATTATAGGCAGCAAAGCAGTAACATTTGCTTCTTTCCCACAGAGGTTGAGAAGCCCTCCTTGCCACAGGTCCTCTATCTTCCCCACAAGACTGCAAGCATCAAGAGGGCAGGTAAGCTTTGCTCTCTGTTTTATTCATGGGTCCTGCTGCTATGACACCTAATGAAGAGGTGGATCACAAACCTGTGAGTCTGGATGATGCCAGAAACTCGGCCTCTGCACTGTATGCTGAATTGAATCTTGGAGACAGAGTTTGGGGTGAAATAGAAAAGAATAGAAAAAAAATAATTGCTTTATCCCTTTGCCAGGCAAAGGGGGAATCAGTGGGCTCCTGCCCTTGAAAACTGTGTGTACCTAGCCAGGAGGGTTTTTTTGAGGAGGTTTATAGCAATAGTTCAAGGGTAGGGTTGCTGATAAGATTAGGGTGTTGCAGGGTCTGCACTCCTTTAATCTGGTCTCAGGTCACCTTCTCAATGAGCTGCTCTGGTTCCTTTAATCTAGTCTCGGGTGGTCTTCTCTGGCATGAAGACTGCTGACATCTTCCATTTATAGAAAGTTAATTCTATGAAGAACTTAAAAACACTGTTATGTGTATCACTCGGGGCTGAACGAGGACCCTGCCCCAAGGCTGCACTACTGTTTCCTGGCTACTCCTCCCTTGATTCTGCATCCCCTCCCTTCCTGGATGAGCAACTGTTCAAATCTGTGCTTTGAAACTTGGAAAGTCATGGAGGCTAGAGTCTGTTCCCTATAAGAAATGGGATTACACACAACGCTTCTGTACCCAGGAGCCCCACAGGGTCCTGCTGGGCTTCAAGGCTAAGCACTGATTGCATTTGTCACCATCTGATTCTCGCTCAGCTCACCTGCTCAGGTGTGTCTGAATTTCTCTCCTCTCCTGTGTCCCTTCATGATCTTGTGTTCTTGCTTCTCTCTTGCCCTACTCTATGACCCCTCTTTCTCGTCCAACTCTTGAATATGCCAACTCAGCCCTGAGCCCTCCACTTCTCTCTTTCCCCACCTTCTTCCTCTGGGGTTACCTACTTCATCAGCTTTCCTGCTCCTACAGGAGGAAGACCTCCAGATCTTGGCCTCAGGCTGAACTCTCTCTTGGCCCCTGGTATCTTCCAGGTGCTTGCTGGAGTGAGTCCAAAACTGAAGTCCCCCTTCTAAGTTAGGCTGACTTCCCGACTCTTTCCCCAGAAATCAGTGGGATTTGACGAAGACCCAAGAGAGGCCCAGCCTTGAGAATGGGTAAATCTAAACAGCTGGGGGAGATAGGATGTGCTTCTACATATGAGCAAAGGAGGCTCCCCACGCTCAGACCAGGCCCAGAGGGGCCCCTCCTGTAGGGCTCTGGGAAGGTGGTGCAGGCCCTTGCTTGTGAAACTAGAATGCTTTCTGTATTGGGGAGGGAGGTGTGATTGAAGATACTTCCTCCCTCAAGGATGATCCTTCATCACAGTGAGCAATTGCTCTTCTCTAATTAAGTGCAAAGCCCACCCACTGTGAACTCACTCCCCAGGTCTGTCTAGGACTGCCCTGGCCTTCTCAGCTTGCTTCACAATCGATAACTCTAGAAAAAGGAAGCTTTATTCACTGAAATTACAGATCAATGAGACAAGATTTGCATATAAGCTTAGTATATAAATCCTGGGGTGAGGTAATAATTTTTTTTACCTGCTATCTCCTGATTTTCCCTCCCTTTCTATTTTCTCAGTTCATTCTCCCTTCTGCTCTTTTGTCCTTCTCTTCACTGATAATGTTCTTTCCTTAAAGACTCCTACTTTCCCCACCCCACTCCTGTGCACTTCCTCCAGGCCCTGTGTGATGATTATCTTCGAATTTGCCTCCTTCCACCCAACCCTGAAGGCAGAGACACTATTTCCCTCTGGGTCTCCAGAGTGAGGGCTTCCCTGATAGCTCAGTTGGTAAAGAATCCGCCTCCAGTGCAGGAGACCCTGGTTCAATTCCTGGGTCAGGAATGTCCCATGGAGTAGGGAAGGGCTACCCACTCCAGTGTTCTGGCCTGGAGAATTCCATGGACTACAGTCCATGGGATTGCAAAGAGCTGGACACGACTGAGCAGCTTTCACTTTCACTTCTCCAGATGAGCTGGGCATGGGGGCTTGGGGGCTGCCTCGTGGTCTGTGCTCAGCACTGTTCTTTGAACTCATACATCTGTTTATTGAACAACCTCTCCTGTCACTCTCTTTCTCCACTCTCTTTCTTTCTTCTTCTCTCTCCCAGCTTCTCCTTTCATTTACCTTCCTTAGGAGGAAGATTCCTACAGGTACCTTGACAAGGAGGAGTTAGTGTGTGTCTCCACGGTTGGGACTTCCCTGTCCCAGAGGCCAAGGGTCACCTAGTACAATTAGGAATCATTTCCCTACATAGAAGTATGACCTGTGTTCCCCAATATTCTCCCTTACTCCCAGGGGACTTGAAAGACCTGAAGAATATTTGTGTCCTTCTCTTGACTGAAGGCTTTGAAAGCTTCTCTTAGACAGAGAGGTGGAAATGGTGTGATGGAAACCCCAAGAACCTGACCCCAATGAGTCTCTCCAGAAGGTAGTGCCCATAGGATTCTTGGGTTTCTATTTTCTGTCTTGACTAAAAAGTTGTAATGTGTGCACTCTTTCAAAACAGATAAAGCTTTTGACTTTATTTTTGCCAGTTTAATCATGTTTTGTTATAACTTTCTTTTCTTTCCTCTGGGATATCAAAAACTTGCATTGGCACATTTGGGGGTCCTCTTCTCAGTGTGATACTTATATTTAGAGATAAGTGATTGTTTGAATTAAAAATTGGCATGGGTAACTGCCAAGACAACTTCCTGCATCATTAGAGACCAGTCCAGATTGGAACGGAACCTGGAGTCTCATCTTGTATGCTGGCTGGTCAAGATCAGAGGCTCCAGTGTTTTGTACTTGTGACTTACAACAGTGGTGGCCACTGACATTCCTGTAGTGTGTCGCTTACAGTGTGCCTCCAGTAGGATCTTATTTGAATCTTCTGTCAATGCTCCTAAGGTCAGTTGTAATCACCTACATTGTAGGTGAGTGAGTTGAAGGTCAGATGTTGTGTACTGAATAACTTGCCTGCAGTTCCACAGCCAGGAAGCACTTCCTTCCACTTTTTGCTGCTAAATTCCTTGTTCTTCCCACTGAGCCACATGGTCCAGGTATGAGCTCTGCTCTAGGGTGATGAGCATCATGGGATTCATGGGATGGTTCTTGACTGCTACTGCCCTACCTGTCAATGTGAGAAATAGCTCCTGATGAAGTTCACTTTTCCTGGGAGAGAAGGAAGGTGAATGATGTGCAAATAGCTGAACTTCCTTGCTCCAGTTTCCAGAAAGTGCTGCCAGGGCCCATGGATAAAGTGAAGTCACTCAGTCATGTCCAACTCTTTGTGACTCCATGGACTATAGCCTACCAGGTTCCTCCGTCCATGGATTTTCCAGGCAAGAATACTGGAGTGGAGTGCCATTTCCTTCTCCAGGAGATCTTCCTGACCCAGGGATTGAACCCAGGTCTCCCACATTGTAGGCATATGCTTTACTGTCTGAGCCACCAGGGAAGCTCGGCCCATGGATAGGACCACTTTAAATCCATTCCAGTCTCTTCCTCTTCCTGTGCATACCTTCTCTTCCTTGCAGCCTCTCAGTACTACTTTCCTTCTGCCTCCGGCTCTCTGGGCATCCCAAAGCCTATTAATACCTGTTGTTGCAGTCAAAAATATTGTGCAGTTACTCTCCTGTCCCAACCTTTGCTGAGAAAGAATCTGGTTAATTAACATTGATTGCAATCCACCAACTGCAAGTAAAAATCGATCGCTAGGGTCCCTAATTTGAATGTGCTTCTGTCTCCTTATCTCTGGTGAGAAGGAGAGAGGCAGAGAGGGTGAGAAAGGGAAGATGGGAGAGGACAGAGGGTATTTCTTAAGCAGTCCAATTTCCAGGGTCCCTGGTGAGGGACATTAGTGATGCTGCTGGTCTTTAGATTTTGCCCACTCGCCTTCAGCGTGGCCATTTTTCAGTGTGACGTCTAATTGCCACAAATAGTCACTGTGCCCATTTGGGCCTTGTTCATAGCTCCCTACTTTATTGAGAGAAGAGTGCTAGTATTGATTCTGGATGGCCAGGAAGAGCGGCAGAGAATATTAGTAAGGAGCGGAGAGAACGCAGTACATAAACTTTTATGACACAGTGTCAAGCTGGATTGTGAAGACATAAATGAAGAGGACAGCATGCTCTGTAATTACCACAAGCACATGTCTTCTGTCTGCTGGGGAAGGCGGCCCAGGCTGGCTGAGGCAAATTGCAGAGGGAGATGAATTGTCCAGCTCACAAAAACAGTGGCCCGTAGTGGTTGCTCCTCATAGTTGAGAAAGAATATATGGAATGTAAAAAAAAAAAAAAAAAGCCCTTTTTATTGTGTGTGGCAGTGTGGTCCCAAGAAAATTGTGTGGATTCTGATGTCAAGTCTGTCACTGACTGTTAGCCATGTGACAGTGGGTTAGTCACTTAACCTCTCTGAGCCCCAGTTCCCTACAGGGTAAAAGAGAGGTAATTATAACTACTTTGCAGGGATGATGTAAAGCTTAAATGAGATAATGCACGCAAACATTTCGCATGGTATTGGAAAATAGCAGGCTCTCAGCATAGTTGGACTTCCCTGGTGGCCCAGCTGGTAAAGAATCCACCTGCAGTGCGGGAGACCTGGGTTTGATCCCTGGTGGGGAAGATCCCCTGGAGAAGGGAACGGCTACCCACTCCAGTATTCTGGCCTAGGGAATTCCATGGACTGTATAGTCCATGGGGTTGCAAAGAGTTGAACACGACTGAGCAACTTTCCAGAGAAGGCAATGGCACCCCACTCCAGTACTCTTGCCTGGAAAATCCCATGGACGGAGGAGCCTGGTGGGCTGCAGTGCATGGGGTCGCTAGGAGTCTGAGATGACTGAGCGACTTCACTTTCACTTTTCACTTTTATGCATTGGAGAAGGAAATGGCAACCCACTCCGGTGTTCTTGCCTGGAGAATCCCAGGGACGGGGGAGCCTGGTGGGCTGCTGTCTCTGGGGTTGCACAGAGTCAGACACAACTGAAGCGACTTAGCAGCAGCAGCAGCAGCAGAGCGACTTTCACTTCCACTTTCACTTCTTTCAGCAGATAGTAGATATGATCATCATTATTCATTTTTTGATTCAATAAATATTTATGGAATATTTGCCTTGTGCCAGCACTATGCTTGAAGTAGATGCCAGAGGTAAATGGGCATCCCTAGGCTCATGGATCTCACAGTTCTATGGGTGAGACAGACAGACAATTAATTATCAACCCAATATGTTAGAAGCTAGGAAGAAGGCCATAGTGCTTACATGACAAGGTGAGATTGGGGGCAGGAGGAGAAGGGAGTGACAGAGGATGAGTTGGTTGGATGGCATCACCAACTCAATGGATATGAGTTTAAGCAAACTCTGAAAGATAGTGGAGGACAGGGAAGCCTGGCATGCTGCAGTCCATGGGGCTGCAGAGTCGGACACCACTTAGTGACTGAACAACAACTCCTGTTCCTGCCTTTTCCACACTCACATTTATTTGTTTATTGTTTGTCTCGCTCACTGAGAACAGGTACTTGGTTGGTTTGATTCACTGCTCTGTCTCCATTGCTTGGAAGCATGAATGACATAGTGAGTGGGCACTCAGCAAGTATTTACTAAACCAGTGAGTAACTATATACCCAGTGAGTAACTATATACCCAGGATACAGAGCAAGAATTTGCACCTGACTTTTAAGAGCTTATAGTCAAGTGAGGTACAGAAGAAATGCATACTATTTAAGACTCAATGAAATCATTATCAAGTTTAGCTATAAAATCACAATGGCATGTGTACCTAGAAGACTCTCTGCCTAGACACTGGCATCACATACCAGCATGGGCCAAATGTCACACAGTCAGTATTTAGTGAGGAGTTAGGAAAGGCAATGGAAAGATAATATAAGTGCTTGTCCCTCCTGAGGTTAGTGGCTGTGTTTACCCAATGTGAGTAGTTAGTCAGGGTGAAAAAAAAAAAAAGCAAAGTCACTCAGTCGTGTCCAACTCTTTGGGACCCCGTGAACTGTAGCCCACCAGGCTCTTCTGTCCTTGGGATTCTCCAGGCGAGAATAGTGGAGTGGGTTGCCATTTCCTTCTCCAGGGGAACTTCCCGACCCAGGGATTGAACACAGGTCTCCCGCATTGTGGGAAGTCGCTTTAACCTCTGAGCCACCAGGGAAGCCCAGTTAGTCAGGGTAGGTTGACTTATTTAGCCAACAATGCCCAGTCTCAGCAGGGAGGTCAGCACAGGGACTCCACTCCACCAACTATTCAGAACACAGGCTCTGCTGGTCGGGTCTTGGGTGCTCCAGTGGAGCTTCCTCGTCCAGCTGGCAGGTGACTCACTGCAGCAGCCTGGAGCCTGCCAGGGAGCTGGCTCTGGCTCACGTGAGCTCTGGCTCATGTTGTGTTGGTGAGATGTCACGCGGTCAATGCGGGCCGGACTGGGGAGTGCAGACAAGTGGTGTGTCCAAGAGGGGGAGCTGGTGGGCACCCTATGTCTCTACTGCCGTGAGTTCAGCAAACTCCTGGAGACCCGACTGTGAGCCAAACACCGAGTTCCAACATGGCCAGACCCCAGAGCCCTCCAAGAGAATGCCATCTAGCGGGCAAAGCACGGAACCAAATCATGAACGGCAGGTCTTAATAAGGGCCATAGTAGAGGGACAGCAAGTACAATAGCAACGTGTAGAGGAAGGAAGGAGCTATTCCGCACCAATTATGGGACAGTTGCAATGGGCACAGCCAGACTGGAAAGGAAGCTAAGACTGTAATCCCTGGGATGGTGAGACAGCTAACTGTACACTGTAGACTTGTGTTCCCTTCCCGTGGTACAGGCTAGTGACAGGTAAGCAGCTGTCCAGGGTCTCCATTTCACACATCTCCTGGTGAGGTTTCACTAGCTCTGAACAGTGAAGTGTCAATCAAAAGGACAATGTTTACCTCTGGGTCAAGTGGCAGGGCTTCTAAATGACTGGGGAGCAACCTCCCCCTAACACCCTGATGCCCTGGAATTACCCTGGACAGTATGTGAATGAGAAAGAAAAATGTTATTGAGTTTAAAATGTTATATATTTTGGAAAATAGTGCGATATTTTCCTACCAGCTTAAAGATGCACCAGTCCTATCTTCCAGCAATTCTACTCCTAGGCATTTACCTAGGAGAAATGAAAACATATGTCCACAAAAAAGACTTGTGCTAGAGTATTTATAGCAACTTTATTTGTAATAGCCAAACACTGCAAACAGTCCAAGTATCTGCCTGCAGGTGATTGGATAAAAGCACTGTATATTGCATATTCATATATGAAATACTCTTTGACAATACTTCGTAGGTAAAGAATGAATTACCGGTATACTCAACAACATGTGTGAATATTGAAAACATAACATTGGGCACAAGGAGCAGGACACAAAAGAGTACATGCTGTGTGATTCCTCTGTGTAAAGTTCAAAGCAGACAGACTAATTTGTGGTGACAGAAATTAGGATAGTAGTTGCCTCTGGGAGAGAGAATTGGCTAGAAGGGGACATGAGGAAATGTTCTGAGATATGGAAATGTTAAGATTGGAAACACTGAGTGGTGGCATGGTTGTGTACATTTATCCAAAGTCATCAGTTGATACCCTGAAGATCTATGCATTTCATTGTATATAAATTTTACTTTAATGTTAACTAAGCAAAAAAAAAAGTGTTCAGGCAAAATGAATGATAATTTTGATTAAAGCATGGGGTTCTAGATGGAGGGATGGGGGTAGAATACAGTAGTATTAGTACTTAATATAGAATGATAAGTAGTATTCTAAGACTGGTGAACAGCTGGGCTTCCCTGATTGCTCAGATGGTAAAAAATCTCTCTGCAATGCAGGAGACCTGGATTTGATCTCTGGGTTGGGATGATCCCCTGGAGAAGGAAATGGAAACCCACTCCAGTACTATTGCCTGGAGAATCCCATGGACAGAGGAGCCTGGCGGGCTACAGTCCGTGGGGCTGCAGAAGAGTTGAACATGGCTGAGCAACTAACACTTTCACTTTTCACTCGCAGTAGCATGTAAGACTGGTATACATTTTGGGCATCTAATGCCAAAGGAGTTGGATTTTATTACCTAAACAATAGGGTGCCACCCCAGGCTTTTGAGTAGTGGAGAAACAAGCTCACGTGCAAGTTTTGGGAATGAAAGTGCTGGCGTGTGGAGGAGGGAAGGGCAGTTTGAGTAAGATGACTAGTTGCCTTAGGAACCAGGGCCCGGTGAGTTATACGCAGACTGGAATTTTCCTCTGCACGTATGCAGTGGCCAGTCCAGGGAGCCGGCCCGGGATCTACTAGCTGTGTTGGCCAAAGGTCGAATTGTGAAACAGTTTCTTTCATGCAGAGGATATTTTAATCCCTATGACTCTTTAGTAAGATCAGGCTTTGTGTTTTGATTGGAAATGATTTCTATTATTAGTTACTATTACTACTCTTGTACTGTTGAATGCCAAGGCTTGGGAGGAGCTGGGCAAGACCCAGAGAAAGAAATAGTCTGTGAAGTTTGCATTTTCCAGAGCTCAGCAGACAGGCCCTCAGCCTTGCAGCTAGTCATTTTACACTCATTCATCCACACCTCGGGCTGTGTCCTTCAGTTTGCGTCAGAGACCAAGAACCTGGAAGCTGTGATGGAAGAACCACAGGGCAGGGTTTCAGAGGGTGAACAGCTACTTAGACCCATACTCAGCAGCTCACGTGTTCCTCAAAAATCCTAGGAAAGACTGTGGCAGAAATGCCCCCATGCCATCCTGAGTTATCACCTAGATGAGCCTCCCATATCTCTTGATGGCACAGAAAAGATGAAAGAACTACCAAGTCAGCTCAAGAAAACTCTTGTTTGTTAAGTCAAACATTGCATAGGTATTTTCTGAGTGTTGACTCTGTGTGGGCCCTGGGACATAAAAGTAGGTGAAACACACGAGGCTCTTCACCTCTTCTGACTCCTTCCTATCACCCAGCAGCATCTCCATGTCAAGTATTTTCCATGACAGTTTTGAATTTATGTATTTAGATCCTTTTCATCAGAGATGATTCATGAAATATCAAACCAAATGTGGCCTTATTTTAGTACCATTGTCAGATTTTTCTCTTAAACACCTCCAGGAATTGGAACAATGAATCCTTTGTCAGTCTCTGAAGCAGAGTCTCAGAAGTAGTCATTGTAGTTGTACACACCAGGTGCCCAATAAGTGCTGAAACTGTGCCTAACCAGGGACTCTCTGGAAGGTAAACCAGGTAGCTGCTTCCCAGGGTCCAGTCATCCTGGCTGTGATGCCCTAGGGGGCTCCCATCCACGCTGACTGGGGATATCCAGCAATTTCATGTAATGAGTTCCCAGTGGATTGTTGCAATGTTTGCAATCTCATGGTGCCAGGGGTCTTTGGGGTGGGAGTGGCCCTCTGCCAGCTGTCTTGAACACGCAGTGTTCATCAGCTTAGTTCTTCAGAGGGCCCTTGCTTTGCCCTGAACAGCAGAAGCTTGGACATGAGGAATCAATCTTCCTGGAAGCTGCAGATGGTCAGCCTTCCTTCCAGACTCCCCTGGAGGCAGGACTGATTACCAAAGAAAACTGGCTTTTCCTGCCAGGGAGACCTGTGTTCCCAGTCTGAGCAAGTCTGTGGACCTCAGAACCTTTGCCACACATGGGCCTTTGCCGGGAAGAGACAACAAAGCAGAAAAAAAACAACAACAACTCTGGAGGCAGAGAGGCCTGGGTTTGTGTCCTGGATGTACTGTTTACAAGTAGTGAGACCTAGTCTATTACTCCAAATCCTCAGTTTTCTCATCAATAGATGGAGGTAATAATAGTGATGATTTGTATTAGAATAAGTAGTACTGGGAACCGTAACCAACAACCTTAAATATCAGTATCCTACCACGAGAAAGGTTTATTTCTCATTCATGCAGTCTAACGTGGATGGTTTTGACAGATGGCTCTCCTGGGTAGCTCCTCTGTGAGGATGGATTCAGAAATCAGGATTCTCTCCATTGCCCACCTCTCCTGTTCTAGGGACATGAAGTCCTGTGTTTCCAGATTGGGACAGAAAGAGAGAGAGAATACCAATATCTTTAATAAGATAATCCAGAACAAAAACTGAAAGTACCTTTGCTCACAAAATTTGCAGAAATACAGGAGGCCAATGAATCATCTCCCCAAAGTTGGCAGCTTGAAGTTGACCTCAATGGGAGTATATACATCTCAGAAATCAGCAGATACTACAATTGAGGACCATTCCCCAACTGACTGTTAAACATTTCCAGGAGCATCCCTGGTCCCCTTCAGCTCTGAGTTAGATGGGCATCCTGAAGGCTGAGCGCCCTCCTCAAATACTTTGTGTCACATGATGTTTGAGAAAGAAGTGATCCTATTCGTGAGTCTGTGCAGAAAAGCAGGTCCTGCGGAGCAAAGAAAATAAAAGTATGGCCTCGACCAGGAGTCACATTCTGTTCACAGCCTCTGGAGGCTGCAGGCCTGTCACTAAGCCAACTTTATCTCAGTGACAAAACCCAGAGCTGTGCCATGGTGCCCATGACATCGCACCTTCTGAACCCTGGAAACAACACTTGCAAAAGTCACGGGCTCTCTGCCTGAGCCCTTGAACCTGCCTCACAGTCTTCCTGTCTTGACTGCTCCCCCAGTGGTCTCCAGGCCAGCAGAACTGAGAGCTTTTCAGCAGTTGGGAAGCTCAGCAAAAGGCTCTCCTTTACAGCATCCCCCATATAGAAGAGCTGTCTTCTAAAGATAATTATGGGTCCTACAGTGCGTGCACTTATGCACATTCCCTGTCTCCTAATGCTCACATTTCCTACTCTTGCCATTTTCTTTTCTGAGACCTCTGGGAACCATTAACAGGGTTTTCCTGCTCCCCAGGATTTGCAGGAGAATGCAGATGGGCCCAGAGCGGCCTCAGTGACGTCTAGAAGGATGTGATAGAATTTGCTACTGGAACACTTGCTTTTCTTACCTGTGGCGAACATTCATCATCACTCCCCAAAATAGCACAGGCAGAACCAAGGCTTCTGGGTCTCTGGGCTGGCCTTGGCCTGGGCCTGTGTGTGCTGGGTAGAGAGGGCTGGGGTTCGTTTCACTCACCGTTCCAGGGGAGGAAAGGCAAGATTCAGTGCCTTTCTGTTTGTTTTCACAATCTCAAGGGGACCACCTCCATCCCTACTACCACCCAGTTTGCAATTAGACCCTCCCCAGACCCTGGAACACAGCCTGGCGCAGCCACAAGCTCCAAATGGCAGTGGATGAATGGCCAAGCCTGCAATGATGTCAATGGCCTGTGCTGGGGCCAAGGAAAATATGCGGGGGCCCGGGATGGCTTCATCCCTGGGCTTGTTGAAACGCAGCTGCGCGTCGTAAGTTTTCCATCTGAGCAGACAGAGTACGGTATATCTGAATTAGGCTCAGAACCTAGCATGCCGTCTCCGGAAGCCTTGCCCCCTCCCCTGACTCCTCACTCTCCTTGAAGAACCACAATTCTCCAAGCAAGTGGAGCTTGAAGGGGCTAGAGATCGAATGTGAGGTAGCTAGAACTGTCAGTAATTTGGAGATTGGGGGGAAGAAAGCTTGAAGTCCACAAGTTATGGCAATGCGGGGTGGGAGTAGCGGGCAGTGAGCAGGCAGGGCCAGGGGGTGTAAGAGACAGAATTCTGGAATTCTTGATATACTGCTGAGAGTAGAGACAGCTGTTTTGATCATTCAAGCTCTTATGCCTGCTTCTTCCTGATTTATGTAAGTCCTTCCAAGTTGTAGTTCCTGTTTTGAAGGGGCAGAGGCTTGAGTTGCTTAAAATCATTGTTCCAATCTTTCACTTGCTGCTCCCCATGAAGACACAGCCAGCGGGGCTCTGAGCACCCTGTTCCTCCTTCAGGCTGCTGGTGGTGGAGCCATCTCCGTGATCAGTAATTCTCCTTTTGAATCTGCATCACACAGATGCAGCCCCAGGGGGACCATCCTTAAGTACCCAAGCGATGCATTTTATGGATCAATTGACAAGTGGAAACTGAATTGTTTCTCAGAGTCTAGCAAGGCCTTGGAGCCTGGGAGCAGTTTAGCATGACTCCCTGGCTGCCCCCTCTTCCTCCTCCCAGTTGCGTCCGCCTCCCCCAAGTCTCTCTGAATTGCTCCAGCAGAGTGAAGGTTGAAGAAAGTAGGGTCTGTACGGCCTGACAGCCTGATGGGCTGCAGGGCCTTTCCTCCCCCGTGCTGACCAGGGCTGGCTGGACACAGCCAGCCATCACCAGGATCGCTGCCTCCCCCCCATCACTGACACTTGGCTCTCCTTTTATGACTGTGTTTATACAGCAAACATACTTCGGAAAAAGAAGAACCCTCCCGTGGCTGCTGGCCATTCCACCTTGTGATTGCAGAAGCAAAGCAGGGCTGGGCTTGATCTCTGGATGCCACAGAGTCCTCCCCAGGGTCCCGGGGTGCTCTGAGGCAGTTGGGCCTTTGATGCACATCTCCATCCCCTCTTCTGGGTCACCTGCCACCATGAGATGATGCTGGGGCTTTAAGTCTCCTGGGGAAGGTTCAAAGCTGAGCCACCAAGTTAGAGACCCATCTGCGTTTGTACCTGTAACACCCATTTGCTTCCCTGACCAAGAAGAATAACCTAAGAGCTTCCAGCTCCTGAGAACATAGTGAGTGCTCCCCAGACTTTGGCTCTTGTCATTATCAAGGTTCTGCTGGGTATTGTCTGGGTGCTTTGTGTGTTTTTTCTAATCTTTATGCCATCTTAGCAGGAAAAGTACCATTAGCTTCATGTTAGACGTTTGGCTCAGAAAAGTTAAGTAACTTGCCCAAGGTAACAGCTAGGCAATGTTAGAGGCAGTCTAACTCTGAGGTCTAGGCTCATTATAGGAAAACCTGCAGCCTCCTCATATTTTTTCTCATGCATGTGTGCTAACTCCCCTCAGTCGTGTCCAACCCTTAGTGACCCCAGGGACTGTAGTCCACCAGGCTCCTCTGTCCATGGGATTCTCCAGGCAAGAATATTGGAGTGGATTTCCTTCTCCAGGGGATCTTCCCGACCCAGGGATCGAACCCACATCTCCTGAAGCTCCTGCATTGTAGGCAGACTCTTTACCTCTGAGCCACTGGAGAAGCCCAGTGTTTTTTTCTGTCATCTGTTTTTTCTCTGTCTTGATGGGCTGCACAGGGGCTGACCACTCAGTCCTCAGGGTCCATGAGTCCTCGGCCTCTCCTTGGAGAGCAGATGCCTCCTGGATTCTCCTTCCCTTGATCCTGTGTACTCGCCTCTGGGACTCTTTAAAGAACCCCTGCTGGTTTCTGAGCAGCAGAGCTGTGATGAGTAGTGGTTTGTTGGGCAAATACCCTTTCCAGCTCTCCTCATGGACCTGTTGAAAATTCAACTCAGTCAGGGTGGAGTTGACTTGGGCCTCAGAGTATTGCCTCCCAGGAGAGGCCTTCCCACCGAACTGATGGCATCTCCACGTCCTTCCCACCAGTACTGGGTGGTGAGACCCAGTCGGCCCAGGGAGGCTCAGCAGGCCAAGCTCCACGAGCTGTGGGCGTTGGGGAGATGGCCAGTGAGCGAGGGGGCCAAGGTCACACAGTTGGGCCCCGAGGAGAGGATCTGAGAAGGGAGGCAGCGTGGAGGGCTGGGGTCCACCCAGATCGTCCATCTAGGACCTCAGAAACCAAGACCACTGCAGCCATTGCGCTTCCAGGTTTAGTGGTCCTCTAAGAAGCGGAGGAAGAGAGGGAGGCCTGCGACCCCAGGATCTGTGGGAAGAAGGAGACGTCTCTCACCATTCAGTACCAACATTCTCTCTTTCATGGTGTGGTCTTCAGTTTGGCCAAAGCTCTGTGTGTGTGTGTGTGTGTGCGCGCGCACGCGCAAAGACCATTAAATGCCCAGAGCTCAAACCTCCTATGTCTAGAGTGTGGCTAGGAATTCTCCAACATAGAACCTGTGGCATGGTTTGGTGGGAGCTAGCCAGGGTACCCCACACATCTGTAGTGGAATAAAAGAATGACTGTGTGAGTGAATCCATGAATGATTCAGTGAACAGATGAGATGGGAGACCTCTGCTGGACTCTTCTACCTGTCCTTCTCCTTTCTCTCTGTATACAAATTCCACATGCTACCTCCTCAATGAACATAATTTGCCCAAGGTAACAGCTAGGCAGTGTTAGAGGCAGTCTAACTCCGAAGTCTAGGCTCATTATAGGAAAGCCTGCAGCCTCCTCCTATTTTTTCTCATGCATGTGTGCTAACTCCCCTCAGTCGTGTCCAACCCTTAGTGACCCCAGGGACTGTAGCCCACCAGGCTCCTCTGTCCATGGGATTCTCCAGGCAAGATACTGTATCTGAGACAACCCTCAGATACAGTATCCAGGGCATTACCAAGGTGAATACCCTCTCCACGGCCTCCTCCAGGCAGTCTTGAGCAAGCACTGAACTGAATCAGGAGTCCCACACTTGAGCTCTGACTTGGTTCCCAGTTAACTGTGTGGCTTTAAGTGGAACTCCTGCCTTTTCCAGGCATTAGCTGCTGCCTCTGCCAAAGGAGGGTGGCCTAGGTAGTCTCGGGGCCATCAAGTTATGATTGTCTGCGAGTGGCCTTTGAGTGAGCCACAGCCATCGCACCATTGGCCTTTGGTGCAAGAACCACAGTCACTGAAAACCGTAGACTCTCTTGAGGCTTCAGCTTGATTATCAAGTAGCTGAAGCTTGAACCTTATCTTCCTGTTCATGGAAAAGAGGCACTAAGGGAGCCTAGCACAGTGCCTTCAGGCTGGCAAACAGGTCTGTCTTTGGAGCTGTAACAGGGAGTGAGGGAAGAGGGATGGGGATGTGAGAGGAAGAAGGCCCAGGCTGGCGGGCAGTTACAGGGCAAGGCTCCTCTCAGAAAGCAAGGAGAGCCCAAAGCAGGCAGGGTCACTGAGGACCGTCAGGTGGCGGAAGAACGTGGCCCTTCTGGGCTCGGGGACCGAGAACAACAGGCTTTTTAGCGCTGCAGCATTCTCCTCTCTCCTCCTCCCCTCCTGTAAACCCCACCCTGGGGAGGAAGGGGGAGAAGGGTGAGCTGGGGGTTTCTCCGTCCTGTGTCAGTGGCTCTGGACCAAGTTGATGATTCAGATGATTTAGTGATGATAAAAGAGTCAGTGAGACTCTAGAGGAAAAGCACAGCTTACCAAAAAGCCTCGCAGGGAGTCTAGGTCAGTTAGGGAACAGCATCCAAAAGTAGAAAGGCCATGAGAAGCCTGCAGACTGGGCTGCGGGCCTGGCACTTGCAGGTGCAGCTACCAAGGAGCCTGGTGAGGGCTGAGGAGCTGTGAGGAGGCCAGGGGAGCAGGGGCCAGGTATGCCGGGGCGGAGGAGCCCAGCCTCTGCCCCACGAACAGCAGGTGTCCTGGCGACACCTCTCCCAGAGTGGGTGCTACTAAATTGTATGCTTCAGGGCTGACAAGCAGATCTTCTGTTTTCCCTAATCCCCAACTCCTAATAACCTATTACAGGCACCTGGAGTTCTGTCCAGGTGTGGAAAGCTTTATCACTTAGGGAATTAATGATCATAAGAGAAGACTCTTCTTGAGGACAGACTGTGCCAGGAACTACACTCAGTACTTTGTAGATATTGTGTTAGTCAGGGTTCTCTGGAGAAACAGAACAAATAGGAGATCTATCCATCCATCCTTTCATCCATCTGTCTATATTCATCTGTCCATCCATCCATCCATCTAAAGATGGGGAGAGAGAAAGATTTATTTTAAGGAATTGGCTCACACAATTGTGGAGTCTGTCAGGCACATTGGCAGGCTGAAGTCCCAAGGAAGAGTTAATATCACACTCTTGAGCTCAAAGGCAGTCTGGAGGCACAGTTCCTTCCTTTTCTGGGAATCTTTGGTCTTTTCCTGTAAGACCTTCAACTGATTGGATCAGGCCCGCCCACATTTTGGAGGGTAATCTGATTGCCTCAAAATCTATTGATTTAATCTGCTTGGCTCAAAATCTGCTCAGTCCTAGTGCTTGACCAAGTCTCTGGGCATTATGGCCTAACCAAGTTGGCCATAAAATAAACCATCACACATACTTTATTTCTTTAATTCTCTGTGCCTGGATAGGTGCTAGAATTATTTTAAATCTTGTAACTAGGTTAAGCATGAATCCTATTTTCCTTAATCCTCAGTTATATGCCTAAAGGAGATTAAAGGAAGTTAACAAGTCACCAAAAATAACACATCCAGTAGGCAACAGCAGAGAAGGCAATGGCACCCCACTCCAGTACTCTTGCCTGGAAAATCCCATTGACAGAGGACCCTAGTGGGCTGCAGTCCATGGGGTCGCTAAGAGTTGGACACGACTGAGAGACTTCACTTTCATTTTTCACTTTCATGCATTGGAGAAGGACATGGCAACCCACCCCAGTGTTCTTGCCTGGAGAATCCCAGGGACAAAGGAGCCTGGTAGAAGGCCGTCTATGGGGTCGCACAGAGTTGGACACAACTGAAGCGACTTAACAGCAGCAGCAGCAGCAGCAGCAGTAGGCAACAGTCAGGACTCATGTTCAGGACTGTTTGATTCTAGAGCCCACCCCCAGCCACTGTACTGCACTGCCTTCCTGCTTTGGCTCCCAAAGTGTTTGTTTAAAACTACATATGTTTGGGAGGTGTGTCGTGTTAAATAATGACCAGTGACTCTCTTGCTCATTCCCCTTTTAAATATTTGGGAGTATCTGTGATAAGTAGGACATGCTAGTGAATCAGGCAGGTCAATCGTCTCCTACCCACGGGGTCAGGAGTTTTTGACCTTTCCTACTGAGAGTGCCTAGCATTAAGGGGAATGCCCAGCATTGGGAGTGGCACTGCTGCACACTTGTGGTTTGTCTTTTCTTTTATATTCCACTGCAAAAGTACTTTCATTCCCAGGGCATGCCTCTCTGAGACTCTTTACAAGGCCATCCGCCTCCTGCCTTCCCTGCCCAGAGTCAAGGTCCCACTGCTCTCCTGCCTGTGCTTGGAAGCCTGGGCATCCTTCTTCTAACTCCCAATCAAAGATAAGGAGAGAAAAGGAGAAACTTAAATTCCCATGATGAGCCTTGAGAAATGATGGATTTGAACTGGAAAGCAAAACTTTTTTCCAGCTTTAGGCCCCCTAGAGAAGGATGAAGAGCCCAAGAAAATGAGGCTGGAAAGACATCATCTACCCTGTCTCTGTCTGACAGCCTCGCCCTCACATGGCTTCTTCTCCCCAGGGTCTCCGGTCTCTTCCCCCTCAGCTTCCACCTTCTGTGTTGACCTGGGTGAAAAGGGTCAATGCAATGACCACCCTGATTGCTATCAGCTGAAGTCCCTCAGCCCATACATACACAGGAGATGAATGGCTCCGCTCACTACAAATCATGATCCTAACGAGCTGCTCACCAAAAGTCAAGTACGCAGCAACTGTTGAGACTCCCACACTCTCTCTGCCATGGAGGAATTTGCCTAATAAATTTCCTTTCCACTGTGTGAGGGAGAAAGGGAAGAGAGAAGCCAGCCAGCTTGGACAGGAAGCCCTGCATGCTGACGGCGCGGTGTTTGCTGCTTTGTTGGGTCTCCCGTGTTCAGCCCCAGCCACCAGCCCTTATTCAGCATCTGCTCCCTGGTAGTGCCCCACACTGGTTGATGGAAGAGAAGAAAGGCAGACAGATGCTGCTGCTCAGGTTTCAGTTTTAGGAGCCACTGGCTCCCTGAGATTCTAATACCACAGGTGTTTCTCAACCCAAGCCAAGAAGGTCAAGTTACAGCGGGAGACAGAACCTCATTATGGGCAGAGACATGGTGGGGTGTGGGCCTCTGGAAATAGCTACTTAGGTCTAAGTAGCTCAATTGATTGGTCTTATCTTCTGCATAGAAACCTGAGTTTCCTTTCCATTTTCTTTATCAGAGAACTTATTTGATAGCATTTTATCTGAATAATGATGTTTCCAGAAGGATCTCTCTGATCATAAGATCCACTCTCCTTACTCTTACTCATTCAGTTCAGTTCAGT
>SJYT01054996.1:171114-281506 GCA_006410635.1 Cephalophus harveyi | reverse complement strand
CCCGTGGACTGTAGCCTACCAGGCTCCTCCATCCATGGGATTCTCCAGGCAAGAATACTGGAGTGGGTTGCCATTTCCTTCTCCAGGGGATCTTCCCGACCCAGGGATCAAACCCAGGTCTTCAGCTTTGGAGGCAGACGCTTTAACCTCTGATCCACCCAATAAAGACTATACTTTAGTTAATGGTAATGTACCAATACTGTTATCAAGTCCAAACTTGTACTGCTCACCACACAACAGGTCAATAAACCAGAAATAAGCTGTTGGGGCAAGGAATAGTGACTTTATTCAGAAAGTCAGCAGATCAAGAAGATGGTGAACCAATGTCCCGAAGAATCATCCTCTCTGAGTTAGAATTCAGGCTTCTTTTACACTTAACGGGGAGAGGGTGTGGTTGGCTGATGCCAGCTTCTTGGTGTCAAAATCCTTTACTCTTGAAGCTGTCCGCATAGGTCAGGTCAGGATGTTCTTGTAAACCTCCAGCAAGGCAAATGCTATTCTCTGCTCTGCAACTTTGTGAATGGAAAAGTGTATCTTTAAAGATCAGAGCCTTGAGAATGGGCTAGCCTGTGCATTTCAGGCCATAGGCAACATTCTTAACTGGAAGCCAGAGCAAAAGAATACAAAGGTTAAAGTAAAAGAAAGAGATCCAATACAGAGTCAGATTTGTTCTTCCCTATTACAATACTGGTTTCTCTGTCTTAAAAAAAAAACGTAGCATGGTCATATAAGATGTTAACACTGGGGAAACAAGGTGAAGGGTTGTACGGTTCTTAGGTAAGAATTCTGTACTGTCTTTGGAACATTTTGTCAATCTAAACTCCTTTCCTTCCAAAATAAAAAGGTTATTAAACAAATAATACAGTGCTTAAATCCTAACTCAGCATTCTGGAGAGCCAGTGGCTCTGAGCTGAGGCCTGTTCTCCCTTCCTTAAACACAGATTAGCAGATGCTATAGGAGTACAGTGGTACACTATTCTGTCTTAAAAAAGGAGAAAATAAACCCACTTGTAGCATGTATGCACCAGGAAGACACTACCCAATGAAATAAGCGAGACGCAGAAGACAAGTATCGTGTGATCTCACGCGGGTGTACAATCTAAAGCAGTCAAATTCACAGGAGCAGAGTTAGGATGGTAGTTTCCAGGCGTTGGGGGGAAGGGGGAGGGAGATACGAGGAAACGTCCGTCACAGGGTACAAAGTCTTCATTATACAAGATGAATGACAGCAAGTACTGAAGATCGAACACACAGCACGGCAACAATGTGAAAGTTAGTCGCTGGGTCGAGTCCCATTCTCTGCAGCCCCACAGACTGTAGCCCAGCAGGCTCCTACGTCCAGGGATTCTCCAGGCAAGAATACTGGAGTGGGTTGCCATTTCCTTCTCCAGGGGGCCTTCCCGACCCAGGGACAGAACCCAGGTCTTCCACATTTCAGGCAGATTTTTTACTGGCTGAGCCACCAGGGAAGCCCATATAGGCAACAATATTGTATTGTCTACTTAAAATTTGCTAAGAGGATAGATATTAAGCCAAATCTTCTCAACACACACAGAGACTATGTAGGCATGATGGATTAAATGATTTAGCTTGATCGGAGTGATCTTTTCACAAGGTATACATATATCAAAACATCAAATTGTATACCTTAAATATATATAATTGTCTATGTCAAAGATATCCAATAAAGTTGAAAAAAAAAAGAAATATACATATCTTTTGTATGTGAACCTGTAAGTCACAAAGAAAAATGATTTAAATAATGGCCTTGATTATTAGTTTATGAGAAACAAATAAAAATTGTATCTCAACAACAACAAAAAGATTCAATAGTATCAAACTGTTCTCAGTAGAATAAGGATTGAAGGGAATAACTTTCTCATGTAGGACTCAAGGTGATTTAACACAAGTTCATGTACCAGCAAAAGACACCTCATGTATCACCAGTGATACGAGTCTCATGCACTAGAAAATATTAGATCAGGGGCAAGTACAAACATTCTTAGATGAGAAGCAAGTAGGGGTCATCATTCATGCCTCTGTGTAAGAGATAAAGCAGAGAACTACAAAAGTATTACCTAACACACAAGAACAGTGGGGGAAAATATTAACCCAAGTGACTTTGACCCTAAATGACGGCCATTCAGCTTAGCCAATTCTAGTTGATGGTCCCATTAACAGAAAGATGTTTAGTTCTTCGGGTCAAAGATGCCTTAGAAACGCAAACAAGAGATAAGTTGGCAACACAGGAGTATCCATGGTAACAAGAAACCACCCACAGTGCCCTCCACCCTGACTCTCCTCTGCAGGCGTGTCCAGTCCTTCTCCACGGTACCCCTGTTTATTTCTGAGCGTCATTAGGAAAGAAATGACCATAAACGATCTTCTGTGTCATTCAGTCTCAAGTCCAACACGACAGCATCATACGGATATTCTACAGGAAGGGATATGGGGCTGCTTTCAGCGACGTCACCCCCAGAATTCAGTGCCATCCAACAAACACTCACGCCAGGCCAGCCCCCACCCACATTCTGGAAGGACAGACATCAGTGGAGCGTAGTGAAGGAGTCTCGTTCTGCTGGGGAGCCATCCTCTAAAACTCATCTAAATATCTTTGAACCTGTATTGATGTTTGACCCTATGGGATGGCAAGACAGCAGAACCGATCAGATCCTGGCTCTGCAATCGTGTAGCTCGATGCCCCTGCCCAAGGTATTTAATACTCGCCACCCCCCTCCTCAAGCTTCAGTTCCTTCCCCTGTGAAGTGGGGCTAATAACAGTATAAACTGCATAGGATTAAATGATAGAAAGCATACACGGACATGAAGAGCTAGCCACAAGGATAAGGGTTTCTGAACAACATCCATGGCAATTTCTATAATTTCTGGGAGAATCAAATCCAATTATCTGGTTGCTGCAAACCTAACTGACCACCCAGGGAATTTTTTAAAATATAAATTCCTAGGCTTCCACACGCCTGAGAAATTCTAAACTGGGCCAGTCTGGGGCAGCGCCCAGGAACCTACGCTCCATGATACACATTTACAGTGTTTTACAGGGCCTAGTCTGTAGTAGGCCCTCGATAAATACAGGCCTCATCCCTGGCCTGGACCATTCCAACAGTCTCCTAACCACTCACCTGTGTCCACTCTTATCCATGTGTTCAGCTCCGGAAGCCAGTGGAATCCTTTGGAAACATGAAATCATGTCACATCACTGCCCCCAAACCCTCTACAACTCCCCATTTCTTACCGAATAAAACTCATGAACAAGGCCCTACATCAGCAGCTCCTGGGCACACATTAGAAATACCTAGTGAGCTTATGAACAATACGTAGGCCTGGCCTAACCCCAGACCAGCAGAATCAGAATCTCTAGGGGCAGGGCTCAAGTAGGGTCATTACTCCACACAGAGGACACCCGGGTACAGTGGAATTTCAGATCCCAGTGAATAACTTTTTGGTATAAGTATGTCCTGGGAAATATGGGAACATATTTATACTTAAAAAGCATCTATTTCTTGTATATCTGAAATTCCAGTGTAACCGAGTATGCTGTATTTTCATTTGCTAAACCTGGAAACCCTAGGCCACACATTAGCCTTTCTAAAAAGCTCACAGTGGGGCTTCCCTGGCGGCTCAGTGGTAAAGAATCCGCCTGCCAATGCAGGAGACCCGGGTTTGATCCCCGGTCAGGAGGATCCCGCATGCTGCGGGATTGCTCGGCCTGTGAGCCACAACCATTGAGCCTGTGCTCTGGAGCCCGGGATCGCGGCTGCTGACCCCAGATGCGGCGGCTACTACAGTCCGGGTGCCCTGGAGCCCGTGATCTGCAAGAGGAGAGGCCGCCGCAGCGGGAAGCCAGCCCACCGCGCCTAGAGAGTGGCCCCCGCTCAGCACAGGGAGGAGCGCGTGCAGCAACGGAGACCCAGCACAGCCGAGGGTAAAGAAATAAGTTATAAAGAAAGCTCACAGTGAAACGGCCCCCATCGCCTCTGTCTATTCCTCTCCCTCGAATCCCTCCACTCCATCCTTCTTTAAAGTCAGCCGCCTTCCCCGTCTCTACAGCTCGCAGTTGCTATCTGCCTGGGAGGCCCTGTCCGGGCCAGACACCAGCAAGGCCCCCTGACCTCTGCAAGAGCAGCCTCTCCCAGGGCTCCCCTCGCCCTGCCCTACTGTGTCTCTGCAGCAACCACACGGCATGATGTGTTGTTTGTTGGGCTGTCCATCTCCCTTTCCCCACAAACTAGACTGTCAGCTCCGTGACTTGCTGGAGACACTTGGTTCTTCCCTCGCTGTCTCTGCAATGCCTATAACCCTGCCACTCAGTAAATTCGGGCTGAATTAGTTAATGGGGGATGAAAAGACTCTTCCTTCCAGCACAACTCCCTAAACATACCCGTGGGAGGAGCTGATAGATACCCTGGCTGAACCGGGTCTTGCTTGTGGCACGCGGGATCTTTAGTTGCGGCATGCGAACTCTCGGTTGTGGCCCTGCAGGATCTAGTTCCCTGACCGGGGATTGAACCTGGGCCCCCCTGCGCTAGGAGTGTGGAGTTTCAGCCCCTGGAACACCAGGCACGTCCCAGCCCCAGTAGAGGTATCTTTTACTAAGAATGAGAGCAGCTAATGTTTACTGAGCTGGTCCTGTGTGCCAGGCAGCATTCAAAGCGCTTCACCTGCATATGCTCATGATACATGTTTCATTCTCGTGACAACCTTTGTAGGAACCACAATGATCCTCATTTTAAGAGGAGGAAAGTGAATTTTTCAACAGCAAACCTCAAAAACCTCCAGTGCCTACACCAGAGGGACAAATGTGCTTTCTCTACGTTTCCTTCCTGTACCCTGGATTCTGGGTCAGGTCCCGTGTGCTGTGCATTGTTGGGGTGAGGAGGAAGCTGGGGTCAGGGGTGAGCACTGCGCAAAGTTGTAACTGCTCCAATGTCTGGAGTCAAGAGCGTTTGACACAGGGTTGCTCCTGAACTACAGACGGGGCAAGGCTGTTGGGCAGAGCGGTGCCTGGAACCACAAAGCCAATCTGGTTAAAAGAGATACCGAGCCCAGGAGGCCTGGCTGGAGGTTTTCTGTCCATGTTCATGTCCATGTAGGTATTAATTCTGCAACTGACAAGGCTCATGTGCTCAGAGATATACCTCCCCTGCCCCCAAGGGGTGCACGCCCATTTGACCCTCATAGGAGGGTCAGTAGCCTCATAGGAAAGGAGAGCTGCTATTCTTTGTCCTGAGTGGCCAGTGAGATGAGGAGACAGAAGCCGAGAGCATTCCACAAGATGCATGAGTCACAGGCTTCTTGGAAGCTGGTCTCTGACCCTGATCAGTGCCTTTCCCATTCACGGCACTGGGCTGTCTTCACCTGGAGTAACGGCAACAACCTTGCGGCCACAGTGACTCACTCTGGCTCATCTCTAGTGCTTCAGGGGCAGGAGACAGATGGGCCCTAGGCGGAAGAGTTTCTCCCCTGTGGACAGAAGCGCGGTAACAGTGGGATGATGAAGAAGGCTGGGCCCTGCCCAGATAAAGAGATAAAAGACCATATATTCCTCATTCTCAAAGTCAAGAACCCCCTGACCACACATGCAAAGAAAGGCTCTGTGGAGGTCACAAAGGGAGGGGGATCACCTCACAGTAAATGATATCAAGCACCCATAAGCCTCTTCACCAGAATCCACCTTGGCTGAGAGACGAGCACTGACATGGGAGGATCCTGAAACTGAAAGTGATACTTGCGCAGTCAGGCCTAAACCCGGGGCGGTAGCCCGCCAGGTTCCTCTGTCCACGGGATTTCCCAGGCGAGAATTCTGGAAGTGGGTAGTCATTCCCTTCTCCAGGGGGTCTTCCCCACCCAAGAATGGAACACACATCTCTAACACTGCAGGCAGATTATTTACCATCTGAGCCACCAGGGAAGCCTCAGAGAGGATCCTGAAACACACCAAATACAGACTCAGAATCAGGCAAATCAAAATGATTGGCCAAAGAAAACCCGGAAAAATTGCCCCATTAAAAGTAATTCAAACTACCACGAAGAGGTAACTTAGCAACTCTTTCTGAGTTCTGTACTCTTGTTTTCCTCCTAATGAACACCTCACTTGTTTAACTACTTTCTATCTTTGTGGGAACTCTTTTCTGCACAGCCAAAGGGCCCGGGCCTGGTCACTGGGATCTGGTGCTCTCACTACAGGAACCTGGCCTCAGTCTCCGCTCTGGGAACCCAAGCTCCGCTCCAAGCCACTGCAGGCCGAGGCCACCCAAGATCACTGTGGCTTCTGCACAACCTTGACCTGAGCCTCAGTTTCCTTTCCTGTAAAATAGGTGTGATGAGAATTCACAGGATTGCTAGAGGAATGCGGTCCATTCACACGTTTCTGGGCTCCAAAATCACTGCAGATGGTGTCTGCAGCCATGAAATTAAAAGACGCTTACTCCTTGGAAGGAAAGTTATGACCAACCTAGATAGCATATTGAAAAGAAGAGACATTACTTTGCCAACAAAGGTCCGTCTAGTCAAGGCTATGGTTTTTCCAGTGGCCATGTATGGATGTGAGAGTTGGACTGTGAAGAAGGCTGAGTGCCAAAGAATTGATGCTTTTGAACTGTGGTGTTAGAGAAGACTCTTGAGTGTCCCTTGGACTGCAAGGAGATCCAACCAGTCCACCCTAAAGGAGATTAGTCCTGGATGTTCATTGAAGACTGATGTTGAGGCTGAAACTCCAATACTTTGGCCACCTGGTGTAAAGAGATGACTCACTGGAAAAGACCCTGATGCTGGGAAAGATTGAGGGCAGGAGGAGAAGGGGACGACCGAGGATGAGATGGTTGGATGGCATTATCAACTCAATGGACATGGGTTTGGGCAGACTCCGGGAGCTGGTGATGGACAGGGAGGCCTGGCGTGCTGCGGTTCTTGGGGTCGCAAAGAGTTGGATACAACTGAGCGACTGAACTGAACTGAACTAAGCAGTTCAGCAGATCTCAGTATATTCAAAAACGAGAAGAAGCTGGAAATTTCTAGCTGTTGATCAAAAGATCACCACGACTGTCAGTTAAAAACCCCAAACCAAAAAATCCGCTTCTTTGTACAATGGCCAGTGGATTGGTTTTCCAGTAGTAGGTTGTCTGTTTTCAGCCCCTGCGTGGCATTGTCTTAGAACCCAGTCCTGCATGCAGGAACTGAAAAGGCAGACTTTACGATTATAGCTTTTGATTTTGGTGGCTGGGGACATATTTCACTTTATATTGTGCTTTTTGCTTCCTTTTCATTCTCTTCAAATGATCGAGAGCTTTGAGATCCTAAGCCTTCACATTTATTAAAATTACTTTTAAACTCTTAGCTCATTACTGTGTTCTTGCCCACGATTTAGAATCTCTTAACCAAAGAGAAATAGCTCTTTCCTTATAGCAAGTCCTTTTTACCTTCTATAGCTTTGCATAAAGAATACTCCCCATCAAAGAGGGAAGAGGTTTGCCCATCACCAACTCCCGGAGCTTGCTCAAACTCATGTCCATTGAGTCGGTGATGCCATCCAACCGTCTCACCCTCTGCCGTCCCCTTCTCCTCCCGCCTGCAGTCTTGGCAGCGCCAGGCAGGGGAAACCTCAAAGGCGAAGAAGCGAAGGGAAACGACGGCATGGACAGATCTCAACGCTCTGCGCTTCACCGGGCTGTCTACCCCGGCGGGAAGGCGGGGTCTGTGGCCGGCTCTGATTTCACATCATCTGCTTTTGACGATTCCCCCCGGATGGCCGCGCGGCTCTCCGCGTGGGGGGCCGAGTCCGGAGAGCACTTTCCGCGGCACCGAACCCGCGAGGGCGCCCGGGCCACGGAGCGAGATTCGCGCAGGGCTAGCGGGTCGCTGCCTGAGCCGGGCGCCCCGGGACACGCGCCGGGCCGGAGCCCGGAAGCACCGCGAGCGCGCGGGGCGGGGCGCTGGGCGGCGGGACCGCCGGACCGCGCGCGGGGCGGGGCGGAGCAGCCCGGCCCCCTGGCCCTCGGCGCCGCCGCCGTCAGGTAAGGGGCGCGCCCCGCGCCGCCCGGCCCGGGGCCCGGGGCCCCCTCCTCCCTTCCTCCCCTCCCGCGGCCCCCGGTGCCAAGGGCGCGGCGGCGGCCCGGCGCCGACCGGCCCGGAGTCGAGGCCGCCGGGCGGCTTCTTGCTTTCTGTCCGAGCCGGAAGTGCGCTTAGAGCCACACGCCCTGGCCGCAGATGGGGAAACTGAGGCCGGGCCTCCCCTGGTAAATGAGGACTCTGGTCCGGGCCAGGGAGGGGACGGTGCTTGCCCAACCCCAGGTCACCCGGCGTCGCCGGGCTTCCCCTTGGCTCACGGGGCCCCTCGGGCGCTCCTCGGCCCGCCTTCTTCTGGCCCCTGCAGCCCTCTGAGCTCTCAGGACACACACAAACTGGGAGGGAGGCGAAGGTGTTGAGAATAACTTATGGGGAAAAGGCCCCGGGGTCACAGGGAGCCCAGGGGGCCTCCTCCTGACTCCTGTTATTAGAGGAAGGATGAATTTCTGCTACTGATTTACTAACTTTGTGGCGGATTTTACACCTGGGTAAGCTGAGGCTCGGAGAGAGGAGGGAACTTCCCCAAGACCACTAGGCTGGGGCGGAGGTCAGGATAAGAACCAGAGCCGGACCCAGCACCTGGCACAGAGGAGGGCTTCTCACACACACACACACACCCCCCCCTCCAGTCTCCTCTCTGCGCTGCTCAGGGTGGTGCAGGAAGGCAGGACCGCAGCCTGGCTAGACTCCGGGCCTCGGTCTGGACTCACTGCCTAATGCGGCGTGGGAGTCCACAGTGAGTTCTCTGTTCGCTAACTCAGCGTTCATTTCAGGGCAGAAAGATGAAGCCCTCTAAGCTTTGGGGGCATCCACCAAATACGTATTGAACGCCTACTGTGTACGGTTTAGGCACTGAGAATACGGCAGTCAGCGAGACAAGAGCTGCCCTGGGAGGCGGGGGCGAGCAGTAGCGGGGTGGGGGTACACTGCAGAGAGTGGAGTAAGCCCTGCCCTTCAGCCTGAGCGGGAGGCGGGATGAGGAGGAGCACTGGAATCTTCTCCCCCTGAAGTCGGAGAAGAGGGCAGGAAGAGATGAAAGCTCACAGCTCCAAGTCCTACCGGGCCTTGTCTGGGAGGCTTTGCCAGCCTGAGCTCCCCCAGCCCCACCCCCAGGGATTCGGGGAGGAGGGGCTGGGCGGGTAGAGGGCGGCCCTGAGCTGACCCCAGAGTCTGGAAGGCTAGCTGTGTGATCTCGGCGCGCCGTTCTACTCTCTTGGCCTCTTTTCTCGTCATACGGCGGGAGTCACGATGCTTCACAGCGTTGGCGGTGCTGTGCTGAAGGGCTTCGGAAATCGTAAGCAGGGTCCAGGCTCCCATCACAGGCCTTGCCGAATCAGGCGTGAGCCAGGGTGTAGTGTTTATTCACAGTGTTTATTTAGAGACTCTAGTGACCTGTGGATACCCCTGTCTCTTATACACATCTAGATGTGTATAAGAGACAGGTCTTCACCTGGAGTAACGGCAACAACCTTGGGGCCACAGTGACTCACTCTGGCTCATCTCTAGTGCTTCAGGGGCAGGAGACAGATGGGCCCTAGGCGGAAGAGTTTCTCCCCTGTGGACAGAAGCGCGGTAACAGTGGGATGATGAAGAAGGCTGGGCCCTGCCCAGATAAAGAGATAAAAGACCATATATTCCTCATTCTCAAAGTCAAGAACCCCCTGACCACACATGCAAAGAAAGGCTCCGTGGAGGTCACAAAGGGAGGGGGATNGTGTCCGCATTCAGCTGTCAGAACCCTTGCGGTCGCGTGTACCGCCTCACACAGAGGTGGCTCAGGCCCTCAGCCTGCAGCTTCCGGAGTCATCCTGAACAAGCTAAGTGACCTGTCTGTGCCTCGGTTGCCTCACCTGTAAAATACCTGTCCCCACGGTTCTCATGGGGACGAAAGAGCCAAAGCCACAAAGGGCCCTGTGTAGGGCTGCCGCCCTGGGAGCCTTTCCAAGGCCTGGGAGCGGTCGGATGGCACAGTTGGCTGCGTGGTTGCCGTGGCGAGCACGTACCAGAATGGCCCCATTTAGACACTGGGGGTACAGCGGTCACAAGACGCCTGCTGCCCTGGCAGGGGTGGCAGGGAGGGAGGTTCATCAGGGTCACGGCCTGGAGAGTTTCTCGTGAGCCTGAAATCATCTTTCCCTGCGCTGGTACCACGAGGCTGCAAGTGGCTGGATCAGCCTCCCGGGCCCACACGTGCGACCTGAGAAACGTCATCAGGTGTTTATCCTCACTCTGTCCTTTATGACCTGATGGTTTTGTAACCATTACTGTACATTTTAAACTGCGGTAGCAGATGAAATGGGGGGGAGGCCTCACTGCCTTGAATATGTTACAATGAGCAGGAGGGGGCTAGAAAGGGTATCAAACCCACTTGCCACCCTCCTCCTGACAGGCAGACCCATCCAGTTGTACCACCCTCGGCTCAAAACCCTTCTGCGGCTTCCTGCTTTCTTAGGGTAAAGAACAAAAACCTCAGCATGGCTCTGAAAGTCCTGCCGCCTGGGCCCCACCTACCCCTGGCCTGCTCCTCCAGCTGCGTCTCAGGCCACTTTATCAGCCGCCTCTGTGCTCAAGCGCGCTCCTGCCTCCTGCCTCCTGCCTCAGGGCCTTTGCACGGGCTCTTCTAGACTTTTCTAGACTCTTCTCCTCCCTCAGCTCCCTTTTTCCAGGGTAACACCTCATCTGTCAGATCTGATCCCAGCCTCGACTGGCATTCCAAGCTCCCCAGGCCACAGGACTTCCCCAGGTATGTGGGAGGTTTATGTCAAAGTGTAATTATACTTGTGTATAATTGTGTAAGATATCACTGGAATTAATTTCAGCTTCCACCTGGTCACACACCCCCACCTCCAACTGTAACCCTCGTGATTTCTGGGACTGCTCCGAGTTTGCTCTGAGATGCTCAGTAATGAAGTCTCTTTGGGAGCGGCTCTTGAGCGCACACGTGGACTTGCTTTATCTGAAAGTCTGTTGTCCTTCATCAGGAAAGAAAGGTTGCAGCCGCCACCTCTTAGTTGTGAGGGTAGGTGTTCATTCTTTCACCTGCTCTGCCAGGCACTGCTCCAGGAGACATCGGGGAACGTGGCACAATACCCACTGCCCTCACGGAGCATTCTCTAATGAGGGAGACAGACCACAAACAAACCCATCCTCCGCTGCCAGGTGGTGGCACGTCGGGTTAAGAAAAGTCACACAGGGCAGTGGTGGCACCTGATACCTTACACCTGTGTGAGGAGGAGCTCTGCTGAGCAGGTGGGAAAGCACAGGTGTCCTGGGCATCATCCACTGCCCCCCAACCATCCTGGGTGGGGAGACAGGCACGTAGGCAACCAGCTTCATGCCTGAGAGGAGGTGAGGCCCCCCAGAGAAAGCATGAGCAGCCCTTCAGAGGCGGCAGGCTGGACAAATCCAAGAAGCCTCGTGGCAGCCCCTCACACCCCTTAGTGAAACGGAGCTGGATTTGGGTCTGAAGTCACATGCACCTGGGGAGGTGTATATCCTGGCCCTGCCATTTGCCACCTGTGTGGCCCTCCCCTCGCTGAGCCTCAGTTTTCTCATGTGTAAGATGGGGACAGTGTTAGTCTCTTCCTCGTAAGGTGGTGGCGAGGCTGCAGTGGGATCAGGAGGGGAGGCCTGCAGGAGCTCTCACTGATCTTTTGATGTTAGTTTGCGGCTGCGCTGGGTCTCCGCCGCTGCTGCGGGCTCTCCCTGGCTGCAGAGCGGGGGCTGCTCTCCAGTTGTAGGGGGGAGCTTCTCCCTGCGGGGGCTTCTCCGCTTGCAGAGCGCAGGCGCGAGGTGCACGGGCTTCAGCAGTCGTGTGCAGGCTCAGTAGTTGCGGCACACAGGCTCGGTTGCCCCTCAGCACGCGGGATCTTCCTGGAGAAGGGGCCAAACCTGTGTCTCCTGCGTTAGCAGGCGCTCTCACAACCACCAGGCCACCAGGGAGGTCCCTGACTTTATTTTTAAGCTGTGCTTTTGAAGAAGGGGGCTCCTCTGGCAGCTCAGATGGTAAAGAATCTGCCTGCAATGCTGGAGACCTGGGTTTGATCCCTGGGTGGGGAATATCCGCTGGAAGAGGGCATGGCAACCCACTCCTGTATTCCTGCCTGAAGAATTCCATGGACAGGGGAGCCTGGTAGGCCACAGTCCATGGGGTCACAAAGAGTCACACGACTGAGCGACTCAGGTTTTCACTTTCACTTTGAAAAAGGGCATTATTTGGGGATGAGGATCCACACCAAGAAAATAAAACAGCTTGAGCTGCGTCCCGAGCTGGGAACCCAGCATAGGCTGCAAGGCGCAGCGGCTCAGCTTGGGAGCAAGCTGGCTAGAAGAGGGGGAGTGGGGAAAAGAAAGTTGAAAAGTGGGGTTGTTACTGAACCGAACTTGCGTCTGTTCACTCGCACACACCAATCTACTGTCAAGCTACTGAGACCTGTTGTGGTGAAGGAAAAAGCGCGGCATTTGTTATACGGTGGCAGACCAGGAGTTCAGGGCAGCCGTCCTCAAAAAACCCAGATTCCCTGATGGGTTTCAGGGAAGCGTTTTGGTTTTGTTCTGATGCATAGTTGATTTACAGTGTTGTTAGCTGCTGGCTATAATTATACGCACATATGCATAACTCTTTTTCACATTCTTTTCCGTCGTGGCTTGCTGCAGGGTGAATACAGCTCCCTGTCTCATACAGCAGGCCCTTGTTTATCTATGTCTGTGAGTCTCTCTGTGTCATAGCGAAGGTCACTTGTGCCGTATTTCAGATTCTACATACAAGTGATATCACATAGTATTTGTCTTTCTCTGACTGACTGGCTTCACCTAGTATGACAGTCTCTAGGCCTCTCACGTTGCTCTAAGTGGCATTCTTTCATTCTTTTTGATGGCTCAGTAGTATTCCACTGTGTTTATGCAACGCATCTTCTTCATCCATCCATCTGTTGCTTGGCATTTAGGTTGCTTCCTTGTCTAGGCTATTGTAAACAATGTTGATATAACGTTGGGATGCATGTATCTTTTAAAGTCATAGCTTACTCTGGATGTATACCTGTGAGTGAGATTGCTGGATCGTATGGCAACTCTGTTTTTGGTTTTAAGGAGCCTCCATACGGTTTTCCATAGCGGCTGCGTCAGTTTACAGGGAAGCATTTTCTTTTTCAGGGAAGCAGTTTTAAAGACCAGCTGAAGGAGGGGAGTCCCAGGCTGTGTAATCAGTTTGTGCACAAGTCTCTGATTGGTTGATGGTGAGGTAACAGGGCGTATCACAGGGGTTAACATTAGCAATCCTCAGGTTCCAGGAGGTCTGGGGGCTATGTTCTCGTGGTCATCGAGTAATTACATCCTTCCATTTGATAGTGGTTTTATCATCTGTAAAACAACCCAGGGAATGTGTATCAGATACTGTGATCTAAGGACTTCAGGGAAGAACTAAAGATTCTTTGACTGCCATGAAAGTGAAAGTGAAGTCACTCAGTCGTGTCCGACTCTTTGCGACCCCGTGAACTGTAGCCCACCAAGCTCCTCTGTCCATGGGATTCTCCAGGCAAGAGTACTGGAGTGGGTTGCCATTTCCTTCTCCAGGGGATCTTCCCGAGCCAGGGATCCAACCAATTGTTTAAACACTGTTTAAATTGTTACCAGTTCTCCTGGCCAAACTGCTACTTTTGTCATGAGGCAGTCCTTTCAATCATTAATTCTTGGCTCCGGGGACGCCTGGAAGACTGTAGCTTTTCCATAAACAAGAGGCAGGCAGAGGGCGTGGGGGAGAGGGTCTGTCACATAAAGGCCCCCTAGGTCCTGCTCGGTTCAAGATGGAGCTAGTGAGATTCTAATTTGGCAGTTTTCAGATTGTGTTTGAAATCTTTTGGGCCACCTCAGTGTATAAAGTAGACCAAAGAGGAGAGTGCAGGCTCTCCTTGAGCTAAGACCCAGGTGCACATTTAAATTCCACATCACTTATGCAGCAGCCTTTCCATTTACTTGTCAGGGCCTCTTTCTCCATCCATAAAACAGAGATAATAGCAGCGACCTTATGGAATTATTGGGAGGAAACGAGATGGAAGAGTGGCATATGGCTAACATTTACCAAGTACTAATAGTTAAAATTTTTAATTAAAAAAATTAATTGTGATGAAATACACAGAACATAAAATTCACCATCCTAACCATTTTTAGCTGTGCATTCACTACCATCAGGTATAATCATGTTCTTCTGCAATCAATCTCCTGACCATTTCAACTTGCTAGTTTGAAACTCTGTGCCCACTAAACGACTTCCCCAGCCCCTCCCCAACCCCTTGCAACCCCTACTTTTACATTCTAGTTCTACCATGTTGGTTACTCTAAATAGCTCATATAAATGGAGCTATACAGTGTTTGTCTTTCTGGGACTAGTCGATTTCATTCAGCATAATGTCCTCAGGGTTATCCATGTTGCAGCATGTTAGAACTTCCTTCTTTTAAGGCTGAAAAACATTCCATTGTATGTATGTAACACATTTTGTTCATCCTTTCATCCACCGATGGCCGCTTGGCTCACCTCCACCATTTTTTGTTGTTGTTCAATCACTGAGTCATGTCCGACTCTTTGAGACCCCATGGACTGTATCATGCCAGGTACCTCTGTCCTTCAGTATCTCCAGTTTACTCAAATTCTTGTCCATTGAGTCAGTGATGCCATCCAACCATCTCTCCCTCTGTTGCCCCCTTCTCCTCCTGCCTTTAATCTTTCCCAGCATCAGGGTCTTTTCCAATGAGTTAGCTCTTTGCATCAGGTGGTCAGAGTTTTGGAATTTTAGCTTCAGCATCAGTCCTTCCAATGAATATTCAGGGTTGATTTCTTTAGGATTGGCTGGTCTGATCTCCTTGCAGTCCAAGAGACTCTCAAGAGTCTTCTCCAGCAGTACAGTTTGAAAGCAGCAATTCTTTGGTGCTCAGCCTTCTTTATGATCCAACTGTCACATCCATGAGTGGAAAAAACCACAGCTCTGACTATACTGATTTTTGTCAGCAAAGTGATGTCTCTGCTTTCTAATACACTGTCTAAGTTTGTCATAGCTTTCTTTCCAAGGAACAAGAGTCTTTTAATATCATGGCTGCAATCACCATCGATAGTGATTCTGGAACCCAGGAAAATAAAATCTGTCACTGCTTCCACTTTTTCCCCTTCCATTTGCGATGAAAAAAACGGGACCAGATGCCATGATCTTAGTTTTTTGAATCTTGAGTTTCAAACCAGCTTTTTCACTCTCCTCTTTAGTTCCTCTCTGCTTTCTGCCGTTAGAGTGGTATCATCTGCACATCTAAGGTTGTTGCTCTTTCTCCTGGCAGTCTTGATTCCAGCTTGTGCTTCATCCAGCCTGGCATTTTGCCTGGTGTACTCTGCTTCACCTTTTAGCTGTTGTGAAGAATGCTGCTGTGAATATGGGTGTGCAAATACCTTTTTGAGACTGTGCTTTGTGAGCAGAAGCGGCATTGTTAGATCATTTACTGTTACAATTTGAAGGTGGGCATGGATGGCTACCCCCGTGTCTTCTCTTGCCCCTCAGAGCAGGAGAGGTCCCTGGGACCCTGTGGGCCAATTTGGAAACCAGTGAGTCAAGTGAACCATTGCAGACTTTGCCGTTTCTCCCCCTTCCTTGCCAGGCAGATTTGCCTCTTAAATTATATTTTAGTTATCCCTAGTGGAAACCACCCTTCATTCAGCAAATGTTTATCGGTTTCTACTATGTTCCATGTGGGCAAAGGGAGATAGACAATAAGCCGTAAACATAAATGAGGAAAGGATATAGTGTGTCAGATAGTGAGGTGTGCTTTGGGCCAGGCGGAGGAGCCAGTTGACAGGGATTGGGATGAGAGGCTGGGGGTGGCATGGTTTTCCTGAGCTGTGAGATTTAAGCAAAGACCAGAAGGAGAGAAGGGAGTTGACCATGTGGTTATCTAGGGGAAGAGCATTTCCAGCAAAGGGAACAGCCAGTGCAAAGGCCTTGAGGTGGGAGCACGCCTGGTGGGATCCCCTGGCAGCCAAGAGGAGGGTGTGTCTGAAGCCAAATGAGTGGAGGAGCCGGGAGGAGAAGGGCAGGGTGCACATGGCCCGGTGGCCACTGTAAGGAGGCTCTGGGTGAGAAGGGAGTGGCTGGAGGTTTGGAGCAGGGAAGGGACGCAATCTGACTCTCGTTTGAGTGGAGCTTTCTAGATGCTGTGGGGTGGATAGCTAGGGGTAAGGGTGGAAAGAGGTGGGAGAGGAGGCTCCTGCCAGAGAGATGATGGCAGCTTGCACTCTGCTGGGAGTCAGGGAAGAAGGGCGCGATGATAAATGAGGACGAAACACCTGAGAGCCTGGCGTCCACCCTTGAGCACACTGTCACCCTTCCCGCCCTGCCCCAGCACCCCACCCCTCCTCCAGGCTCCCAAAGCCGGGCTGGGCTGGGAGCTTGCCCTCCATGCCAACGCCTTTTTTTTTCTTTCCAGTCTGTGCTGGGATTGTCCAAAACCCTCCGGTTCTTCTGCGTTGAGACTGTTGCCTGGACACCTCCTGAGATGGTGCAGTTACCACTGACCTCCAGTTTAACTTCCCGATAGAGGTATAAAATGAATGGGTTTGTCTCCTAAAATGCTGAGAGTGGGGAGTAAGCTGGGCCTGCCTAGGAGCCCACTTCTAGGACCATGTCAGGCTTGTCTTGGGGTGTGTGTGTGTGTGTGTGTGTGTGTGTGTTTTCACGTTGAACTACAGTCTTCAGAATTTCTGGCTTAAGAACAGTACTGTAGCTCTGTTTGTTACAAAGGAATTCTTTGGCCCAATGCTTTTCCTTTTCCTTGGGTCCAGAATAATTAGTCCTCAGCCTTCCTCTGACACTTTAGTTATCTCTCTGCTGCTGCTAAGTCGCTTCAGTCGTGTCCAACTCTGTGCAACCCCATAGACGGCAACCCACCAGGCTCCCCCGTCCCTGGGATTCTCCAGGCAAGAACACTGGAGTGGGTTGTCATTTCCTTCTCCAATGCATGAAAGTGAAAAGTGAAAGTGAAGTCGCTCAGTCGTGTCTGACTCTTCGCGACCCCATGGACTGCAGCCTACCAGGCTCCTCCGCCCATGGGATTTTCCAGGCAAGAGCACTGGAGTGGGGTGCCATTGCCTTCTCCAAGTTATCTCTCTAGTAATGGTTATTTTTAAAACAGATGTATATATTATTCATTTATTTTTTAATTTGGCTGCATGGGGTTTTGGTTGCAGCATGCAGGATCTTTTGTTGCAGCATGCAAATTCTTAGCTGCAGCAGAGAACATTAGCTCTTAGTTCCCCAATCCAGGTTGGAACCCGGGCCCGCTGCATTGGGAGTATGGAGTTTCAGCCACTGGACCCCCAGGGAAGCCCTACTGATGGTTATTTCACTGTACTGCAGAGTCATTTAAAAATTCACCTGTGGCCACTTAACTCAGAAAAAGAGGAAGAAAGAGAGGAAAAGAACATCATGCCCCAGCTGCACCGGGCTCCCCTACCCTGCAATCCCCCCGCCAACACACACACACAGACACACACACACACACACGCACCAAAATTTAAAAAAAAGGCCACAGTTGGCTTGCTTTTAAGAAAAGCAAATGAAGTTCATTCTTGCATGACGTCTTTTAAAGACTAGGTCCTGCAGAACTTCCCCAACCAGGGATTGAGCTTGCCCCCCCAGCTGTGGAAATGCAGTCTTAACCAGTGGACCACCAGGAAAGTCCACAGGCCTTGGAGTTTTAATGATGATTTAAGGGCTTCCCTGGTGGCTCAGTGGTAAGGAATCCACCCGCCAGTGCCCGAGACTCAGGTTTAATCCCTGGGTCAGGAAGATCCCCTGGAGAAGGAAATGGCAACCCACTCCAGTATTCTTCCCTGGAGAATCCCATGGACAGAGGAGCCTGGCAGGATACAGTCCCAGGGTCACGAAGAGGCAGACATGACTGAGCGACTAAACAGCAACACCACAGAACTTTCCAGGAGGATGCTGACCACATCCGCTTCTCTCCCCAGTGCTAGCTGTGGGATTCGGGCCGCTGCAAGAAGAAATCCCACCGCACTGTTTATGGCATCCATCAAGAAATGTGAGTCGAGCACCGCTGTGGGTGCCTGTAGAACCCAGGACAGAGGTTCGGGAGTGACCATCTCCCCTAGTACTGACAGAAATAGCCCAGCCTGTTTTCTTTGGTGACTGATAATATGACCTGTAAGACAAGAGGCATGCCTGCGGTGCGGTAAAACATGTTCCTGTTCCAGGCTGGCCGCCCGCGTCCCGCCTCGGGGCCACGAGTCCAGCCGTGGGCCGGTGTCCTCCCTGGGCACCTCCCCAGTGCGTGTCGTTTCCCTGAGCGGCCGGGCTCTCCTGGGGCAGAGGCAGACCTTCCTCAGCGCTCCTTGGGGTCTTCGTGTCACCTGGGCAGGGACAAGATCCCCAGGGAGTCGGGACTCCTCCCGGCATCAGTGATGTGCTGAGTCCAGGGTGGTGCTGGGCGGCCCTGTGCACGCGAGGTGGCCCCGGGCACAGAGGCACCTCCAGCCCTGACCAGCAGGGTCTTTGGCTCACCGCAGGAATCCAGCACCCTTTCGCCCTCTCTCTCAGAATCGGTCCAGCTTCTCAGACACACTTGAGACTCTCGGTTCAGCTTTGGACTGGATCCTGATCCCTAACCAGACCAAGGAGTGGAGGCCACTGAGGACCAGTACACACAATTCAGGCGGCAGCCCCGCCTCCAGCCTTAGCCGCCACCGCACTGCCTCGGTCGAAGGAGTCTGGGGCCCATCCCATCCCGCTGGCCGGTCTGTGGAGTTGGAACCCTGGGCTCCTCCATCCCACCGTCACGGATGGCTAAGAGTTGCCCTTGTCCATCTTGTTGATTACAGGACCTGCTGGTCAAAGGAAGGGGACTTAATCATGACCTCACCCACACTGGCTCAGCTGGGCCACGTGCAGCCAGGGCTTTCTGAGATAAAGCACTCCCCTTCTAGTGATCAAACACACAACAATTTTTAATTAAATTTTTTTAATTATTAAAGCTTTAATGGCCCAGTGGTAAAGAATCCACCTTGGAATGCAAAAGACTTGGATTCAGTCCCCAGTCAGGACGACCTAGCATCCCACAAGCCCCAGAGCAGCTAAGGCCACCTGCCACGGCCCGTGTGCTCTGGAACCTCCACCCCACAAGTAGAGAGTCCACACGCCACAGCGGAAGATCCTGTGTGCCGCAGCTAAGACCTGACTCAGCCGGATAAGTAGGTAAATATTCTTGTTAACAAGCTCTAATAAGCTTGCAACAGAAAAATGTTAGAAATCCAGAAAAAAAGAATAAAAACCAATTACTTCTAGGCTTACAGCCCTGCCACCGAGTAAAAACTATCAATGACGGTTTTTTTTTTAAGTGGAGGATAATTGCTTTACAATGTTATGTTGACTTCTGCCATACAACAACTCGGATCAGCCATAAGTACATGTATATGTGTATATATATATATACACCCTCCCCTCAAGCCTCCCTCCCACCCCTCTAGGTCATCAGAAAGGGTCAGCTGGGCTCCTTGTGTTATAGAGCAGCTTCCCATTAGCTGTCTGTTTTACATATGGCAGTGTGTATGTTGGTAAAGAAGCAAGGTCTGATGGTATAAAGAGCAATATTGCACAGGAACCTGGAATGTTAGGTCCATGAATCAAGGAAAATTGGAAGTGGTCAAACAAGAGATGGCAAGAGTGAACGTCAACATTTTAGGAATCAGAGAACTAAAATGGACCGGAATGGGTGAATTTAACTCAGGTGACCATTATATCTACTACTGTGGGCAGGAATCCCTTAGAAGAAATGGAGTAGCCATCATGGTCAACAAGAGTCCGAAATGCAGTACTTGGATGCAATCTCAAAAATGACAGAATAATCTCTGTTCATTTCCAAGGCAAACCATTCAATATTACGGTGATCCAAGCCTATGCCCCAACCAGTAATGCTGAAGAAGCTGAAGTTGAACAGTTTCTATGAAGACCGTTTAGAACTAACACCCAAAAAAAGATGTCCTTTTCATTATAGGGGACTGGAATGCTAAAGTAGGAAATCAAGAAACACCTGGAGTAACAGGTAAATTTGGCCATGGAGTATGGAATGAAGCAGGGCAAAGGCTAATAGAATTTTGCCAAGAGAACACACTGGTCATAGCAAACACCCTCTTCCAACAACACAAGAGAAGACTCTACAAATGGACATCACCAGATGGTTAACACCGAAATCAGATTGATTATATTCTTTGCAGCCAAAGATGGAGAAGCTCTATACAGTCAGCAAAAACAAGACTGGGAGCTGACTGTGGCTCAGATCATGAACTCCTTATTGCCAAATTCAGACTGAAATTGAAGAAAGTAGGGAAAACCACTAGACCATTCAGGTATGACCTAAATCAAATCCCTTATGACTATACAATGGAAGTGAGAAATAGATTTAAGGGCCTAGATCTGATAGATAAGAGTGCCTGATGAACTATGGAATGAGGTTCGTGACATTGTACGGGAGACAGGGATCAAGACCATCCCCATGGAAAAGAAATGCAAAAAAGCAAAATGGCTGTCTGGGGAGGCCTTACAAATAGCTGTGAAAAGAAGAGAGGCGAAAAGCAAAGGAGAAAAGGAAAGATATAAGCACCTGAATGCAGAGTTCCAAAGAATAGCAAGAAGAGATAAGAAAGCCTTCTTCAGCGATCAATGCAAAGAAATAGAGGAAAACAACAGAATGGGAAAGACTAGAGATCTCTTCAAGAAAATTAGAGATACCAAGGGAACATTTCATGCAAGGATGGGCTCGATAAAGGACAGAAATGGTATGGACCTAACAGAAGCAGAAGATATTAAGAAGAGGTGGCAAGAATACACAGAAGAACTGTACAAAAAAGATCTTCACGACCCAGATAATCATGATGATGTGATCACTAATCTAGAGCCAGACATCTTGGAATGTGAAGTCAAGTGGGCCTTAGAAAGCATCACTACGAACAAAGCTAGTGGAGGTGATGGAATTCCAGTTGAGCTGTTTCAAATCCTGAAAGATGATGCTGTGAAAGTGCTGCACTCAATCTGCCAGCAAATTTGGAAAACTCAGCAGTGGCCACAGGACTGGAAAAGGTCAGTTTTCATTCCAATTCCAAAGAAAGGCAATGCAAAAGAATGCTCCAATTACCGCACAATTGCACTCATCTCACATGCTAGTAAAGTAATGCTCAAAATCCTCCAAGCCAGGCTTCAGCAATACGTGAACCGTGAACTCCCTGATGTTCAAGCTGGCTTTAGAAAAGGCAGAGGAACCAGAGATCAAATTGCCAACATCTGCTGGATCATGGAAAAAGCAAGAGAGTTCCAGAAAAACATCTATTTCTGCTTTATTGACTATGCCAAAGCCTTTGTCTGTGTGGATCACAATAAACTGTGGAAAATTCTGAAAGAGATGGGAATACCAGACCATCTGATGTGTCTCTTGAGAAACCTGTATGCAGGTCAGGAAGCAACAGTTAGAACTGGACATGGAACAACAGACTGGTTCCAAATAGGAACTGGACATGGAACAACAAACAGACTGGTTCCAAATAGAAAAAGGAGTACGTCAAATAAGCAGGTATTGTCACCCTGCACCTCAGATATGCAGATGACACCACCATTATGGCAGAAAGTGAAGAGGAACTAAGAAGCCTCTTGATGAAAGTGAAGGAGGAGAGCGAAAAAGTTGGCTTAAAGTTCAACATTCAGAAAACAAAGATCATGGCATCTGGTCCCATTACTTCATGGGAAATAGATGGGGAAACAGTGGAAACAGTGTCAGACTTTATTTTTGGGGGGCTCCAAAATCACTGCAGATGGTGATTGCAGCCATGAAATTAAAAGACACTTTCTGCTTGGAAAGAAGGTAATGACTAATCTAGATAGCATATTTTAAAGCAGAGATATTACTTTGCCGACTAAGGTCCGTCTAGTCAAGGCTATGGTTTTTCCAGTGGTCATGTATGGATGTGAGAGTTGGACTGTGAAGAAGGCTGAGCACCGAAGAATTGATGCTTTTGAACTGTGGTGTTGGAGAAGACTCTTGAGAGTCCCTTGGAAGTCCCAAGAAGATCCAAGCAGTCCGTCCTAAAGGAGATCAGTCCTGGGTGCTCATTGGAAGGACTGATATTGAAGCTGAAACTGCAGTACTTTGGCCACCTCATGCGAAGAGCTGACTCATTGGAAAAGACCCTGATGCTGGGAGGGGTTGGGGGCAGGAGGAGAAGGGGACGACAGAGGATGAGATGGCTGGATGGCATCACCAACTTGATGGACATGGGTTTGGGTAGACTCCGAGAGTTGTTGATGGACAAGGAGGCCTGGCGTACTGCGATTCACGGGGTCACAAAGAGTCAGACGTAACTGAGCGACTGAACTGAACTGAACTGATGTTGGTAAAGAATCTGCCTTCAATGCAGGAGATCCTGGTTCAATTCCTGGGTCAGGAAGATCCACTGGAGAAGGGATAGGCCACCCTCTCCTGTATTCTTGAGTTTCCCTGGTGGCTCAGATGGTAAAGAATCTGCTTGCAATGCGGGAGACCTGGGTTTGACCCCTGGGTTGGGAAGATCCCCTGGAGAAGAGAAAGGCTACCCACTCCAGGATTCTGGCCTGGAGAACTGCGTGGACTGTTCAGAGCTGGACACGACCGAGCGACTTTCACTTGCATACGGTAGTATGTGCATGAGGATCATTGACATTTTGATGTATTGCCTTGTGGTCTTCATGCTCTGTGAAACATTTTTTAGAAACAGCTGGCTTCATATCGTGTATCCCATGGTGTACTGTTAACCACTTCCCTGGAAAACAGATTCCCTTCATCTGTGGGGCTTGCCAGTCTCTGTGATGGAAATAGCCCCTCTGTGGCCCGTTTCAGGCTCCCAGCGTCACTGAACGCAGAGCTGGGAGAGGTGCTGACACCAGCACACCATATTAGGATTTAAGATCATCATCCATCGGGGACTTCCCTGGCAGTCCAGTGGTTAAGACCTCTACTTCCCATGCAGGGGGTGTGGGTTTGATCCCTGGCTGCGGAGCTAAGATTCCACATGCCTCCAGGCCAAAAAACCAAAACATAAAGCAGAAGCAATATTGTAACAAATTCATAGACTTTAAAATGGCCCCCATCAAAAACAAATTTCTTTTTAAATCTCTTCATTCTGATCTTATAATCAATACACAGTCATTGTTGAAAATTCATAAAATTTAAACATATAAAGAAAAGATTAAAATCATACAGAATCTGCAGCCACCAACCCCTACCCGCTCCACTCTGCCCCAGTGTACAGACAGTCACTGTCAGCCACCTTGATGTAAGTCCAACAGTCCCCTCCATGCAAGTAGAAACAAGAAATAGCTGTCTTCAGAGTTCAAAAGCAATCCATCTCTGTGACACTGGGGAAATCCAGAAAAGTCTCTGGTATCCCACCATCCAGAGATCCCTGTGGTGACTGTTCTTCTAGACATTTTACTTGTCTGTCTTTTTAATATGGTTGGACTTGTGGCTTGAATCTCCTGGTTTATAGTCATACTACATGCTTGTGCCTCATAGGAAGGTAACATCCAGGGGAAGCGTGTTACCACTGTTAATTGATTAAAAACCCTTTGGAGGGTTAAGAGTCTGCAATTCCACTGCAGGGGCCTTGGGTTCAGTTCCTGGTCCGGGAACTAAGGTTCTGCATGCCACACAGCATGGCCAAAAAGAGACCTTACTGAAGCTTGAAGAGGCAGAAAATATTCTGGCTCCTTGAACAGTTTGGGTCGCTGAGCATCTTTGGGCATCCTTGGGCTGAGTGTTATTTGGGTCCCTGAGCATCTTTTTGGTTCTTCAGAAACACCTTCTCTCCTCTCCCTCTGGGCTCTGGGACGTCTCTGGGTCATTCCAGATGCTGGGCCCTTGTTCCATCTGTCTTCCTCATCTGATGCTTGAGGGCAGGGTAAGAAGAGTGCCTTTCCAGAGAGACTCACCAGGAAAATCTAGCTTTGCTTACACCTCAGAACTCCTCCATTCACTCGTTCATATCACAGGCAATTTCTGAGCGCTCACTCCGTGGCACGCAAATGGCTGGGCCCTGGAATACTGGTCCGGAGGAGACCCAGTGCCAGCCCTCTGCCGCCAGGCTAGCCAGGCGGGTGCAGCACCGTGGCTCAGGGTATGAAGACTTAGAATTCGTGCCAAGAGCCAGGCTGCGCTCGATGAATGATCGATGCCTACAGACCTGGGGGGCAAAGGCCAGAAGTAGGGTCAGGGCTCCCCTGAGCCCCGGGGCTAACCTCCCTCTTTCCCACGGGCCTCCTCCCTGTCCCACACCCTATGGATCCATGGGCTGGTTTTTCTGATTTGTTCCTCCAGGGCAATTTGCATATTTCTCCAAGAACTTCCAAGAAGCTGGACAGCCTGTTTTCAGACTTAGAGAGAAGGGAAGCCCAAGGTTGTTTCTTGACATCTGGGTAAGTATTATATAAGGTTTCTTTCTCTTCAGAACCTTGGTCATTGTTTAAAATGATCTTTCTTTTTCAGTGTTTTCTTTCTATTTTCTTTCCAACTCCTTGTATGAAATAGAATGATCTTAATTTAAATGTTTTGAGTTTACGTGTTGTCTGTCTCCCTGCTACAGTGTAGCTCCATGGTGGAAGGTGGTTGTCTGTGCGTCTTAGTCACTGCTGGGTCCCCAGCATGTAAGACAGCATCTGTACATATTTATTGTATTTATCTGGTACGTATTTGGTAAATTAACTGATTGATTTGGAGTGGAGGTGAATATTTATTTTGGGTTTATTTTAACTTAAGGTTCTCAAATTCTATAGCAATGCCCCACTGCTTTTTTCTTTTTACTTGATTATGGACTCACAGGCAGCTGCAGAAGTAGCGCTGAGAGGCCCAGTGTGCCCTCCCTCGGCTCTGCACGTGGCCCTGGCCTTCACAGTCAGGGTGGACTCCTCAGCTGGGCGGGACTTGGTCCCGCAGGGGGTAGCCCCTGGCAGCTTCCCCTCCAACCTCATTTCTTCCCTCCCCGCCTCTACACCCACCATTGTCCAAGCCCTGGCTACACTGAGCGTCCTTTTGGTTCTTCAAAAGCATCTTCTGTCTTCTCCATTTGGGGCTGACACGTTGTCTCCTCTGCCGGGAACATTCTCCTCCACTGACCCGGCCCGTCTGAGGCCGCCTTCTCCGGGAAGCCGGTTCTGGGCTCCCCTGTGTGTCTGGCTGCCTGGGTTTCCCCTGCGCGGCATCTGCCCACTGCTTTGCTGTTGTCTGTTTACCTGTCTGTGTCTGCCACTATCCTGGATCGCCTTCCCCGGCCCGTCTCGGCTCCTGCAGGCCTCTGCTGGAGCGGCCCCTTTCGTCGGATACCACTGCCACCCCCTCCTTCCTCATCACTTCATACTCGCCTCCCCTGGTTGCGCTTCCCTGGCAGTCACCTAATATTTAACTGGATATTTATCTGTTTATCTGCGTACTTACTGGTTACTTGGGCTTCCCTGGTGACTCGGATGGTAAAGAACCCGCCTGTAGTGCAGAAGACCCCAGGCTCTCAGTGCAGGTCCAGTCCTCAGGTGGGGAAGACCCCTGGAGGAGGGCATGGCCGCCCACTCCAATACTCCTGCCTGGAGAATCCCATGGACAGAGGAGCCTGGCAGGCTACAGTCCACAGGGTTGCAAAGAGTCGGGCACGACTGAGCAACTAACACTATCACTTATTACTCATTCATTTAGTGGACTGTTAAGAGCCTGGACCATGCATTCAGTTCCTCTGAGTGAAAAAAAGTTCCACCACTTAGTAGCTATGTGATTATGGGCAAGTTACTTAAATTATTATGATTATGACGTATCAGTATAGTATTGCCTGTCTCCCTCCTGAATGTGAGCCCCTTTAGGGGGGGAATTTGTCAGTTTTGTCCCGTGATCTGCCCCAAGGCTGCCCAGAACAGGGCATCCTGCCTCGTATATCCTTCTTCATTCATCCAGCAAGTAGTGATTGAACACCAACCATATTCCACGGCTGGCTCAGAAAGCTATGGGTACAGCAGTGAAAAAACACCCAGGGGCCTGCCTCAAGAAGTTTGCATTCTACTTATGTACACAAGTAAACAAATAATCTAAAAATATATTACTTAAAATGGAAGTAAGTATTACAGAAATAGAACAGGGGTACTGGGTTAGAGAAGCGGAGTGGCTTGGCCTAGAGGAGGTGACATTCGGCCTGAAGCCAGAATGATGTGAAGGACAAATGCAAAGTGTCCCAGGCTGGGAGGACAGCAGGTGCAAAGGCCCAGGGGGAGGACCAGCTTGCGTATTTGAAGAGTGAAAAGACAGCCAGTGTGGCTATGGTGCAGTGAACACAGTGGGCACGGGGTGCATAGGCTGGGATTTAGAGGCAGGCAGGGGCCAGATCAGGACTGTGTAGACCACCATGAAAGGACTGGTCTTCATCCTGGGGCGATGGGAGGCCTCTGGAGGACTTTAGGCAGCTGAGTGACATGACCGCTGTGTATGACAACAAGGCCGCTCGGGCTGCTGTGCAGGGCGTGGATTTATAGGGGCGTCATGAGTGTATTTTGTTGAATGGATGGACGAGTGGATGAATGGATGAATTTGGCCTGAGCTGAGTTCTTCGGGCACTCAACACACCCTCTTCCCTGCCGTGATTAGAGGCAGGCCAGCTTAGGATTCTCTGATTAGAAGGCTGTTTCTTCCTGAGCTGAGAACTAACATGGGGTTCTCCAAATACAAGCCCAATAAAATGCCATCGTGGGCTCCTCTGGGTAGGAGCAGCAGTTACTCCAGCCTCCAAATGGCACGTGGTGGTGTGGATTAAAGGTAGTAGGGATCGCCAGGTCTGCTGACCTCAGGGCCGGCACTGCCCCCGCTCATCATCTTAGTTCATGGTTCGCGCCTCTCCTCTGTTCATGGCCATGGTCTGGGCTGATTATCCACACCAGGGAGTTCAGTTCAGGCACCCAGTCGTGTCTGACTCTTTGCGACCCCATGGACTGCAGCACACCAGGCCTCCCTGTCCATCACCAGCTCCCGGAGCTTGCTCAAACTCATGTCCAGCAAATCAGTGATGCCATCCAACCGTCTCATCCTCTGTCGTCCGCTTTTCCTCCCGCCTTCAATCTTTCCCAGCATCAGGGTCTTTGCCAGTGAGTCAGTTCTTCTCATCAGGTGGCCAAAGTATTGGAGTTTCAGCTTCAGCATCAGTCCTGCCAGTGAATATTCAGAATTGATTTCCTTTAGGATGGACTGGTTTGATCTTCTTGAAAAGCTCTGACCAACCTAGAGAGCATATTGAAAAGCAGAGACATTACTTTGCCAACAAAGGACTGTCTAGTCAAAGCTATGGTTTTTCCAGTAGTCATGTATGGATGTGAGAGTTGGACCATAAAGAAGGCTGAGTGCCGAAGGATTGATGCTTTTGAACTGTGGTGTTGGGGAAGACTCTTGAGTGTCCCTTGGACAGCAAGGAGCTAGGGAAATCCACTCCAAAAGATCTTGAACCTGGGTTCCTGGAGCAACCATTGGAGGCCAGTATTGCTGGGTGACATTGGGCAAGGTCTTAACCTGTCTGGCCCTCAGTTGCTCCATCTGAAATAAGGGGAGGAAAATCCCTGTGCCTGACGCAGAAGAGAGAACATGGGGTTTGGAACCAAAGTCTGGTTTGATTTTCGTCATGTACTTACTGTGTGACCCTAGGGAAATCACTTGACCTCTCTGAGCTTATAGTTACAGGAGAGAGGCATAATGCCTCACATGCTACTTAACCTTACATGGTAATTGAAAGAATTAAATGGATTTACAGTGTTTTGTAAACTGTTAACCTACTGTCCAGATGTTGGTTTGTGGCTTTTAACTAGCTCAGAGTTATTTTGAAAAACAGGTGCCATGTTATTCGCCAACAGACTTTTAAATAATCCCTCCATAGATGTAATATTTTGAAAACAAAAGATTTTATTGCTCAGCTGGATGAGAATGAATTGTGAGCCAAAGTCAGTGTGGCATATGGGTATTAAACTAGAAATCTCTGGGCAATAAGATGAATGTGTAAAACGGAGATGGTGCAAAACAAACAGAAAAAAATGGGTGGACTCCTCAGCTGGGCGGGACTTGGTCCCGCAGGGGGTAGCCCCTGGCAGCTTCCCCTCCAACCTCATTTCTTCCCTCCCCGCCTCTACACCCACCATTGTCCAAGCCCTGGCTACACTGAGCGTCCTTTTGGTTCTTCAAAAGCATCTTCTGTCTTCTCCATTTGGGGCTGACACGTTGTCTCCTCTGCCGGGAACATTCTCCTCCACTGACCCGGCCCGTCTGAGGCCGCCTTCTCCGGGAAGCCGGTTCTGGGCTCCGCTGTGTGTCTGGCTGCCTGGGTTTCCCCTGCGCGGCATCTGCCCACTGCTTTGCTGTTGTCTGTTTACCTGTCTGTGTCTGCCACTATCCCGGATCGCCTTCCCCGGCCCGTCTCGGCTCCTGCAGGCCTCTGCTGGAGCGGCCCCTTTCGTCGGATACCACTGCCACCCCCTCCTTCCTCATCACTTCATACTCGCCTCCCCTGGTTGCGCTTCCCTGGCAGTCACCTAATATTTAACTGGATATTTATCTGTTTATCTGCGTACTTACTGGTTACTTGGGCTTCCCTGGTGACTCGGATGGTAAAGAACCCGCCTGTAGTGCAGAAGACCCCAGGCTCTCAGTGCAGGTCCAGTCCTCAGGTGGGGAAGACCCCTGGAGGAGGGCATGGCCGCCCACTCCAATACTCCTGCCTGGAGAATCCCATGGACAGAGGAGCCTGGCAGGCTACAGTCCACAGGGTTGCAAAGAGTCGGGCACGACTGAGCAACTAACACTATCACTTATTACTCATTCATTTAGTGGACTGTTAAGAGCCTGGACCATGCATTCAGTTCCTCTGAGTGAAAAAAAGTTCCACCACTTAGTAGCTATGTGATTATGGGCAAGTTACTTAAATTATTATGATTATGACGTATCAGTATAGTATTGCCTGTCTCCCTCCTGAATGTGAGCCCCTTTAGGGGGGGAATTTGTCAGTTTTGTCCCGTGATCTGCCCCAAGGCTGCCCAGAACAGGGCATCCTGCCTCGTATATCCTTCTTCATTCATCCAGCAAGTAGTGATTGAACACCAACCATATTCCACGGCTGGCTCAGAAAGCTATGGGTACAGCAGTGAAAAAACACCCAGGGGCCTGCCTCAAGAAGTTTGCATTCTACTTATGTACACAAGTAAACAAATAATCTAAAAATATATTACTTAAAATGGAAGTAAGTATTACAGAAATAGAACAGGGGTACTGGGTTAGAGAAGCGGAGTGGCTTGGCCTAGAGGAGGTGACATTCGGCCTGAAGCCAGAATGATGTGAAGGACAAATGCAAAGTGTCCCAGGCTGGGAGGACAGCAGGTGCAAAGGCCCAGGGGGAGGACCAGCTTGCGTATTTGAAGAGTGAAAAGACAGCCAGTGTGGCTATGGTGCAGTGAACACAGTGGGCACGGGGTGCATAGGCTGGGATTTAGAGGCAGGCAGGGGCCAGATCAGGACTGTGTAGACCACCATGAAAGGACTGGTCTTCATCCTGGGGCGATGGGAGGCCTCTGGAGGACTTTAGGCAGCTGAGTGACATGACCGCTGTGTATGACAACAAGGCCGCTCGGGCTGCTGTGCAGGGCGTGGATTTATAGGGGCGTCATGAGTGTATTTTGTTGAATGGATGGACGAGTGGATGAATGGATGAATTTGGCCTGAGCTGAGTTCTTCGGGCACTCAACACACCCTCTTCCCTGCCGTGATTAGAGGCAGGCCAGCTTAGGATTCTCTGATTAGAAGGCTGTTTCTTCCTGAGCTGAGAACTAACATGGGGTTCTCCAAATACAAGCCCAATAAAATGCCATCGTGGGCTCCTCTGGGTAGGAGCAGCAGTTACTCCAGCCTCCAAATGGCACGTGGTGGTGTGGATTAAAGGTAGTAGGGATCGCCAGGTCTGCTGACCTCAGGGCCGGCACTGCCCCCGCTCATCATCTTAGTTCATGGTTCGCGCCTCTCCTCTGTTCATGGCCATGGTCTGGGCTGATTATCCACACCAGGGAGTTCAGTTCAGGCACCCAGTCGTGTCTGACTCTTTGCGACCCCATGGACTGCAGCACACCAGGCCTCCCTGTCCATCACCAGCTCCCGGAGCTTGCTCAAACTCATGTCCAGCAAATCAGTGATGCCATCCAACCGTCTCATCCTCTGTCGTCCGCTTTTCCTCCCGCCTTCAATCTTTCCCAGCATCAGGGTCTTTGCCAGTGAGTCAGTTCTTCTCATCAGGTGGCCAAAGTATTGGAGTTTCAGCTTCAGCATCAGTCCTGCCAGTGAATATTCAGAATTGATTTCCTTTAGGATGGACTGGTTTGATCTTCTTGAAAAGCTCTGACCAACCTAGAGAGCATATTGAAAAGCAGAGACATTACTTTGCCAACAAAGGACTGTCTAGTCAAAGCTATGGTTTTTCCAGTAGTCATGTATGGATGTGAGAGTTGGACCATAAAGAAGGCTGAGTGCCGAAGGATTGATGCTTTTGAACTGTGGTGTTGGGGAAGACTCTTGAGTGTCCCTTGGACAGCAAGGAGCTAGGGAAATCCACTCCAAAAGATCTTGAACCTGGGTTCCTGGAGCAACCATTGGAGGCCAGTATTGCTGGGTGACATTGGGCAAGGTCTTAACCTGTCTGGCCCTCAGTTGCTCCATCTGAAATAAGGGGAGGAAAATCCCTGTGCCTGACGCAGAAGAGAGAACATGGGGTTTGGAACCAAAGTCTGGTTTGATTTTCGTCATGTACTTACTGTGTGACCCTAGGGAAATCACTTGACCTCTCTGAGCTTATAGTTACAGGAGAGAGGCATAATGCCTCACATGCTACTTAACCTTACATGGTAATTGAAAGAATTAAATGGATTTACAGTGTTTTGTAAACTGTTAACCTACTGTCCAGATGTTGGTTTGTGGCTTTTAACTAGCTCAGAGTTATTTTGAAAAACAGGTGCCATGTTATTCGCCAACAGACTTTTAAATAATCCCTCCATAGATGTAATATTTTGAAAACAAAAGATTTTATTGCTCAGCTGGATGAGAATGAATTGTGAGCCAAAGTCAGTGTGGCATATGGGTATTAAACTAGAAATCTCTGGGCAATAAGATGAATGTGTAAAACGGAGATGGTGCAAAACAAACAGAAAAAAAACAAGAGATGGTGGGTGAGGTGTCTGGCTAAGAGGTCTAGCTTTGGGTTCTATTCTGCTGTTTTCTGGCATATGACCCAGGCCCAGATCCTCCTCCTCCGAGCCGGTTCCCCCAGGAACAGGGAGAAAGTGGACACTGTGTTAGTACCTGGCTCATAGAGCCGGCTGAGACCGTGTGTGTTAAAACTGCAGCCTGGGGGCCTGGCATCCAGCGACGGCTCCCTTTGTTGCCTCTTGCTCTTATTTATGCTCCTTTGCTGTGTGCCAGGCACTGTGCTGAGCGTTTGTTTGTTTGTTTGTTGATAATTTTATACATTTATTTCTTTAACATTTATGTAGTGTGAGCCCAGTGCCAAGTTCTGTTTTTTCAGTGCTTTATAAATACTGACTTGCATGGCGTGTTCCTCGTTGCTTGCACAGATCTTCCAGACACACACTATTATAGTCCGTTTGTAGGTGAAGGAATCCAAGTGCAGAGAGGCTGAGCTTCCCAAAGCCCCACACCTATGGGAAGGAGCCCTTGGATTCACACCGCCTGTCTGGTCCCGAGCCTGCGTTGTATCCGCGGTACCTGTGGTCACGGCTGGCTACCCTCCTGGTCCCCGCTCCCAGGGCCCTTGCAGGCCTGGCCGGGCTTGGTTTGTCCCTACCCCTGCCTTCCCTCCGTCCTCTTCAGCCGCTGGCAAAGAACAGGGTAGAGGGAGGGGCAGAGGGAGGGCAGGGCGACCTTGCTCCCTCCCGGCCTCTCCGTGGCTGCGCCGGGCCTCTCCGTGGCTGCGCTGGGCCTCTCTGTGGGCGCAGGCTTCTCTCGTGTGCCGCACGGACTCTGGAAAGCTCGGGCTCAGAAGGTGCGGGGTGTGGGCTTAGTTGCCCCGCAGATGTGGGATCTTGGTTTCCCAGTCAGGGATCGAACTCACATCTCCTGCATTGGAAAGCAGATTCTTAACCACTGGACCATCAGGGAAGTCCCCCAAATACACAGATCTTCAGTATACAGTTCAGTGGATTTTAAAATCACCACCTGGGTCAAGACACAGAACATTTTCATCACCTAGAAGCCTTTCTGTATCCCTTCTGAGCCAGTATTCCTCCCAGTGGCAACCCCTCTTCTGACCCTTCTCACTATAGATTGGTTTGACCTATTCTCCAAGTTCATATAAACATAATTCTACAGTATGTACTCTAGCGAATGCCTGTCTGCTTGTCATTAAGATTCACTCATGTTGAGTCTGCGCGTCAGACTTTGTTCTTTTTGCGTTGCTGTGTGGCATTCCATGGTATGACTAGACATAGGCTGTCTGTTCTCCTGTGAGTGAAAGTGTTGGTGGCTTCATTTGGAACTATTATGAATGAAGTTCCTCTGAGCATTCATGTACGTGTCTTTTGGGGGACATAAGCCCTCATTTCTCAGGAATGGAATTGCTGGGGTGTAGGGAAGACATTTGTTTAACTTTAGTGGATAAAATGAGACCATTTTACCCATGGTTGTACCAAGTTACATTTTCACCAGCTGCATATGGAAGTTCTATTTGCTCCTTATTCTGTTAGTATTATAGGTCTTTTTTAGTTTTAATCCTTCTGATAGGCGAATGGACTTGGGCTTTTTTCCTTTTAAAATTTGTTTGCTGGGTCAGGGGTTAGTCGCAGGATCTTTAGTTCTGATGTTCGAGCCCTTGGTTGCAGCCTGTGGGATCTAGTTCCCCAACCAGGGATTGAACCCCAGCCCCCTGCACTGGGGGAGTGGAGTCCGAGCTGCTGGACCACCAGGGGCGTCCCTCACTGGAGTTTTTCATTTACGTGTCCTCAGTGACTCGTTCACACTCCCGCCCGTATGCTTGCAGGTTCTGTCTGTCTTTTTTCTTCGTCAGCACTTGGTGTTGTCAGGTTTTTAAGCTTAGCCATTCTGATGGGTGAGTAGCCTTGTCTTGCTGGGGTTTTTATTTTTGTTTCTCTGATTCATGATGATGTTGAACTCCTCTGCGTGTGCTTATAAACCACTTTTGTGAGGATACATGATGTCTTTTGTGAAGGGCCTATTCAGGTCTTTTGCTGATCTTAAATTTGCTTTGTTTCTTCTTCTTAGTGACTTGTAAGAGTTGTTATCATTCTGGGGATACCCAGCCTTTGTGATAAACACATTTGAAAATATCTCCCCCTCCCCCACCGCCCAGTCTCTTAAAGATGATAAATAGAAGTTTATCATTTGAATGAGGGCTGATTTATCCACTTTTTCTTTTATGATGGGTAGTTTCTGTGTCCTGTTGAAGGAGGCTTTGCCAACCTGCTGAAAACAGTCTTTCACTGGGATTTTTTCCTGCAGGACTGGAAATGGCCTCAAGGGACGGGTCGGGCCCGAGGCTGCCCCGGGTGGCTGAGCCGGGTGTGGAGGGGGAGCCACGTCTGCCCACGGGCCGGGAGCTGACCGAGGCCAACCGCTTCACCTACGCCGCCCTCTGCGGCATCTCCTTGTCCCAGCTCTTCCCAGAGCCCGAGCAAAGGTGAGTGCTTCTGTCTCACAGAGAGATGGTCGTGCCATTTCAAGGAGATGAGTTCTGGCAGCCGGGCAGCCTTCCAGGTGCTGCCAGACAGGACAAAGAGGAGAAAGCCGTTGTCCTTGCCTTTAGAGAACTCACAGCATCGTAGGGGGACAGCGATCCCTCATTCGGTACCCTCCCATTTATACCTTCACGAGGCATTTAAGGGGCGCCTACTGTTTCACCAGGCGCCGCTTGAAGCACATGGAAAGTGGACGTGAATAAGATCAACAGGGCCACCTCTGCCCCTGCACTCGAGGACACCCCCTAACAGCGGGACAAGATGTCTGTGCACTCAGTGAGCACGGACTGCATACTGAGGATTGTGCAAGGCCCTGTGGAGAAAGCAAAGGAAAGCAGGGCCTGGCTCCTGTTCTCCTGGTGCTTACAATCAGGGGGCTGAAACCAGGCGTCTGGGTTTGTGTGCATGTGTGTTTAATTTTTCTTTATGTGTGTGTGACTGCCAGCCTCCGTTACTGCGCGTGGGCTTTCTCTAGTTGCGGTGAGCGGAGGCCGCTCCCTGGCTGCGGGGTGTCTCGCCTCGGTCTCTCTCACCACCGAGCGCGGGCTCCAGGGAGCACCATCTTCAGCAGTTGCCGCCTGTGGGCTTCATTCCCCAAAGTGGAAGGGAAAGTTGCTCAGTCCTTCCGACTCTTTCCGGCCCCACGGACTATACATACAGTCCATGGAGTTCTCCAGGCCAGAATCCTGGAGTGGGGAGCCTTTCCCTCCTCCAGGGGATCTCCCAACCCAGGGATCAAACCCAGGTCTCCCGCATTGCAGGCAGATTCTTTACCAGCTGAGCCACCAGGGAAGCCCAAGAATCCTGGAGTGGGTAGCCTATCCTTTCTCCAGCAGATCTTCCCCACCCAGGAATCAAACCAGGGTCTCCTGCATTGCACGCTTATTCTTTACCAACTGAGCTGTGAGGGAAGCCCTGGCCTGTGGAATATTCCAGGACTAGGGGTCGAACTGTGTCCCCTGCATTGGAAGGCGGATTCCTAACCCCTGAACCGCCAGGGAAGTCCCCGGATGACTGGCTTTAGGAGTGGAGGATGGGCTAAGTGCCNCATTGCACGCTTATTCTTTACCAACTGAGCTGTGAGGGAAGCCCTGGCCTGTGGAATATTCCAGGACTAGGGGTCGAACTGTGTCCCCTGCATTGGAAGGCGGATTCCTAACCCCTGAACCGCCAGGGAAGTCCCCGGATGACTGGCTTTAGGAGTGGAGGATGGGCTAAGTGCCGCGACAGGGGATAGGTTCAGTGAGACTCCGTGTTTGGAGTCAGCATAGTAGAATGGCTAAGAGCGTGGGCTTGGCCTTCAGGGATTTGCAGGGGAGTTTGGAGGGCTGGAAAGCTGGTGAAGTCTTTTGGAGAAACCAGGACAGTGATCCGGGGGTAGAGGAACAGAGGTGAGGCACCTTTCCTGGGGCTGGGGACAGCTTGGGTGCTGTGGCGGGGCGGACGGAGGCCCCACCCTGGGGCGGAGGGCCTCGGAGCACGCAGATGGTGTTGCTGGGGCAGGAAGTAGTGGGTTGTGGGGCTAGGAAGTAGCAAGACGGTTTCGCTTCTGCATTATTTCCAGGAGCCGCGCCCCGTCAGTCCCAGCGTGGACCCGTGTGAGTAAACTCCTCTGCGCCTCAGTCTTAGCTGGGCTTTTTTTTTTATCTTTGTCATTCTCACTGGACCAAACACTTGCGCGTATTCATCTCCTTGGGGGTCACCTCCAGGAAGCCTTCCCAGAGCCTCCTCACCTCCCGGACAGGATGCGTGTCCACCTGTCTGTCCAGTGAGCGGTCCCCGTGACCACCGTCACGCTGCACTGTAGCGCTTCCCATACCTGTCACCCCACTCCTGTCCCTGGAGGGCAGGAACTGCCCTGTTCATCGCTTGAGTTCCCAGTGCCTTGCACACAGCGTGGTGTAGCAAAGACAGTAGAGATTTGTGAAAGGAAGGAATGGGTAAATACTGACTCTATTAGCAAAGGAGACAAACCACGGGATTTGGACTTAGATCTGGGTTCAAATCCTACCCTTGCCACTTTCCGATGACTTGTGACCCCTGGCAGGTTATTTAGCTTCCCTAAGCATCAGTGTCTTCATCTGTAAAGTGGGGCTAATAACGCCCACCCTGCAGGGTGGTTACCAGAATCAAATGAGATGATGTAGGTAAAGCATTTGGCACAGTGTGGCCCACAGTGCACTGAAGTCGCTCAGTCGTGTCCGACTCTTTGTGACCCCATGGACTGTAGCCTACCAGGCTCCTCCGTCCATGGAATTTTCCAGGCAAGAGTACTGGAGTAGGTTGCCATTTCGGCCCACAGTGGGCGCTCAATAAATGTTCATGCTTACCACCTCTGTGACTTGCTTTATTTGTTCAGTTTCCTTATCTATGAAATGAACTGGGACTTACCCCTACCAGTCAGGGAGCTTTGGGCTGGAAGTAACAGGACACTGTGCTAGAAGAGATTTCCATAATAAGAGGTTTTTCTCACTTGATAAGAAATCAAAAGGAAGAGAGTTCCAGGATTGATGCAGCGCCTCAGAAGCCTCTGGGTTGGCTTCTCTGTAGTGCCCCTGACCTCCCTCTCCTGATCACAGGATGGCTGCAGCAGTGCCGTACATCACACCCTCTCAGAATAAGACTCGAGGCAAGAAGGGGGAGGACAAGGATGCTCTGCATTAGGGAGGAGCTCTTTCCCAGGATACCCTGCGAAGGCTTCCCCTTTTGTGTCATTGGTTAGAGCCAGTCAGATACACTAGCCTTGCCTGGAAGGGAGGCACGGAAAAACTAAAGACACGTCATTCTCCGTCTCCATCATGGGAGGGGGCTTCTGCTGGCCCAGAAGGGGCTGGGGAGTCACTGCTGCTGAGAAGCGGCCACCCATCAGAGAGGGGGTCCCGGGGAAGGAATGTGTGGGTGCCCCTGCAGAGCCCGGCACAGAAAGTAAAGAAAGTGAAGTCGCTCAGTCGTGCCCAACTCTTTGCGACCCCGGGGACTGTAGCCTGCCGGGTTCCTGCATCCATGGGATTTTCCAGACCAGAGTACTGGAGTGGGTTGCCATTTCCTTCTTCAGGAGATCGTCCCAACCCAGGGACTGAACCCGGGTCTCCCACTTTGTAGGCAGACCTTTACTGTCTGAACCACCAGGGAAGTCCTTGTTTCTTTCTTTCTTTCCTTCTTTCTGGAGGTGAGAATTTATCTCGTTGGGTATTCTGTTCCCAAGCAAGCAAGGGTCCAGCTCCTGCAAGGGTCCAACTCTCTCCCTGCTCCAACCCGTACCTGTGCCATACTTAGGAAGCTCTTATCTTTCCAGAAGCTCCCCCCATCTGATAAATCCCTGCCTGATAAGCTGGTAGATATGCGGGAGAAGAGCTTTGCGTACTTTGTTCGCATAAAGCAATATTTATGAACCTGAACTGTATGCCAGACCTGTGCTGGGCACACCTCCACCTGGGAGGGTGCAGGGAGGAGTTACTGTTCTGTGTGCCCCCCACCCCCAAACCCAAGTCTGGTCTTAAGCGCACGTGGCTATGGCTGGGCCGGAAGCATTTGCCTTGGGGGCTGTTTCCTTCCTGAAAGTTGAGCTTGTGTGTGTGGGTTGAGGGTAGGGGGGGTAAGTCACTTCAGTCCTGTCCAGCTCTTTGTGAGCCTGTGTAGCCCGCCGGGCTCCTCTGTCCCTGGGATTCTCCAGGCAGGAACACTGGAGTGGATTGCCGTGCTGCAACGCAGCGCACGTGGTTGATCTCAGTCGCCTTAAGACCCAAGACACACTTGGGGAGGGGGCGGTCTCTGCAGTGGTTCAGCATGGCCTCTGGAGTCCGAGACTTGGGGGCTTGGACTCTGGAGCTGTCACTTAAGCTCTGTGGGTCTGAGTATCATCCTTGTTTCTCAAATGGAGGTAAAAGCAGGGCTCCCCGCCCTTGGGGGGCTGTATCCGGAGTCAGTGAGCCCATGTATGGAGCACCAAGCACAGGAGCTGGCGGATAGTTGCTCTGCGGTCGCCATGACGTCTCATCGCCACTGATGGTCTTAGGTTTTGACTGGGGCTTCCCTGGTGGCTCAGATAGTAAAGAGTCTGCCTGCAACGCAGGAGACCCGAGTTCAGTCCCTGGGTCAGAAAGATCCTCAGGAGAAGGGGATGGCTACCCACCCCAGTATTCTTCACCAACCACATTAGACGCATTTACCAAGACCCTGCCGTGCTGCCGTGCTCTGTCCTTATCTAGTAGGTTGCTGCGCTGGCACTTTACACACATTCTCATTCATTGGTTCACATATAGGGCTTTGTTTATATAGGGCTCTACACGTGCCATTTTGCTCTAAGCACGTGACACCTATTAACGTAGCTAATCCTCTCGACAACCCTATGAAATAGGTTTCATCCTTCTCGCCAGTGTTTCCAAGGCCCAGAGAGGCTAAGTGACTTGCCCAAGATCACACAGCTCACGGCAAAGCTGGATTTGATCAGAGTTCATGCTCTTTATCCTTCCACTCGTGAGATGCAGTGCTTCCCTGCGTCCGCGGACACAGGGCCCGGCCACGCCGCTGCCCCAGCCCCGAGCCCTTTCTGCATGCATGTTGACGCAGAAATGATGCGTGATCCACTTAGTCATCCCTGCCCCCCATTCACACCCGCACATCACCCCGGGGTAATTCCAGCAATTCCAGTGGGGCAGATCATAATAACTGTAGTAGCAATAGCTAACATTTATTGAGGGCTGTCGTGTGCCAGGTGCTTTTATCTTGTGATTTAATCTTTCTGACCAATCTTTGAAGCAGCCCTGTTATCATACTCACTTTACAACAGAGAGAAATGAAGCTGAGAGAAGTGAAGGAGGCCGTGAAGCCAGGCACCGAGGGAGCCGACTCTCCCAGGGGTCAGCTTTCAGAGCCCAGCTCAGCCCTCTTCGCTGCCTCCCTTGGTCTCTTTGTCAGTCGTGATGCTGGGACTTCCCTGGTGGTCCAGTGGCTCAGACTCTGCACTCCAGTGCAGGGGGCTCAGGTTCAACCCCTGGTCAGGGAACTAGATCCCACACGCTGCAGCTGAGACCCGGTGCAGCCAAATGAATATGTTTGTTTTTTTTTTAATTTAAATGAAATAGTGATGCTAACCAACATTAATTATCTACTGCGTGCCAATTTTGCTTGGGGTGCTTTATATGTAGCTTCTCATTTAATCCTCAAGCAGTTCTATGAAGTCGGTCTCTTACACCCATTTGCAGATAAGGAAACCGAGGCACAGAGAGGTCAAGTTGCTTTCGCAGCCTCGCTCAGCAGTGAAGGACGTTTCCACCGGCTGCTGAGGGGGCCGCCTGCGTGGCCTGGGCCTGCCTCAGCTGCAGAGAGCCACCCTGCCCAGGGTCTGCCCCCTTCCTGGGGCAGCTGTTGTCCGATGAGACTCTGATGTGAGGGTATGAAGGCCCAGCCCTCTCACCCCACTGGGGGACATCTCTCAGGGGTCACCCCATCTTCAGATCTCCCCACAGGGTCAGCTGAGACTTCTCTTGAGACTGGATCTCAGCTCCCTCCCGCCCACCGAGTTCCTCGTCCTCCCTGCCCATCCACAGGTGTTGACCCCGAGGGAATCCCCAGTAAGCATTTCAGAGCTACTTCCCGGGGACCTGGACCAAAACGGTGGTGTTCCCAGGATTTGAACCTGAGTCCTGCACCCACCTGCACGGGCCCAGCCTGCACAGACCTCTCTGCCTGGGCTTTGGCAGCCCCAGCTCTGAGGAATGGGTGGGGTGCACTGCCTGGGCTCCATGGAGACCAGAGCCAAGCGGTGCCGGCGGGGAGCCTCCTAAGATCACCCCACAACCAGGGAGCTCAGCTTGTTTCTGGGAAACCTTTTCTCAGAACTGGTCTAATCACCTCCCGTCTGACTCTCCTGCTCCACATCTCAGCGGTAGCTTCAAATCAAACCCTGATGTGGGCTCTGCCGGGGTCCCCAGATGCCATGAAAGTGAAAAAGTGTCAGTCACTCAGTCGTGTCCAACTCTTTGTGACCCCACGGACTGTAGCCTGCCAGGCTCCTCTGTCCATGAAATTCTCCAGGCAAGAATACTGGAGTGGGTTGCCATGCCCTTCTCCAGGGGATCTTCCCCACCCAGGGATCGAACCCGTGTCTCCTGCGCTGCAGGCAGGTTCTTTAGCATCTGAGCCCCCAGGGAAGTGCCCCCAAGATGCCAAGATGAGGGCTTGATGCCAAGCCCAAGATGCCATGGGCTTCCTGCCTCTCCTGGGGTCCCTTCTGCCCTGGAGTACCCCATCCATCCCCCACCCAAGGACCCCTGTGGGACTCAGCTCAAATACTCACTATGGACAGAGACCCCTCGGTCTGCCCTGGAGTACCTCATCCATCCCCCACCCAAGGACCCTGTGGGACTCAGCTCAAATACTCACTATGGACAGACACCCCTCGGTGATGGCTGCATAACTTCCTCCACACTTTGTCCACTTCTGCAGCGGCCGGTGTGCTTCTAGAAAGCATGTCCGTGGCTGTTTCCAACAGCAGGAGGTCTCCGTCTGCGGGAAGCCTTCTCTGGTCGCTGCCCCTCGCCTCCCGGGTGGACGCGGGGCCCCCTCTCTGGACTCATCAGGGCTGGATTCCTGCCTCTGCCCTAGCGTGTCCCACAGCACGAGATCAGTTAGTTCCATCGGGGTCTCTACCCACCGATGAGCTTCTTCTCCAAGACCCGTCTTGCTCATTTTTTATTTCACAGCCCTCAGGGCAGGCTGGGCTCAGGGTGTTGGTCAGTAACTAACTGCTCATTGCCCTTATTCCTATGGTTTATCAGCTCCTTGTGGTTAAAGTTTTGGTGGAGTAAGCTCAGATCTGCTCTCCTGAAATCGGCTCTCTTGCTATATTCCATGGGCCACTGTTGGCATGGTTTTTTGTAGATGCCAGCTCTTCGCATCCCTTAACATGTCTCGTCTTATGAGTTGCACGGTCCAGGATCTCAGCTGCGTTTGTCTTTCAGATCCTTCCGCACAGACTTTGTGGTTGGCCTGGTGAAGTGGCTGGACCTGTCTGAAGCCGTCTTGCCTACCATGACTGCTTTTGCCAGTGGTCTGGGAGGCGAAGGAGCAGACGTGTTTGCTCAGGTTTTGTTGAAGGACCCCGTCTTGAAGGATGACCCACTGGTGATCACTCAGGTACACCCACTGGCCAGGTAGCAGCCGCTGGGGAGAGTAGGCAGCTTCCTCTCAGAGTCAGCCTGAATATCACTTCTAGTTGTGTGGGGGGAGTTCGAAGGTTAAATATTGCATCATAATATCTGATGATATGATGATCATAGCTAGTGTTGAATTATCATTATCGAATATTTACTATTGATTTATTACTTAAACATTGCTTCTTATATGCTAGTTACCTTTACTCATATGGACTCGTTTAATTCTCAAAGCAATTTTATGAGGTAGGTAAAGTGATCATCCCCATTTTATAGATGAGAAAATTGAGGCACAGAGAGGTTTAGTAACTTGTTCAAGGTTACACAGCTGATTTGAACCTTGGCCATCTGACTCAAAAGCCCATGTTCCTAGCCATTTAGCTGCGGTGCCTCTTTTCGGAAGCATCAGCTTTGCTATGTGTCCTTGGGCATGTCACTCTCCTGCTCTGTGTGCATTTGAAGCAGGCAGACGCTTGACCCAGGCTCTCAGTGCCAGCAGAGCAGATTTAAAGCAGCCCTTGCCCTCCTTCATCTGACTCCCTGAAACTCTCACACATTTGTTTGGTTATGGGCTGGCTTGTTTCTCTGGCTTGCCACTCAAATGCAGGACAAAGGTATTTTGTCTGCCTTGTGTTCCCACCTATTGTTAAGAGTCAGTAAATATATGTCCAGTGAGCAGGCTAGTCACATATCAACCTATTGCTAATTCCTGTTACTTTCCCCTCAGGACCTTCTGAGCTTCTCACTCAAGGATGGTGAGTTGATAGTTCCTAAGTTCTGTAAATTGTGGGCACGTGTCTCCCCCTCAGCCTGGGAAGCCAGGGTTAGGTGCTGCCCCTGTGGTCCCGTGCTCGTGGCCTTTTCAGAGCAAGGAAGGAAAGGGAAGCCAGTAGCGCTGGGGGGCTGGGGGGCTCTCCATTCACGCCAAGCGCCAGCAGCCTGCTGCTTCTTGCGGTTTTACTGATTCCTCACCACACCCCCTCACCTTCTCAGTAGCTCTGGAGCCTGGCTCTTGCCCACTGAGGTCTATTCTGCTGACATCAGGGAGAAGGAACACAGAATTGAAAATGACATTCCAACAGCCTCCTCATGTAATAAAGGAAAGTTTCAGGGGCTTCCCTGGTGGTCCAGGGGTTAAGAATCGGCCTTGCAATGCAGGGGACACATGTTCAGTCCTTGGTCAGGGAACTAAGATCCCACATGCCACGGGGCAGCTAAGCCCACTCGCCATAGCTAGCGAGCCTGCACACCACAAAGAAAGATCCCACGTACCACAGCTAAGACCAACTCATCCAAATAAATAAACACTTTTTATAAACAGAAGTTTCCACCGAAACTCTGGCTCGTGGGGGATTGAAGGGGTAAGAAGAGGAGGAAGAAGAACAGAATTTCACGAATAGGCATAGCACACGCGGGAGCACGGGCAGGAGAGAACGCCCAGAGGAGGGTCTCGGGGGCCGGAGCCCAGTGAGCTCTGCACGCTCACAGGGTCCCAGGACGTTCCCGTGGAGTTTACAGTCTGAGAAGCGCAGCTCTGAGGCTCAAACCCCAGCATGACCCTTTTCCAGCCACGCGAAAGTTTTAACTCTGTATCTCAGAGCTGAATGGGGATCACCCAAGGGTGATCTGGCCCAGCCCCTGCTTTCAGGCGGGCACAGCCTGAAGTAACATGTCTTCTTTAAAAAAAAAAAAGATTGTTTATTTATTTTGGGTGCACTGGGAGACGTGGGTTCAATCCTTGGGTCGGGAAGATCCCCTAGAGGAGGGTATGGCAACCCACTCCGGTATCCTTGCTAGAGAATCCCCAGGAACAGAGGAGCCTAGCGGTCGCAAAGAGTCAGACATGACTGAGCGACCGAGCACAGCACTGGGTCTTACTTGGGGCTCTCAGGATCTTCACTGCATGCAGGCTTCTTAGTTGCAGCATGCAGGATCTAGTTCCCCAACCAGGGATCGAACGTAGGCCCCCTGCGTTGGGAGCGCAGGTTTAGCCGACGAGGCCGCGTGGCTGAGCTGTGGTCTGAGGATGTGGTGGAGCTGGTCTGAGAATCCTCGGCAGAATCCCTTTTATTTTTGCAAACTGAGATGAGGGAATATTCGATCGTCCTGGACGCTCTTAGAATGAGGGGTGGTTTGCCCGGCGGTCTGGGGCGCAAGTTTCTGGAGAGCAGGCTAGCCGGTCAGCACACACACACTCTCACGTGATTGTCCTGGTAACAACAAAGCGCCGGGTCCGAGCACTTGCTGGGAGGCCAGGCGGCTGCCGGGGGCTGTGCAAACTTGGAGTCCTCACTGCCCCCTGAGAGGTGCTGGGCGCCTTTGTTCCTATCTTGCAGGTCAGGGTCCTCTTGGGTGAGACTCATATTTCCAGGAGGAGCAACTGGGGCCCAGAGAGGGGAAGGAGCTTTCCCGGAAGCACACGGTGGCAGGTGGTCTTCTGGTGGGAACCAGGTCTCCATCCTCCCAGGCCAGCCCTCTGTCCCACGGTCTTATCACAAGGGAAGCAGCTCCTGTGTGTGCCAGACTCCCCCTTCTGTCTCCCAGAGCCACGTGTATCCTAGCCCACCACCTGCCCGCACCTGCCAATCACAACCCTTCTGAGCACCCGTGAGCACCCCAGGACACCTTAACTTACCGCCCTTTACTGTGGGTGACCTTGGCCTGGCTCTCACAGAATAGTTAGAGTGTGTTTGAAATGGCCTGTCTGTAATTTCATTGTCTGGTACTTCATGCCCTCCCGGGGGCGTTCTCGTAGGCAGCCTCTAAACTGGCATTCAGTTCAGTTCAGTCACTCAATCATGTCCGACTCTTTGCGACCCCATGGACTGGAGCACGCCAGGCCTCCCTGTCCATCACCAACTCCCGGAGTTCACTCAGACTCATGTCCATTGTGTCGGTGATGCTATCCAGCCATCTCATCCTCTGTCGTCCCCTTCTCCTGCCTTCAATCTTTCCCAGCATCAGGGTCTTTTCAGTTGAGTCAGTTCTTTGCATCAGGTGGCCAAAGTATTGGAGTTTCAGACTGGCATTGCCTGTTAAATTTCTCTTGAGAGTACCCTCCACTTGCTAAGCACCTGCTCATGCTGGTGACTGCCCCTGGCCCTTGTCAAACATTGTTTCACAGCATCATCACCATCTTTTCGTGTAGACATTCCCAGTTCACGGATGAGCAAACTGAGGCTCAGAGAGGTAAAGTAACAGGTCTAAGCTGTTAAGTGGCAAAGCCGACATTCTTAAATAAGTGCTGTTAACAAAAACCTTCTCAGATTTTACCCGTGGGAGCTGGAGGGATGCAGAGGCATCCCCACGGGAATATAAAGTCCCTCATGTCTAAGCCCGCTTCCCAGGGGGCGCAGCAGTAGAGAATCTGCCTGCTAAGGCAGGAGACTCAGGAGATGCAGATTCAATCCCTGGGTCGGGAAGGCCACCTGGAGGAGGAAATGGCAACCCACTCCAGTATTCTCACCTGGAAAATTCCATGGACAGAGAGGTCCATGAGGTCACAAAGAATTGGACACGACTCAGCAACTGAGCATGCATGTCTAAAGAATACCAGTCTCAGACAGCATCTGAGGGGTACCTTTGGTTTGTCTCAAAGCCCCTCCAGATGCTGGCATCTACAAATAGGAGCACGGTCAGTGACACACCAGGACCCCCAATGGGAGCTGGTGGAAGGGCTCAAAAGTTCCCCAGAAGGCAGAGGTTGGTAGCCCCTCAAACCATCCAGATGGCCCTCATCGGACATAGGTGGGCCCCGGAGAGATGGCAGGTTCAGTTCCAGCCCCTCACAGTAAAGCAAGTCATGTGAATATATGTTGTTTTTAGTGCATCTAAAAGTTATATTTACACTATATTGGAAAAGGTCAGTTTTCATTCCAATCCCAAAGAAAGGCAATGCCAAAGAATGCTCAAACTACCGCACAATTGCACTCATCTCACACGCTAGTAAAGTAATGCTCAAAATTCTCCAAGCCAGGCTTCAGCCATACGTGAACCGTGAACTTACAGATGTTCAAGCTGGTTTTAGAAAAGGCAGAGGAACCAGAGATCAAATTGCCAACATCCGCTGGATCATGGAAAAAGCAAGAGAGTTCTAGAAAAACATCGATTTCTGCTTTATTGACTATGCCAAAGCCTTTGACTGTGTGGATCATAATAAACTGTGGAAAATTCTGAAAGAGATGGGAATACCAGACCACCTGACCTGAAAAGACTCTGATGCTGGGAGGGTTTGGGGGCAGGAGGAGAAGGGGACGACCGAGGATGAGATGGCTGGATGGCATCACTGACTCGACGGACGTGAATCTGAGTGAACTCCGGGAGTTGGTGATGGACAGGGAGGCCTGGCGTGCTGCGATTCATGGGGTCGCAAAGAGTCGGACACGACTGAGCGACTGAACTGAACTGAAGTGTAGCCTATTAAGTGTGTAATAACACCATGTCTAAAATGGGGTCACAAAGAGTCAGACGTGACTGAGCGACTGAACTGAACTGAAAAAATCCAATGGACAAACTTTAATTTTAAAATGCTGTTGGAAAAAAATGACACTGATAGACGCTGGATGCAGGGTTGCCATAGACCTTCAATTTGTAAAAAACAAAACAACACATTGTCTGCAAAGTGCCATCAGGGTAAAGTGGGAGCCTGTAGTTGAGAAAATGACGCCCAGAGTGGGGGTGCCAACTGTTGTCGTGTCCAGCTCTGTCCTTATTAATGAAGAACCAAGGACCAAGACGACAGAGGATGAGATGGCTGGATGGCATCACCGACTTATTGTCTGCAAAGTGCCATCAGGGTAAAGTGGGAGCCTGTAGTTGAGAAAATGACGCCCAGAGTGGGGGTGCCAACTGTTGTCGTGTCCAGCTCTGTCCTTATTAATGAAGAACCAAGGACCAAGACGACAGAGGATGAGATGGCTGGATAGCATCACCGACTCAATGGACATGAGTTTCAGTAAGCTCCGGGAGGTGGTGATGGACAGGGAGGCCTGGCGTGCTCCAGTCCATGGGGTCGCAAAGAGTCAGACTCGACTGAGCGACTGAACTGAACCGAAGAACCAAGAACTGGGAGCACTGGGGGATCTGCCTGCCTGGTGTTAAAGTTCATCGACAAGTTGCTGAATGTCTCTGCCTCCGTTTCCTTGGGCATCAAATGGGAGCCACGGTACTCTTTACCTCATAGGGCGGTGGTGAGGACTGAGTGGAATAACCCAGGTCGAGGGCTGAGAACAGAGCTGGCGCTCAGGACGCAGGCCCTGCGTGCTGCGGGGCCGCGGTGGTCGCGGGGATATGGGAAGCTCCCGGGAACCAGGAGACCTGGACTCTCGTGCTGTCTCTGAGACACTTGTGATGTCAAGTCACTTAACTTCTCTGAACTTCAATTTCAAGTATGAAGAGGCAAGAGCTCAATGCTCCTTCAAAGCAAAACCAAACTGTCTTTGGTCCTAAGAACACAGTCAGGGATCTTGTAAGGAGAAGGTCAGTGTCATAGTTGGGCCAGTTGTTCAAGGCCGCTCTCGTAAGCTCCGTGAGGGCAGGGCTCTTGTCTGGCTTCTTCACCGTTGTTTCCCAGTGTCTGCAACGCTGGTGGACAGATGGTGGGCACTTAGTGTTTGTTGGATGGATGGAGGGATAGTCGAATGGATGGACGGAAGGAAGAATGGATGGTCTTTGCTTAGAGCGCAAGCGTAGGCACTAGCAAGGCAGTTTGTCTGAACTGTAGGGTTAAGCCATCTTTTTCTGCAGAGACTGAGGGGGTAGGGCACACAGCACAGAAGAAAGCTGTCTGTCTGTGTGGCCGCGTTTCTCTGGGTGTGAGGCAAGGTGGTTAGTCATGAAATCAGCCCGAGAAATCAACACGAAAAGCTGCACGTCTCAGAACTTCCTGGAAGGGTGACCTTTACTGACGACGTTGGGATCTTAGTCACGGAACGATGGCCGTCTTGGCAGCAGGAGGGTGGAATTCTTTGCACATTAACCATTTTCTTCTCCTCACCCAGTAACAACCCACGGAGCCTCTGGCCCACCTAGCTGGAACAATAAGCCTTTCACATGCTGACGGTTAAACTGAATCTGAGCTCACTAAACCGGGTCATCAGAGTGGCGGCGCTGCAGACATCGGGGACTGGATAATTCTTTGTTGTGGGGCCCCGCTGTGCCTCCTGGGAGATTTAGCCGCCTCCCTGGCCGCTTCTCACTAAATGCCAGTAGCACTCCCTGACTTGGGACAACCAGAAATGTTTCCACACTTTACCAGACGTTCTTGGGGTGGGGGTGGGAAGCACAAAAACGCCCCTAGTGGAGAACCGCTGGTCCAGGACCCACAGTGTGGCCAGGTGGGGCTGGTTTCCTACTAGTGGGTGGTCTTTCTAAGTGGCCTAGGAACTCCCCCGGTGACCCAGTAGTTAAGAACCTGCCTTGTAATGCAGGATTCATGGGTTCAGTCCCCAGTGTGGGAACTAAGATCCCGCAGGCTGCAGGGCAACCGAGCCCACACACCGCAACTAGAGAGACCACATGATGCCTCCGAGACCCTGAGTGCCGCATCTGAGATGAGACGCAGGCTACACAAATAAACAATAGATGAAAGTTACCCAGGTGCTCTCCTGGGTCATGCAACACAGATGGCGAATGACTGCGTCGTGTAATATATAACCCTTAGATCAACTGCTAGGATAGGTAACTGTTATCTCCACTGGGAGGAAATTAGGCTCAGGAGGTTAGGTAGCCAGAGGTGAAATTTCAAAATAAGTTTCAAATTCCAATTGAGGCAGTGAGTCTCATGGTGAATTATGAGCCGGAGACATAAGCTGAATCATGGTTCTCGCCCTCTGTACCCTGAATCCAAAGATAGCACTGGCTCCGGGCGACGGGACCCAAGGAGGTGCAGCTGCAGGAGACAGAACCTCCTTCACCACAAACCCGGCTCCTCCGCTTTCTGACCCGGTTTTTATGACTGAATTGCAAAGCCTACCTCGCCGATGAATCAGAAAAGCCTGAGAGGTCACCATCAGTCGTGTTGGAATGCACACGTTGTCACCTGGTGGCCCGGGTCTCCGTCAGGATCAAGACTCGGCAAGCTTGTTATCAGAATTGAACTGATTGACCCATTCAGCCAGTAAGAACTGAGCCCCACTACGCGTGCCAGGCCCTCTGCTGGGCGCCAGGAGGAATCCTCCCCGGGGCCGATGCTCATGGAGTGCCTACTGTGTGCCAGCCCTGAGCAGAGTGCTTTTATAATTTGTTTCAGCCCCTCAACAACACTGGGAGGTAGATGATGCTGCCCCCTGCCCCCTCGTACTGACGAGGCCGCAGCAGCCCAGGAAGGGAAATCGGCTGCCTGAGGTCACACCAAGGGGGAGAAGGAGGGCGGGAGCTGAGCCCAGGCATCGTGGTTCCAGACTCTACTCATACCGTGGGCCATGCGGCCTGTGGGATCTTAGTTCCCCAGCCTGGGATCGAACCCACGCCTGCAGCAGTGGACCTTGGAGTTTTAACCACTGGACTCACCAGGGAAGTTCTCCAGAGTGCACTCTTAACTGGCGCTCTCCTTCCCCCGTGGAGATGGAGTGACAGAACTCTCGTCCTTGCAGCTGCCTTTAAGGGGACTCGCTGAGGCCAGAGCCAGGAGCGAGCACCCCGTGAGGCGGGGTCCCAAGGAGCGGCCAGACGGGGCGGTCTCCAAGAAGGTGAAGCTGGAGGAGGGTCTCGGAGGAGGCCCCCGGCTCCCACGACCGCTGGCCTTGAACTACGCTTGTTGCCACCAGAGTGTCCTTCATTGTCCCCCCAGAACAAGCCGCGAAAAGGCAGGAGTCATACCCGGAACCATCTGAGGTCAAGTCCTGCCCTGAGTCAGGGTGCATCTTAGAAGCCCCACCCCTCCAGCCACGCTCTCCCCACCAGTGTGAACACCCTGACTTGTAAGTCAGCCCAGCGCCCAGGGTGGGGGCCTGGGGGGAATGGGACTGGAGGTAGGTGTGCTTTCTTTGTATGAAAAAAAATTCAGTGAGGGTGAAACTGGCTATTAATATTCCAAATGCTATATAACATGTACAATTAGAAAAGTTAGGGGGAGGCCTTCCCTGGTTGTCCAGTGGCTAGGACTCCATGCTCCCAGTGTAGGGGGACCGGGTTCAATCCCTGATCAAGGAAAGTCGATCCTATATGCTGGATGCCACAGCTAAGACTCAGCTCAGCCAAGTAAATAAATAAATAGAAAATAAGAAGAGAAGAGGTGGCGGGAATACCCGGCAGTTCAGTGGTTAGGACTCAGCACTTTCATTGCTGGGGCCCAGGTTCATTCCCTGGTTGGAGAACTAAGATCCCTCGAGCTGCGTGGCACAGCCCAAAAGAAAAATTGGTCCATCGAGGGATGGCAATGTGGTGGGCTGGGTAGGTGGTTGTATGAACGTGACCTGAGAGCGACCTCGGACCCTAAGGGAGCAGTGAGACAGGTCCCCAGGCTGACTCAGCAGCTCGCAGCCTCACCCCAGCATCTAAGGATCTAGGAAACATGGCAAATTATCATAAAAAGGGTACTATCAGCCACCCTTTCTTGGCCACAGTCCATGGGGTGGCAAAGAGTTGAACAAGACTTGAGTGACTAACACTTTCACCTTCCAGCCACCTTTATCTGAGGCCTAATTTATAGAGCCAGACGGTGAAGAATCCGCCTGTGGTGCAGGAGACCCAGGTTTGATCCCTGGGTTGGAAAGATCCCCTGGAGAAGGGCATGGCAACCCACTCCAGTATTCTTGCCTGGAAAATCCCATGGACAGAGGAGCTTGGGTGGTTAAAATCTATAGGGTCGCAGAGAGTCAGACACGACTGAGCGACTAAACTTTCACTTTCACACTGGACCACTTACTGCATCCTAGGCGGTGGCCAGGTCCATCACATGTGTCCTCTCATTGCATCTCAACGAAAGCCAGATGAAAAAGATATTCTTGCCCCCATTGTACAGATGAGGAAACTGAGGCTCAGAGAGATCAAGAAATTTGTCTGAAGCCGTTCAGCTATAAAGATAATCAGATGAAAATTCAAACGCCAGTCTGCATGACAACTGCCTGAGTTTCTGCCTGAGTTCCTTTCCTTTGGTCTTGAGGGCAGCCCCCCGCCCCCAAGGGAAGGGCTTGGCAGTGATCTCTTCCAAAGGTCTGGGATGCTGCTGCTCTCCACGGAGAGGCGAGGTCAGCCCCAGGCTGATCATTTGGGCTCCCGAACTCAGAGCCACGCTGAGAGCAGAGGCTGGTTCAGTGCCTGGCGATGGAGGCTGTACTGCTGAGGTTGTGCCCCCAAGGAGGCGCGTGTGGCTATGTAGGGAGGGTGGGGCTTATCATGGTGCCTGGGGTGCACCTGGCATTTAGTGCCAAGCTCCATGGGTGCTGTTCATCCTTTAGTGCACAGCACAGTGTTAGACGGTGACGTTCAAAGGGCAGTAGTTTCTCTGTTGAGATAAGGGTGAGAGAAGGAGCCCAGGGGTGTGAGTTCTAACCCTGGGTCTGTCCAAACACACTGGGTGACTTTGGACTTGTCCCTTGCTCTCCCTAGGCCAGAGGGACCAGTGGGACTCCAAGGGTGGAGACTGGGGTGGGTACTGGGGCTGCCCAGCAGTTGAAGGCTGGTGTTAACTCCGACTCCGCTCAGGGCAGAGTCCGTCTCCCCCTCCAAGATTTTCCAGAGCAGAGACTGCCTGGGTGTTGGGTCGTTCGTATGTGTGCCTGTGGCCCGTAGCCCAGGGCTGTGTGTGGGGTGGTGTGGTGGTTGTGGCTGTTGTTCAGTCACTAACTCACGTCTGACTCTGCAACCCCGTGGACTGCAACACGCCAGGCTTCCCTGTCCTTCACTATCTCCTGGAGTTTACTCTGATTCATGCCCATTGAGTTGGTGATGCCATCCAACCATGTCTTCCTCTACCACCCCCTTCCCCTTTTGCCTTCAAACTTTTCCCGCATCAGGGTCTTTTCCAAGGAGTCAGTTCTTCGCATCAGGTGGACAAAGTACTGGAGCTTCAGCTTCAGCCTCAGTCCTTCCAATGAATGTTCAGGACTGATTTCCTTTAGGATGGACTGGTTTGATGTCCTTGTAGTCCAAGGGACTCTTAAGAGTCTTCTCCAACACTGCAGTTCAAAAGCGTCAATTCTTCAGTGCTTAGCTTTCTTTATGATCCAACTCTCACATCCGTACATGACTACCTAAAAACCCTCGCTTTGACTAGACAGGCCTTTGTCGGTACAGTTGTGTCTCTGCTTTTTAATATGCTGTCTATGTTTGTCATAGCTTTTCTTCCAAGGAGCAGGTGTCTCTTAATTCCGTAACTGGGAGGATTAGCAGCCCCGATTGCAAGCCTGTCGGGTGGCTCCCGGCATTTTTAGGAGCACCGCGGATGCTGGTTTCCTTCCCTGCAGAGGTCGCAGGAGTCTTCATCATACTGCTGCTTCTAGGCATGATGCCCCAGACCTTCTGAGATTGGGGGGTTGCTAGTTAGAACAAGTGCAAAGGCCCTGGGGCAGAAATGAGCTTGGCTTCTTGGTAGGACGAACACTGGTGTGTGAAATAGGGGCCAGTAGAAAGTGAGGTGGGAGAGGGTGGTAGGAAGGGGTCCCATGGTGTACAGCCATGCAGACCATAGGGGAAAATGTGGGTTTTATTCCGAGTGCATTGTGGAGTTTCAAGTTGGGGAAGAGAAGCTCCCACATTTGTGACTTTCTCTTTCAAGCTGCAGTGTGGCAGATGGAGTGTAGGGCAAGGGTGAAAGATGAGAAAGCGGGGAGGTGGCTGGCGAAGCGCTGTGGCTGTCATCGTGGCCGTGGCAACAGCGACGGGCAGCTCTGCTCAGACTCAGGGGAGGGGCGGCTGTCAGTATTAGCTGGTGCTCAGAAGGGGAGGGGCGGCTGTCAGTATTAGCTGGTAGACTGGGTGTCAGGGGAAGGGCAACAAGAAAAATCAGGAACGAGCCCAGGCTTTGGCCTGAGCCCCAGGTCGGGCTCTTTATTGAGACAGGATGGATTGGCCCTTGAGGAGTCAGTCAGTGGCCTGGCAAGCGGTCCTGGGTAGCCCGGGATTCCTGCTCCACTCCTCAAGCACTCACCACCTGCCTGAAGTAGAAACTCAGCTCCAAGTCCAGAAGTCTGGCTGGCCCTTGAAATGGCCCTTCCACGAGGCTGGCATTCCAGAGTCCCTTGCCCAGGAATACCTTGGAAGCTTTTAATCACCTGGCACCTGGCACTCTATATTCCATAAACTGAATCAGCAGCCTTGACCAGTGGAGTATGAATTAGTGGCTGATTATCATCACCATGATAATTAATCACCATGGCCAAGGCTTATTAATTCCCACAGCTCGACTATGACCTACGTTCATGGTCTGTGACCCTAGGAGCGAGCAGGGAGCTCCCTTATTCATGGAACATCAGCGGATCAATAACCCCAAGACATGACCTGCCGGCATCTGTCTCCCAGCACGCAGCCAGATCCGCGTCCAGGGAGGCAGCTGGGGGCAATGGGACACGCACTGCCAGACCACAGCTCGCTCCGAGGCCGCTCGTTCCAGGGAGGCCTGCAGAATTACCGTGTGGCACTGCAGACGCCCAGCAGAGGAGGCCGGTTCTGCAGTATTCATAGAGAGCTCCTCATGGGCCCAGAGTCCTCTGCTTGAAACTTTGTGAGATGACACTCACAATTTCTACTTCTACCTGAGTGAAGGCGAATGACCCCTACTTGGGTCATTAATTGAACATTTATTCTTTATGCTGGGTGCTCTCCTAGGGACTAGAGAACACACAGAGTTTATACATATAGGGTTTATACTTCACGGGGAGAGAAAAACAAAAGCAACTGGGCATGATGTCAGACTTGGGCAAGCTCTGTGTGGGATGAAGTACAAGGCAGAGGGGTCGAGTGATATGTGTAGGGGTCAGGAAGCCCACTCTGGACAGGAGGCATTGGAACAGAGACTTGGAGGAGGAGGAGGCGCCCCACAAGATCAGGGCAACGAGCCTTCCAAGTGGTGGAAACAGCCCAAGAGCAAAGGCCCTGTAGCAGGAACATTCTAGAAGGTGAGGTCGTGGAGTGGGCCAGGGGCCTTGTAGTCAGTGTGGGATGGGATTTGGTTTTCATCATGACATAACCTCCTTAAACAGCTTTGGGATGTGAAAATTTGAATCTTTGCTAATTTGCTGAAAAACGCCACCTTGCTTCTGATTCATGTTCGTTAAGTTACCCACTGCTCTTCCCCAGAAGCCGTGCTCCTGTTAAATGGACCGGCTGCAGGGGGCTCTGAGTCTGGGACGTGTCTTGGGTTCGGGTCTCATGCATCGCACTGCGGTGAGCATCTCTGTGCTTGGGAGCTGAACTGACCCCCTCCTCTTTCTCTCTCAAGGCCGCTACGATGCTCGGGCCCGCGTCCTCATCTGCCACATGGCCTCCCTCCTCCGAGCGCCCTTGGAGGAGCTCGACCTCCTGGAAGAGACCTTCCTCGAGAGCCTGAAGGAAACCAAAGAGGAAGACTCTGAGTAAGGGAGCCCTGGCCCTGGCCCCGCCTGTTGGGAATAGAGGCCTTCACTTCTCGGATAATAGGGTCCGGTCTGCCCCTCCTCCCACCTAGCTGGAATCTCGGGTCTCCGCTCCAGTGGACTTCTGAGATGTGCCCCACTTCCACCCATTAGGAAACCCTGAATGGACAATCCCGGTGCAGCCCTGACTTGCTGCGTTACTTTAGCAAGCCACTTTCCCTCTCTGGCCTCCACCCTCATTTATAGGAGACGGGGACTGAGCGGATGATTGCTCAGAGCCCTGAGTTTGTGACTTTAACAGCCTGTGGTCTTGACACCCCGCTGCACTTCAGCTCATATGGCACCTTGTCCGTGGGTCAGAGCGGCCTGGGTTCTGACACCTGTTTATTTTTTGAACTTGGGCAGGTTGGCCCCCCTTTCTCTAAGCCATAATATTCTTAGCTGTAGTGTAGGAATGAGAATAACATCTTCCTAGGGTTGTTGTGGAAAACAGACGCAACTGTATTATCAAGTGCTTGGCCCAGGGCTGGCACCCAGCAAGGGTTCCATACCTAGGAGTCCTTACCTTCCCCACATGCCCCTATGCCCGCCAAGGCTGATGGGCTTTGCTCTCTCTGTGTGGTCAGGTGTATGTCGAGGGAAATTTTCCTGGCAAACTTGGCCAGAGCTCAGCTCTTTGTCGAACACCCTGCTGCTGCTGCTAAGTCACTTCAGTCGTGTCCGACTCTGTGTGACCCCATAGACGGCTGCCCACCAGGCTCCCCGTCCCTGGGATTCTCCAAGCAAGAACACTGGAGTGGGTTGCCATTGCCTTCTCCGTTGAACACCCTAAAGAGGATCTAATCCCAGAGTAATAGATCAGTCCCAGTCACAGCCTCACTGCATGCTCCTTGCAATCAGGCACATCTCCCACCTGGAGTTTTGTTCAGCCACGAAGGCTTTCTTTGAGCAGCCAGACTGTGCCAGTTCAACCCAGCTGAGAATTTAGCTTTGAAGCCAAGCTCAGAACTGGATCCACCCTCCTCCGCCCCCCAAGTTTGTAGGGCAAAGGGAGGGGTTGTTTCCTTGAGAAAGAAGGAAAGTTAATCTGTCAAAATAACCCCAAAATAGCCTTGTTTTGACTCCCAGAGCTGTGTCAGTAAAGAAAGACCTGGACCCAGGCCAGTGCCCATAGTCACAAGGGCTGCCTAGCACCTTTGGATATATTGGGCATTTGTACCATTTCAAGTACGCCTTGAAGTGAAAGAAACTCTTGAGTATTGTTTGGAAATCTGTTGTCAGAAAGAAACATATTACTCAGAGGTTCTGTTCCGAGAATACCAGTCATGCCAGATCAGGGACGGTGAAACAGCCCACCTCTGCCACTTATCAGCCGTGTGATCCTGGCCAAGTTATTTAACTTCTCTGAGCCTGTTTCCTCACATGCAAATGGGGATAATAATAGCACCCTCTTCACAGGGTTCGTGTGGGGCTTAAATGAAGCTTCTACACCTAAAGTGCTTCGCGCAGGCCTTGCAGAGTTGAGCGTATGTGTGTTCAGTTGCCAAGTCGTGTCTGACTCTTCGTGACCCCATGGACTGTAGCCTGCCAGGCTCCTCTCTCCATAGGGATTCTTCCGGCAAGAATATTAGATCCCCTCCTCCTCCAGGGGATCTTCATGACCCAGGGATTGAACCCATGTCCCCTACATCTCCTGCATTGGCAGGCAGGTTCTTTACCACTGGCACCACCTGGGAAGCTCTGCACAGAGTTACTAGATGATAAATATCAACATTTGCTATTGCACCAGAAGAATTGATGCTTTTGAGCTGTGGTGTTGGAGAAGACTCTTGGGAGTCCCTTGGACTGTAAGGAGATCCAACCAGTCCATCCTAAAGGAAATCAACCCTGAATATTCATTGGAAGGACGGATGCTGAAGTTGAAGCTCCAATACTTTGTCCAATACTTTGATGTGAAGAGCCGACTCATTGGAAAAGACCCTGATGCTGGGAAAAATTGAAGGCAGGAGGAGAAGGGGACAACAGAGAATGAGATGGTTGGGTGGCATCCCCGACTCGATGGACATGAGTTTGAGCACGCTCTGGGAGGTGGTGAAGGACAGGGAGGCCTGGCGTGCTGCAGTCCATGGGGTCGCAAAGAGTCGGACATGACTGAGCGACCGAGCATCATTGTGGGGAAAAATACTCCACAGGTGTCATTTCTGAAACTAAATTTTAGGGACTTTGGTGACCTCTAGGTTCCATCTGTGGTCTCTGGGAAAATCTGGGACCCAGGGACAGCCTAGGAACTGGTCAGCCAAGCAGCCTGGTCCTCTGCTTGACTCTGCTGCTAAGTCTGTGTGGCCCTGGGCCCCTGGCTTTCCCTCTCTGGCATCAACACCCGTGTCTTCACCTGTCCAAGAAGAGGATCGGATTGCGTGTAGGTGTCTTTCAACCCTCAGGCTTTGTGTTTCTGCAAGGTGAGCTTCTTGGCACCCCAGGACGGTCCTCTGCAGCCGGGGTTCAGGGTGCAATGTCCCACCTCTGTTCCTGGGGCCTCTCTGAGCCCTGCGGCCATCCAAGCTTCCCCTCCTGGTTGGGTGACTTCACTTGCCCGTGCCCTAGCTTCCTCGTCTCTAGCACGGGGATAGTGATCGTATGTCCGCCATAGGGCTGTCCAGAGGGTTAAATTAATTCATTCTTATCAAAAGCTTGGAACAGTCCCTGGCACATAGTAAACAGCGAATGCCAGGCCGGAGGCTGATACGGAGCCCATCATAATAACATGGTCAACATCCAACCTTTACTGAGTGCTCTCTAGATGCTGGTACAAGATACCATCTCGTTGATTTTCACCACAGTCCCCTGAGGCTTTGGCAGAGGAAGAAACAGAAGGTCAGAGGGTGACGTCACTTGCCCAGGGGTGCCCAGGCGATTGGAAACGCCATCCGATTCAGCTTGCTTATTCAGTCTGAACGTCACTCACTGCATCCCCTTCGGGTGTGGCTGGGAACCCCCAGATTCCGCCTTAGTTCTGAAGAAGGCAGCAAAGATCGTTCTTCTGTGGGCTTTCTGAGCTTTTACTCGGAATGTGTCTCTAGACTCCCCAGAGATAAGCACCCCCTCTCTGTTGACTGGAGAAAGTGATAAAAAAAAAAAAAGAAAGAAAGGAAAGGGTGGACTTCCCTCGTGGTCCGGTGGATAAGAATCTGCCAACGTAGGGGACCGGGTTCTGTCCTCAGTGTGGGAAGACTCCCCGTGCAGCGGAGCAGCTAAGCCCATGTGCCTCACTGAGCCCCCTCCAGGGCCCGAGAGCCACAAGCACTGAGCCTGCAGGCCGCAGCTACTGAAGCCGGTGCTCCTAGGACCTCGCACCTGGGGTCCGCAGCAGGGGGAGCCACTGCAGTGAGAAGCTGTGCCCCGCATCTGGAGAGTAGCCCCCCGCTCTCCAAAACTAGAGAAAGCCGCTCGCAGCAACGAAGACCCAGCGCAGTCATAAAGAAATAATTCTGGAAAAACGAGAAGGGTGACGATGAGGACAGAAAAGGGGAAGGAGCGCCCTCTCACGGGAGATAAGGTGGCCGTGCAGGAAATTTCTCTGTGGAGCCGTGAGATGAGCAGCGTGGTTGTCTTTGCTCCTCACAAGGTAGCTGTGACTTCAGCCTGGGATCTAGCCCTAATCTCCGTTTTGGCTTCAGCCTTTGATAGCTCAGCTGGTAAAGAATCCGCCGGCAATGCGGGAGACCTGGGTTCGGTCCCTGGGTTGGGAAGATCCCCTGGAGAAGGGAAGGGCTCCCCCTCCAGTATTCTGGCCTGGAGAATCCCATGGACTGTACAGTCCGTGGGGTTGCAAAGAGGCGGACACGACTGAGCAGCTTTCGCTTCTGTCTCTGGGAGGCTGGCCTGAACTCCAGCTCAGGGTCACTTCCGGCATCCCGGGTCGCGAGTGTGCCCGGGGCTCCGTGACGGCGCAGGTGGCCGAGGTGCCTCAACAGCAGGCACAGTCGGGAGCAGGAGCAAGGCCCCGCCTGGGTTTAGTGTCGTGCTCTGAATCCTTACTTCCCAGTGTAGGAAGCATCGTAGATGTGACTCACAGCCAGGGTCTCCTCTTGTTTAAATTGAGTCAGGCAGGGACCTCCCTGGGATTTGTTCTAATATCCCGGAAGTTTCATTCTGGATGGTGAGTGGCCTGGACTCTGGCTAAATATTTTCTTTAGCCAAAATGTACGTGCCTGCTGGTTTTCATAGACGTGGACAATGAGCGGGAGAATAGATCACTGCAGTGAGATGTTCACCTGCAAGTCTTTCTTTCCGAGGAACATCTTCTGGGCCCCATCCAGGTGTCGCTCCCAGAGCCAGCTACTGAGGCTGGAGTGCAGGAAAGGTTTGATCTATATCCTGAAGGCTCACCCCTGCGATTCTCAAACCTGACATAACCAGAGAGCTTGTAACAAGTTTCCTCACCCAGGAAGTAGGGCTTTGAACACCTCCCCGCTGGGGCTCCTGATGTGGTTGATCCAGAGCCTAGCCTTTGAAAATCAACGGCCTAGATTCCAGGCTAATACAGCCCAGAGGGTTAGGAAGGTCTGGGGTAGCGGCAGTCAGGCAACCTTGAGGCTTAGGGCGTGCTTCCTGGAGGAGATGACTCCGGAGTGGACAGTGATGTTTAGCCAGACAGAGGAAGGTGAGAAGGCCCTTGGCAGCCAGGGGCAGCAGGAACACAGGACTGAGGCCTCAGAGGTGTGCCTGCAGGCGCTTTAGTGTTTCTGGAGGGTAAAGTGTAAGTTCGGAACCATGAGGCAGGGGCCAGGTCACAGGGGGCCTGAGTGTCCTCCTGGAGAGGTGACCCCGTCCTCAGGGCAGAGGAGGAACTAGGAGGGAGGGAGAAACAGAGGCAGGCAGTCACGGTTATATTACTCTGCTTGACGCTGGTCACCTTCTGGGGCTATCATCATTTCTAGTCCCGAAGTGAGAAAACTGAAGCTCAGAAAAATCAGGTGAGCCCGTGAGCTTGTGGCAGAGCTGGGCTGAAACCTTTCTGCCCCCAGTTTGCAGAGTGTTTCCCAGGCAGCGCTTGTTGAACCAGATACTGCTGGTTGGTCCGCAGAGCCAGCTGCTCATGGCCCCTGTGTGTTCCTCTTGTATGTTCCCCCAGCAGCTGGCATTCCTCCTCAGGCCTTGAACTCTGCTGAAAGCAGCTCGTTTCCAGCCTTCCTGTTTGCCCCGAATGGTGCTAGCAGTTCAGGGCCAAAGTATATCTCCAGCCTGTGTTGAGGAAGTTATCATAACCACGGAAAGGATGATGGGCGCAATAAACACACTGAGTGATTACGGCATGCCAGTCCCCTGTGTGGACTCTCGTTTAGCCCTCCCAATACCCCTGGGAATTCAGGACTGTTATTATCCCCTCTTCGTGAATGAGGAAACTCGGACAGGACGAGTTATTTGTACCTAATCCCGAGGTTAGTAAGTGGCTCTGTCCACCAGGATAGGCGAGGTTTTGCTGCAGTAACAGATGACCTCCGTGTCTCAATGGCTTACAGCAAGAAAAAGGCGCATCTCTTTCAGGTTGGCTGTGGCTTTAGTCCACACTGTCTTGGTCCCAGGATAACAGAGTGAGCTTGGTCAACAGTGTTGCTGGTCTCGGGGCAGAGCAGAAGGGGTCTTGGCAGGAAGTGACACAGGTCCCTTCCACCTACTGGCCAAAGCGGGTCATGGGGCCACTCAGCTCAGCAGGGCAGAGATAGGACGAGTTATTTGTACCTAATCCCGAGGTTAGTAAGTGGCTCTGTCCACCAGGATAGGCGAGGTTTTGCTGCAGTAACGGATGACCTCCGTGTCTCAATGGCTTACAGCAAGAAAAAGGCGCATCTCTTTCAGGTTGGCTGTGGCTTTAGTCCAAACTGTTTTGGTCCCAGGATGACAGAGTGAGCTTGGTCAACGGTGTTGCTGGTCTCAGGGCAGAGCAGAAGGGGTCTTGGCAGGAAGTGACACAGGTCCCTTCCACCTACTGGCCAAAGTGGGTCATGGGGCCACTCAGCTCAGCAGGGCAGAGAAGGATCATTTTTCCTTAGGGAGGACCAGCGCAGGGCATAACTGAACATCTGGAGAACGCTGATGGCCCACCACAGCAGAGGGAGGATCCAAGCCTAGTTTACAGGGTTTGAAACCTGACTGCACAACCCAGGCCCTTCATCACCATCGTGTGATGATCGATATGTGTAGTTCAACCTCTTCCCGCACGTCTGAGGGTGTGAGTTTCAATCACCGGCAACCAGTACCTGTGATCGAGGACTGGTTTCCGCTCAGTAGTAAAGCAACCGAGAAGCGCTGGGCTGTACCCCCAGGAGGATAAGAACATCTCCCTCCTGAGGCTGTTGGTTTGTAAAGATTAGATTCATTAAGGAATTCATTAAGGAATTTAAGACAGTTGGTTGAGGTGAGCGGGCCGACAACCAAAATGCGTAGCAGGTCTCTGAATGCACATCTCAAATCCCACTTCTCCTCGCTAACTGGAGGATGAACTGTTTCTCGCTATTACATGTGGTTCAGGAGGCGAGAGATGGGAAGGAAACAGTTCTGATTGAGGACTGCGTGATCCTGTTTGCCGACACACAAAAGTGCCCGCCTGCTGTCCACGCTCCATAAAAGTCTGTCGATCGAAGGCATGAATTAAATTAAATTTAGTCCACACTGTCTTGGTTCTGGGTCCCAGGATGAGAGTGATCTTGGTCAGCAGTGTTGCTGGTCTCAGGGCAGAGCAGGAGGAGACTCAGCAGGAGACTTAAATTCCTTAATGAACTGAATCTTTACAAAGCAACAGCCTCAGGAGGGAGACGTTCCTATCCCCCTTTTTACAGAAGTGGGGACTGAGTCTCGGGGAGATGGAGCTTCATGGGAACAGCCTCCATGTGGGTCCCCGCGCGCAGGGCCGGCTGTCAGCCTCTGTGTTCCGAGACTCCCTGCACTGCTCCCCACTGCCGCTCAGAAGCCGGGTGCGCTTATCCCCGAACGCGGCTGTGATACCGGACAATAAAAAGGAAAACTGCTTCTGGGATAAGATAAGCCACTCGAAGTGCAAAGCACAGTGGCAGTCGTGTTAAAAGTCCTCAATAAATATTAACCCTCTTTCGTTATCACCGTCATCTGCTGTCGCTCCAGCACCAAAGTTGTTGTCCAAACTCCAGGTTCAGTTCAGAGTTCACGCTGGTAATCACTGCACCCTCCCGCCTCGCCTCCCATCCTGCGCCTTATTGCCCCAAAGCACCGCGGCCCGAATGTCGGACAGGAAGGTTGGCCTTAGTGACGGGAAGGATTCTCAGGAGTCAGCTGACCCCAGCTTCCATCACTGCTTCCCTTTTGCTACGTTTTGTCAGGTTCAGATCTCAAGTCCACACGGTTCTAGTTGTTGTTGCCCCAAAGCCAAGGTCTCCAGCACAGACATTTCTCTAAGCCATGTCTGAAAGGGTCATTCTCAAGGGAAATTGGTTTCCACACGTCGCAGGGGCAGGTGGGCGCAGATGGCAGAGCGCGGGGCGGGGAAGGAGAGAGTGAGGTGGTGGAGTCTGTAACTCTCTAGGACTCGTTCCGAGTCTGTCTGTGTAAAGATACCTTTGTGCTTCTTTTGCTGTTATTGTTATTACTTCTTTGTCTTTTCATTATTCAAATTGCAACCCTGTTAGGATGGATCGACTGGGTAAGTAGCATATCCCACATACTGGGTTTTTAGAACATTTTCAGCTTTTTAAGACCGTCAATGATGGATGGGCCTGGGGTAACCTTGGTACCTCGCTCTGCATGATAGAGCCTGCGGCACGGAGGCTACTTTGGGGGGCTGGGGAGGAGGGGTGGCATCAAGGTTGCCCAGGCATCGCCAGCCCTAGAGGGCAACCTCTTCTCCCACAGGTCTGCCGAGGCATCCCGGAAGAAGAAGGAGAACAGGAGGAAGTGGAAGCGCTATCTGCTGATAGGCCTGGCGACCGTGGGAGGCGGGACGGTGATCGGTAAGATGAGACGGGACACGTGGCTGGGCCGGGTGGGATGACCCCAGGGACTGGCTTGAGGGCACAGTCACGACGGACCGCTTGCTCACTTGCGTGTTGGAGGTGCTTTGCTCTGGGGGGAGATTCAGACTGCTTGCCGCAGCTTGTGTGCTCCTGTGTGGTCTGCTGCCCCCTGAACACTGTCTGCCAGCTCCCTGCTCGGGCCACCCTGGGCTTCGGCGGCGCCGCTCGGCCTTCCCCCGTGCCCCCCTGCGTGGTGTCCACTGCAGGGGGATCGGCTGGGGGCTGCCTCCCTGCCGCGTGCAGAGGCAGTGTGTTCGCATGCGTGTCGGGGGCCGCGTGCTCACGCCCTCCTGTCCCCGCACGGGCGGCTGTCCTTGCAGGCGTCACCGGGGGCCTGGCCGCTCCTCTCGTCGCTGCCGGGGCCGCCACCATCATCGGCAGCGCCGGGGCCGCGGCTCTGGGCTCAGCGGCCGGCATCGCCATCATGACCTCGCTGTTCGGCGCGGCTGGAGCCGGCCTGACAGGTAAGGCTCCAGAGCAGCGGTGGTCCTGGGGGTCTGCGGCCCCGGGTGGCCCAGCCCCGTAAGGGACATGCCCAGAGTCTCACCAGGGGGACTCCCCGGGAGACGGAGGAGGAGGACCTGGCTTTCCTCTTCCCTGAGTTCCAGAACTTGCGGCAGGCTTCAGCACGGGTCTGGGGAAGGGCCGAGGCTGTGAAACTGCCCCCAGGGTAGACTCTTTAGGGAGGGTCTTATTGGACCTCTTGTCGCCACCTGGGAAGTTTCCAGGTGGGTTGCCTCAGAGACGCTTGAGCTTCCCCATGTAAGAGACACGTGGCTACTTTCATTCACCAGCGTCACCTGGGTGGGGGCGGGGAGGGAGTCTTTCCGAGCCACGTTTGTCAGTAGGCGCCTCATCACACAGAGTTTCCTGTTCCTCTCCCCAGGTGGCCTGTAGCTTCTCACATTAAGAATCTTGCTCATGGGAACTTCCCTGGTGGTCCAGTGGTTAGGAACTTTGCCTTCCAATGCAGAGGGTAAGGGTTTGATGCCTGGTCCAGGAGCAGAGATCCCACATGCCTTGCAGCCAAAAACACCAAAATAAAACAGAAGCAGTATTGTAACAAATTCAATAAAGACTTTAAAGATGGTCTGCATTTTTAAAAATCTTAAAAAAAAATCTTGGTCCACTCAGACCACTTTTACTAAGATGGGTGTGTTACGCTCCTGAAGTTCGTGGGCAGGAAAAGATACAGTGCCTGCCAAATCAGGATAGAGCAGTGGTTTATGAGCTTGGATTCTGAGTTTCACCCCAGCTCTGCCACTCGAGGGGCTCACCAGCCTTTGGAAGCCTCTTACTCTCATCTGTAACTAGGGACAATCAGGGCACCAACATTCATGAGTCCAAAAATGAGATGTCTGTGGAGGAGCAGGGCCCGCAGTCGGCACTCCCCGTGAGTGTGGGAGTACACAGAGCCACGCCGACTAACAGCCCCCAGGGTCCCCAGTCACCCCATCCTCACTTTTGTATCTGGGTCTTTAGGATACAAGATGAAGAAGCGTGTTGGGGCCATTGAGGAGTTCACATTTCTGCCCCTGACGGAAGGCAGGCAGCTGCACATCACCATCGCCATCACGGGGTGGCTGGCATCTGGAAAATACCGTGAGGACCGGGGGCAGAAAAGGATGCGGAGCGAGCGGGTGTTGGCTGAGCTGGGTCTGCTGCTGTGGGCCAGATACTGCCTAGGCTTTTGGCCAGTGTATGTCTCTAGAGGGTAGGTAGGAGAGCCCCATTTCTCAGAGGAGACTGAGGCTCAGAGTGGTGAGATAACTTCATCTCATAGTCTTCCCATCCATTCATTCATCATCCATCCATCATCTGTTTGTCTACCCATCCATCTACCCACCCACCCACATCCATCTGTCCATCTACCCATCCATCCATCTGTCCATCGATCATCCATCCATCCATTCATCTGTCTGTCCATCCATCCATTATCTACCCACCCACCCACATCCATCTGTCCATCTAACCATCCATCTATCCATCCGTCATCCATCTGTCCATCTACCCATCCATCACCCATCCATCCATCCGTCTATCCATCCATCCATTCATCATCCATCCATCATCTGTTTATCTACCCATCCATCTACTCACCCACCCACATCCGTCCATCTACGCATCCATCCATCTGTCCATCACCCATTCATCTATCTATCCATCCATCATCCATCTATCCATCCATCCATCATCCATCTGTCCATCCATCCATTCATTTATCCGTCCATCCACCCACACATCCACCCATCAGTCCATCCTTTCAGCAGCTTTACAGAGCGCTGAGCACACTCTGCCAGACACTGAGCCAGGCCCTAGGAATCCAGTGGTGAGCCGCACAGTCATGGCCTCTGCTCCCGTGGAACATACGGTCCAAGGCAGGAGACAGGTCACTGAGCAGAGAATTACAGGGACGCTGTGTGCATGGCACAATAGGGGAAGCACAGAGTGCTTCTGGGGAGTGAGGGAAAAGTCATTAGAGGAAACTTTTTAGGCTAAGGACTAGCTAGGAATTAGCCAGATAAAGAAAGAGAAAGCAGTGAATACCAAGTAAAAGGGCTGCTGCTAAGTCGCTTCAGTCGTGTCCAACTCTGCGCGACCCCACAGACGGCAGCCCACTGGGCTCCGCCATCCCTGGGATTCTCCAGGCAAGAACACTGGAGTGGGTTGCCATTTCCTTCTCCAATGCATGAAAGTGAAAAGTGAAAGTGAAGTCGCTCAGTCGTGTCTGACTCAGCGACCCCCCATGGACTGCAGCCCTCCAGGCTCCTCTGTCCATGGGAGTTTCCAGGCAAGAGTGCTGGAGTGGGGTGCCAGGCAGCGTGTCGAAAGGCCTGTGGTGCCAAAGAAGCGCAGGATGGCTGGAGCAGGGGGCTGGAAGACAGGAGTTTGGGGGGCCGCATCATGTAGGAGCGTGTGCGCTGTGGCCAGGAGTTTGGACTTCTCCTCAGAACAAAGGGAGGTTAGCAGAGGCCTTTCAGCAGTGAGTGAGAAACCGGTGCGCTGGCTGTGTGACCTCAGGCCACGTCCTTAACCTCTCTGTGCCTTGGCTGTTTCATCTGCGAGCAAAGCAGGTTGTCCTTGCCTTTCAGGGACTCACGAAGATGCAACAGGGCGGCCTGTGGAGGTTCTCAGGGGCCTTCCACGAGCATTGCTTCGCTCCCTTGGCTGCTGTAATTTGAACTTGTGTGATTTGGGGGACCTCCAGCCAGGGTGGCCCTGAGGAAGAAGAGTCCAAGGTTGCAAGTGCCCATGTGAGGCTCAGCAAACACGATGAGCCAGGTCATCAGCCCAGGGAGAGAGCAGGGTGAGCCCAGGAGGCTGGAGCATCCCAACCAGATCCACACCCTCAGAGCCTGGTGGGCTCCCGGGGGAAGCCACAGTTCTTCTGAATGACATAGCAGGAAGCAGGTGAGAAGGTGCCCAGGCTCTGCTGAGAGGCTTTTCTGGGCCCCAGAGTCTTCCTGGCGAGGCTCACCCCGGCCGGGCCCTGCAGGGCGGTCTCTGGCACTGACTGAGCCCCTAGCACCCTGAGTCAGCATGTCACCCGCGCTAGGGGCCTGATGCACAGCACCCCGCGTGGCCCTGTGAAGTGGGGCTGTTCTTTGCCTGATCTGGATGAAGGGAAAGCTGGAGGGGCCGCACGGCAGGCCGGCGGCGCAGCAGGGCGCCGCCCCAGCTCTCCTGCGCCAGGGCTCACGGCTCCTCTTCGTTTGCTTCACGGCACTGCCTGCGCTACGTCAAGGCCAAGACAGGGCGGGAGGACGGAGAGCCTAAGCGAAGCAGTTTGCAGCTCTGACCGGGGCGGAAAGCAAATCTTTTACAGTTGTTCTACCCCCTGGCTGAGTTGGCTACAGGTCAAAGTCAAGCTCGTTTGGGGGCTGGGGAGGAGGAGATTGTCTTCGGGGCTCTCCTCCAGCAGCCTAGTGCAGCACGCACCCCAGGCAGAGGGGGGCGGTTATAAGAATTGCCGCCGACTAGACGAAGTCCTTGACGCCAGGAAAGCAGTCTCATATCCTCACAGGCACACTTCCGCCTGTGATGGGGACAAACAGAGTTTCTTGGGTCTGTCCCTTTATTAAACAGGATCGCACGCAATCGTGGTGGTGGCCTAGTAGCTCTCCGCGGCGCCAGGCCTTCTGCATGCATTGGCTCACTTAGTCCCTCACGTCGAGCCACAAAGATGGGCGTCATTATCACCCCCATTGTACAGATGAGGAAACTGAGGCTGATAAGGGCTGCCCAGAGTCGCCTTGCTAGTCAGGGAACAGGGCATGGGTCACCCCCTTTCTGTCTGGCTCCACGGCCCATGTTCTTGGCCACGGGGTGATAGAAGGCAGGAGAGCACGTTATAGTTTTCGTAATGCTTTTCACACAGCCTGTCAGGTGGTCCCCGTGACCCCTGTGAGTCAGATCCCCTCGTTCCATTCTGACACTGGCAGAAACCGAGGCTCAGAGGGCAGTGTGCCCTGCTGCGACCCTTGGGACCAGGAAGTTGCCCAGCTGGGTCCAGAGCCTGGCCAGCATCACAGCCCACCACGCACGCACATACATGCACACACTGGCACACATACATGCACACATGTACACACTTGCACACATGTGTGTACACACGTACATGTACACACGTGTGCACATGTACACGCACCCACGTGCATATATACCCACATACTTACACATACACCCACATACTTGCACATACACGTGCACACATTCACATACATGTTCACACATACACGTGCATGTGCACATACATGTATGTACACTACATACAAACACGGCCTTACATACATGCGCGCACACACACTCTGCCCACATCCTCTCTGGGGGGCTGGCCGTCTTCTCCTCCATAACGAGAGACAGTTAACCCCTGAGCTGCTGCAGAGCTCTGCCCGGGTCCCTGCAGAGATGGGGAGCAGCCCCTCGGGGGTCTTTGTCAGCAGAGCTCCCCCGGTAGGGACGAGGGCCTTGGGTCGGGCAGGTCGAGGCGCCTGGCTCAGCTGGAACCCGGAGGCAAGGGGAAGCTGTTTCCTCCCTCCCCTCACCCATCCTGCTTTCATGAGGCTTTGCAGATCGAGCGCTTGGCAGACGGGCTGCGGGAGAGACGGGCACCAGACGAGGCAAAAATAAATGGACCATCGTGGGCCGTGATGAGAACTCAGGGCAGGAAAGCGCAGGGTGTGTGAGACCCATCAGAGGGCCAGAGGGGATTCCCTGGAGATAAGGCAAGCGGGCTGGAAGCTCATAGAAAGGTAAGGGTGGAAAGTCGCTTGGGCCACAGGCAGAGACGCACAGGGCCCCTCCGTGTTCCCACAGTCCACAAACCAGCGACTCGGAGAGGTTTGCATGGTCCTCTCCCTCCCTGGCTGAGGGCTTCTTATCTGGGTGGCTCAGCCTCCTGCCTTGTAAAATGATATAACATTATCCCCTGTAATTGTGAGGCTCCATTTCCGAAGCTACGTCAAGGATTAAATCAGAGAGCCCATGAGAAAACCCTCAGTGCAGAGCTGCCCAGCACTCGGTACCTGCTCACTGCACGTTCCTGCGGTGATCGGCGTCTGCATCCTCAGGGCAGGCTCAGGCCTGGCGTGGTCTAGGTCCCCGGTTAATGTCTGTGTAGGAATGAAACAGTGAACAAAGGGTTAGAATCAAAAGCATGTGTTTCCAGAGGGCAACGTGATGAACAATGAGGCTGTGAGGAAGGCAAGGGCCAGGTCACGGGGCGCTGAGGGTCCTGCTGGAGAGAGCCGCTACCCTCGAGGCCGAGGGCGGACCAGAAGGGAGGGCGGTGCCAGCCGTCTTGGTTCTCTTCTCCTGCTTGGCACTGGGCACGTGGCACTGCGGGCATCACCCTCCCATTTCCAGTCCCTCGGTGAGAAAATCCGGCTCAGAAAAGTCAGGGGAGCCAGCACGCGCAGGGCAGAGCTGGCCTCAAGGCGCTCCGCCCCCCGTTTGCAGACTGTCCCCCAGGTGCTGTGAATGAGATGCGGCTGGCTCAGGGAGCGAGCCCGTGTGGCCCAGGTGTTCCTGTCGTAGGCCCTCAGCAGCCTGATGCCAGAATTACTGCAGAGGGCGAGGCCAGAGCCCTTTACATATGTTGTCGTTGGAATACTTAATTCTTAGAGCTACTCGGTGAAAGGAGATAAGTAGTAATCTCGCCACTGGACAGCTCTGCAGAGTGAGGCTCAGCAGGGGATGGTGCTCAAGGTCACTAACGACCTTGCTAAGGAACGCAGGAGCTGGGTCTCGAACCCCAGCCCGCCCGCTCACAGGGCAGCCCCGTGCTCCATCTGACAGCACACCTGCTCCGCTGCCAGCTGCTGCCCGAGGGCAGGGCTGGTCCTCCTGTCTCCCCCACGAGGGCGAGTGGGCCTCTGCCCCTGCCTGTTGGGGACAGTGGGGGCCCCCTCCAGCCCAGACAGGAGAGACCCCACCTGCCCACGCTCTCCCCAGGCACCTTCAACGCCCCATGGGCCGCCCTGGCCCGCAGCCGTGAGCAGTACTGCCTGGCCTGGGAAGCCAAGTACCTGATGGAGCTCGGCAACGCCCTGGAGACCATCCTCAGCGGTCTTGCCAACATGGTGGCCCAGGAGGCCCTGAAGTACACGGTGTTGTCTGGTAAGCCCCCGCTCTCCCTCACCAGCGGCGTGCCCACCATTCCCAGGCCACACTGGTTCCATGCCTTTGCCTGCCTGAGGCCCCCAGGGAGTCAGGCACTGTGCTGGTCCCTGTCTGACATGGTTATTATGGTCTTCACAGGGAGGAAATAGATAAACAGCCAATCACATCGTCACCTAGTGTATCAGTTAGTAACTGCTGTGTAACAAGCCACCCCATAACCCAGTGACTTAAAATAGCAGTCATTTATCACAGTAGCTCAGGAGCATTGGCTTCCTTTGGCTGACTTTTGCCGGGCCTGCTCATGCATCTGTGTCAGCTGGCCACCCACTGGTGTCGGCCAGCTTTATCTGGGGTGACCAGGCTCTGCTCCATTCGTCTCTCCTCCACTCCTGGGGTAGCAGGCTGGCCCACACCCCCGGGAGAAGTGCGTCAAAGGCACAAGTCCATTTCACGCCTCTCATCCAGCAGCGTCTCATTGGCCAAAGTGGGTCACGTGATGGAGCCTAGCGTGGCCGGGCAGGGGCGGGGCCGGGGGCGCTGCAGGGTTATGGGCAGAGTGGGAGGGATACAGGGTGGCGTGATGGATTAGGCCGTCTCTGGAATCCCACCCGTGGCAGATGTTTGAACCTGAGATCTAGTCCACGTATCAGAAGTGCGTGAGCTTCCCTTTTCTTCTGGGCTAGTGAGCAGTTGGGCAGCACTTGGCAAGCTTACAGATCCCAAGTTAGAGACTGCAGGCGCTCCCTCGGGCATCCAGTAGCCAGCCAGTCACTTCCCCAGGAGGGCCCCCACCCTCACCCCGACTGCCTTCATCACCTGTAGCCCTCCTCCCCAGGCCTCGTGGCCGCCCTCACCTGGCCAGCCTCACTCCTCAGTGTCGCCAACGTCATTGACAACCCGTGGGGCGTGTGCCTCCATCGATCGGCGGAGGTTGGCAAGCACCTGGCCCACATTCTGCTCTCCCGGCAGCAGGTACCCGAGACTGGCTGGAGTGGGGGTGGGAGGGAGCAGGGGAGCCGACTGGTGGGCAGGTGTAGTACCTCAGATGAGCCCACGTCAGGCTAGCCGGTGGCTTTAAGGGTCTTCACTGCTCCTCCGGCTCAAGTCACAAAAGTGTCCTGAGAGAACTTCCCTGGCTTAAGACTCTGCACTTCCACTGCAGGGGGCCCAGCTTCCATCCCTGGTTGGGCAACAAGGTCCCGAATGATGTGTGGTGGGCCCACGCCCTGCAAAAATATATCCCAGGATGGACCAGTAAGAATTACTGACTCTGCCTCCCTAGCAAGGAATCAGGTGAGGACTGAGTGTCAGCAGCCTCTGCAGGCGTGGTCAGCGTCAGCTCTTCCTCCGCAGATGTCTACAGAGCTCCGCTCTGAGCACGTCTCCAGTGGTCCAGATACCACGTAAAACCATCAGGGTCCCGTCCACATTCCAGACAGTCAGAGAGAGGCAGGAAGGTAAAGTGAAAGGCCAGGAAGATCCCACATGCCTCAGGGCAGCTAAGCCGTCGCATCCCTCGGCCAGGACTCAGTCCTGAGGCTGTCCCTGGCTACAGGGAAGTTGGAGAAACTTAGTTTTTGGCTGGGTAGCTGTGGGGGGTGGGCGTGGGGGCAGAAAAGCTCAGAAGTTTTGCTACCAAGGATGAAGGGAGAGTAGCTGTCGGGCAGTGACTGGCAGCCTCGACCGCAGAGTTCCCGTGGAATTGGAACATGACTCAGGGGAGGGACTTCTGTGGAAGTAAATGGAGATGGGGCAGCAAGGAGTTGATGCACGTATTGGCCCCAAAACAATGGAAAGGCGTAGAGTGCTGAGGCCGGCTGGTCCGATGAAACTCACCTGCCCCTGCCATGTGCTGCCACGTCTCAGACCCTGTACTCAGACCCCTCTCCTGACCTTCTTTTCCAGGCTGCCCTTTCTGCACGTTCTTTACTCAGAAAGGTCCTCTGTGCATCTAACTTGGAGCCCCCTCTTTTTCTCTTTACCTGTTTTTTCTTTATTCGGCTGCCTCGGGTCTTCATTGCACCATGTGGGATCCCTCATCGAGGCACGCAGACTCTCGTGGCGGTGTGCAGGCTCAGCAGTTGCGTCGCACAGGCTTAGCTGCTCTGAGACATGTGGGATCTTAGTTCTCCAACCAGGGATCAAAGCTATGCTCACTGCATTGGAAAGGATTCTTAACCACTGGACCACCAGGGGACCTCATGGACCATAACCTACCAGGCTCCTCTGTCCATGGGATTTTCCAGGCAGGAATACTGGAGTGGGTTGCCATTTCCTTCCTCCAGGGGATCTTTTCGACCCAGGGTTTGAACCCGGGTCTCCCACATTGCAGGCAGATGTTGTACCATCTGAGCCACCAGGGAAGCCTTACCAGGGGAATCCCTTTTTATGTTCTTCTTATTATTGCGGTGAAAGTCACATAATATAAACATACCACTTTAACCATATTTAACTGTGCAGTTCAGAGGCACTAGTACATTCACACTGTTGTGTAACTCTCACCTTCATCCACCTCCCGAATTTTTCACCTTCCTAGACAAACTCTGCCCCCATGAAACACTGAGTCCCCATCCCCCCTCCCCTCCGCCCCCCACGGCCCCTGGATCTCCCAGGGTCCTTTCTGACTCTATGAATCTGACTCTTCCAGGCGCCTTGTATAAGTAGACTCAAACAGTGCTTGTCTGCACCTACTGTATGTTGAAATACATCGTTCAGTTCAGTTCATTCGCTCAGTTGTGCCCGACTCTTTGCGACCCCATGAACCACGGCACGCCAGGCCTCCCTGTCCATCACCATCTCCCAGAGTTTACTCAGACTCACGTCCATCGAGTTGCTGATGCCATCCAGCCGTCTCATCCTCTGTCGTCCCCTTCTCCTCCCACCTTCGATCTTTCCCAGCATCAGGGTCTTTTCAAGTGAGTCAGCTCTTCTCATCAGGTGGCCAGAGTATTGGAGCTTCAGCTTCAGCATCAGTCCTCCAGTGAACACCCAGGACTGCTCTCCTTTAGGATGGCCTGGTTGGACCTCCTTGCAGTCCAAGGGACTCCCAATGCATTGAATATGCGTCCTACAAACAGACTGTACTTCCCCCCGCCGCCCGCCCCGTGCCACAGTAGCTCCTCGCCAGCCTTCCGTCCCACACACAGCAGTCTAACTTACTGTCTCCGCTTCTCGTTTAAGGCCAGCATTTCACACCCCGCTCTCCTATCCAGGAACAGAACAGTTGTCCACCTGCTCCACGTCACCCTTTTCCCTCTTCTCCATCGCATCTGGGGGTACCTCCCGCCCCCTCTCCCAGCTCCAGAAGGGCCCCCCTTCACTGCGGTCATTTGCCGCACACAGGTAGACGGGGAAGGAGAGACGGCTGCTGGATAATGGCATGAGATGATAGGGAATTAACCAGTGAAACACTGCCTGTCAGCCTCAGAGGAAGCCGGTTCCCGAGCAGGTGCCCTCCTGCATAAACGCCTCTCCTGATGGAGACATCAGAGCCCAGGGTCGGGAACGGCACAGCCCCCATGCATCAAGTGCAGGGCAGCTGCTGACAAGTGTCCAGCGGCCGCCATCATCAGGGCAGCCTTTCTGGAACCGCTGTGCACACCGGTGTCCCGTCTTCCCCAGGGCCGGCGGCCTGTCACCCTGATCGGCTTCAGCCTGGGAGCCAGAGTCGTCTACTTCTGCCTGCAGGAGATGGCTCAGGAGAAAGGTAAGGCCGGCTTGTTGCAGGCAAAAGCCCTTCCTGAGTCCGTCCCCCGGGCTGGAGGTTCCACACCGGGGACCTCAGGTCTTGTGACCGTGTTCCCAGATCTTAGTTAAAAGCTTAAAATCGTTTGAAAAAGAAAAAATAGTTCCTTGGAAAATTGTTCATTTCTTCCATATGTAAATTAGAGTGGATGTGAGATAGTCCTACAATAATGGCCTTGGTTTTCTGATGTGGGTTTTTTATTTACTTATTGACTGATCTTGGCCGCGCTGGGCCCTCGTTACTGCGCGCGGGCTCTCTAGCTGCAGCTCCGCTGACGGGCGTGGGCCTCACTGTGGCGGCGTCTCTTGTTGCAGAGCAGGGGCTCTAGAATGCAGGCTCAGTAGCTGTGGCGACGGGCTTAGGTGCCCCGAGGCCTGCGGGATCTTCCCAGAACAGGAATCGAACCCGTGACCTCTGTGTTGGCAGGCCGATTGTTAACCCCTGGACCGCCTGGGAAATCCTGATGTGGGCTCTAGAGTGGGAGAGGGGTGGGAGGGCTCTGAAGCTAGGGTGCTGGCAGGACCGCGTTCCCTCCCAAGGCTCTGGGGGAACCTCACCTCTTCCAGCTTCCAGTGCTGGCCGTACTCCCCGGCTTGCAGACGCGACGTTGCACCCACGCCTCATCCTCGTCGCCTGCTCCTTTACATCTCTTCTCCCCTAAGGACAGTTTTGGCGACTTCAGGGCTTCCCGCTCAAATCCAGGATGACCTCGTCTCAGGTGCAGGCACGTGTGTGTGCTCAGCCTTGTCTGACTCGTTGCACCCCCATGGACTGTAGCCCGCCAGGCTCCTCTGTCCTTGGGATTCTCCAGGAAAGAATACTGGAGCGGGTTGCCCTTTCCTCCTCCAGGGGCTTTTCTTGGCCCGGGGATTGAGCCCGCATCGCCTGTATCTCCTGCACTGGCAGGTAGATTCCTTACCACTGAACCACCTAGTACCAGTTACCTGTGCGTGATTTAATTACTTCTGCAAAGACAGTCTGTCCCAGTCGGGTCCCACTCACAGGTTCTGAGCGCATATCTCAGTGGGGTGGGGGAGCGGGTACTGTTCCACCCAACACAGACACCTGTGGGAGCGTGGCATGCCGTTCAGTGACGTGCTTTCAACGTGGAGGCAGCAGAAAGCCTGGATGCCCGTGCCCCAGCCTCGGGCGGGTGAGGCCTCCGGGGCTGAATGCTGGTTTGAGACAGATCTGTCAGCCGGGGCTGCCGCCCAGGGGCGGTTACGGGGGATGAGGTGCAGAGCTTGGGGCACTTGGGGTGGTCCACTGCCCTGCAGAGCACCAGCAGAAGGGATTCCTTCCCTGGATGGGGCGAGTGGCAGAGAACTGTCAGCGAGCTTTAATCTCACACATTCAGCTGGTCAGAGCAAGTGAAGGTCAGACCACACAAGCAGGGCTTCTGCGTTAGTTGCTCAGTCCTGTCTGACTCTCTGAGATCCCATGGACTGTAGCCCGCCAGGCTCCTCTGTCCGTGGGATTCTCTAGGCAAGGATACTGGAGTGGAATGCTCAGGGAATGCCCTGAGCATTCCCTTCTCCTGGGGTTCTTCCCAACCCAGGGATAGAACTTGGGTCTCCCCCATTGCAGGCAGATTCTTTACCCTTTGAGCCACTGGGGAAGCTCAGATCAGCAGGGTGGAGCAATGCATTCTGTCCATAGTGGAGGGGGAGGGGAGCCAAATGGTGGACTCTGACGCTGGGGTTAGGAGGGCATGGGCTTTGCCAGCCTGAGACCTGGGTCTGGGTCCTGCCTCTGCCCAGCCGGGGAACCTGGGTTGGGTAAGGATGCAGCCTCCCTATGCGTCCATCTCTCCATTTGCAACAGGAGGTTCACGTCACCTCTGGGCAGCAGCAAAGGGCAGGGACCATGGTGGTCAGGACACCGGCCCAGTGCTGGCTCCTGATCTCTCCTGGCCTTCAGGCTGAGGTGTCCCTGCCAGTGCGGGGGCCGTGCACGCCCCCTGCTCTCTATCGTTGCTCCCCCGACCGCGTGAGGTTGTCCTCCTCTGCGCCGTCATCATTTGCTCTTTTCCTGGTCATCCGTCCCCCAACCCATGCAGCAGGCCTTCCGCCAGGCTCCTCAGCACCTGGATGTACTCAGTCCCACTCAGTACTGCGCATCTCAGTACTCAACAGTTGTTGAGTCACTCAGTCGTGTCGGACTCTTTGCGCCCCATGGACTGCCACACGCCAGGCTCCGCTGTGCTCCGCTGCTTCCTGGAGTTTGCTCACACCCATGTCCATTGAGCCTGTGATGCTACCCAGCCATCTCATCCTCTGCCGCCCCCTTCTCCTCCTGCCCTTGCTCTTTCCCAGCATCAGAGTCTTTTCCAGTGAGCCGACTCTTTGCATCAGGTGGTCAAAGAACAAGGCCACCCGGATGACGTGGTCTTATTAACAGGACCGATTCTCAATTCAGAGGAGAAAGGCATACCTTTGGCTCTGGTGAGCGTAAATTACTTGTTAGCTTCAGAACATTAATAGAAGCCAACTCTTCGATTCCCCTGCTAAACAAATTGGATTCATTTCCACTGACCATTTGGCCGAGGCCATCAGAAGTGAGATCGACCGTCAGCTGCCTCTGGCAAGTGAGGCTGGAGACCGGGGGAGGAAGATGTCCTGCCTCTCCGCCTTCTCAGGGCTGGTTCCCAGAGCAGCTTCCTTCCGGCCTTTTTCTGGTCACTGCTTCCTCCCCGGGACCTTCACTGCCGACCAATAGGAACCAGGGCTTTGGTATCAGGCAGACCTGGATCTGGGTCCCAGGTTTGTCACTGATGAGCTATGGGACCTTGTGAAAATCACTTAACCTCTCTGAGCCTCAGCTTCCTCATCTGATGTGGGGTTTGGTACACTCATCTTGGAGAGATTAAAATGAGACCATGAATGTGAAAGTACCTTCCACAGGTTCAGTTCAGTTCAGTCACTCAGTTGGGTCCGACTCTTTGCAACCCTATGGACTGCAGCATGCCAGGCTTCCCTGTCCATCACCAACTCCTGGAGTTTACTCAAAACTCATGTGCATCAAGTCGGTGATGCCATCAAGCCATCTCTTCCTCTGGCATCCCCTTCTCCTCCCCTCTTCAGTCTTTCCCACCATCACGGTCTTTTCAAATGAGTCGGTTGTTCTCATCAGGTGGCCAAAGTATCGGAGTTTCAGCTTCAGCATCAGTTTTTCCAATGAATATTCAGGACTGATTTCCTTTAGGATGGACTGGTTGGATCTTCTTGCTGTCCAAGGGACTCTCAAGAGTCTTCTCCAACACCACACAGTTCAAAAGCATCAATTCTTCGGCACTCAGCTTTCTTTATGGTCCAACTCTCACATCCATATGTGACCACTGGAAAAGCCATAGCCTTGACTAGATGGACCTTTGTTGTCCGCAGTTTAGGTTCCATTAGTAAATACCTGTTCCTCTAAACTCTAACATGAGGGCCTACTACACACGGGGAACTATGGTGAGTGTCGAGTAGGTAGAAAGTGAAAGTCGCTCAGTCGTGTCTGACTCTTTGCGACCCCATGGACTATATAGTCCATGGAATTCTCCAGGCCAGAATACTGAAGTGGGTAGCCTTTCTCTTCTCCAGGGACTCTTCCCAACCCAGGGATGGAACCCAGGTCTCCCACATTGCAGGCAGGTTTTCTACCAGCTGAGCCACCAGGGAAGCCCACGGTGCTTGTCATTTTACGTCTACTTTCTGGCACACATATTAGATCCCGAACTCCAGGTGGATAAGGTCTGCTTGTGCCCACCATCTCCCAGGCACCCAGCACGTTTAAGAGCTCAGGGAAGGGCGGGGAACTTGACTTTGAGCAAGGGAATCAAGCATGGGCTGATATACTCAAGAGCCGGGTGCAGACTCCCCCTGCACCAGGGTCTCAGTCTCCCCGCAGCCCCTGGGGGAAAACTGAATGAGGCCGCACAGAGGAGCCACTCGGGTCCTGAGAGCCGGAGCCAGGATCTGACCCCAGGGCGCTGGGCTGCAGGGCCCTCAGTCCCAACACTGCTGTACTTTGCAGAGGAGAGTATAGGTGGGAGTCCTCCAGAGGCCCGGGCCGGCAGGACGAAGGAAGGGCTCTCGGGATGTCTGGAAACGTTGAGTCTGGTGTTCTTGCAGCCTGTGAGAGGGGCACTGAGCTGGAAGGCGGGTCGTGGTTAGGACAGGAGCCCCGCACAGGCTGAGGCATTGGAACTGATGTTTAGATGCCTGGCCTCTGAACTGTGGGGCGAATGAAGAGCTGAGCAGGTCCTGCAGAGGGAGGCACTGGGGGCAGGGCTGGGGGTCAGCCCTGGACAGCCTGCAGTTCACACCCACACACACCCATACACACATTCCCATATACTCACACACGTTAACACACACACGGAGCAGCAACTCAGCCAGCCCCAAGGACCTCTGCCACCCGCATTGTTCTCTGTGTCCAGGGCGGATTCTAAACATAGAAGGAACAAGGATGGGAAACTGCCCAAATAACAAGAGCTTGACCGAATCTGAATAGAAGCCCTGTGCTCAAAAGCGCAGCTGGTTTTGTCCCCACCTGATCACCTCCTAAAGGAAAACCTTGAAGCCAGACGCTTTAAACGAGAGTCGTCTCCATCAGCCTGGGGGTTTTCCCTTTAGTACCTTCCCACCCCAGCGTGTCCGGACAGCAGGCGAGAGAGCACCCGTCGCCCTCTGCCTCGCCCTTGGTTAAGAGCCCTCCGAGAAAGGGTCTGCCCGCGGTGGCCGAGGCTTATTCCACACGTGGGCTGCGCTCCCGTGGTGGGAGGTGGGACACGCTGGCGGGGCCGGGGTTGGGGGGCAAGCCATGCCCTTTGACCCCGTCCATCCTGCCGGCCCCCTCAGCACCTCCAGGTAGACGGTGAGCCCCTGATACCAGGCCTCAGAGTCCTGTATTTCCCCTGTTTCTCTCTGCCTTTCCAGAGAGCAAGAAGGGAACTCCTGATGGTTCACAGAAATAGGAAGTCGGAGACGATACACGCCCGCCTGCGGAGCGGAGCAGAGGGTCCTGAACCCAGAGCCGGTTGCTGCTGCGCCGCCTCCCTGGGGGCCTGGACCCAAGGGCAGCGGGGCCGCGGAGCCACGTGAATGAAACGTGGACACACACTCACAAAAATGGGCTCGCGCGCCTGCGTGTTGAGCGGGGCCCTGGCCTTCCTGTGTCTTCTTTCCCCCTTCCTTCCCACAGTCTCCCTCCAGCCATCCAGTAAGCCTCTGGTCTGCAGGACTTCACCGCTTACCACCCAGTCCCAGGCTCCATCCCTGGGTCGGGAAGATCCCCTGGAGAAGGGAAAAGGCTGCCCACTCCAGTATTCTTGCCTGGAGAATTCCATGGACTACACAGTCCGTGTGGAGAAGGCAATGGCACCCTACTCCAGTGTTCTTGCCTGGAGAATCCCAGGGATGGAGGGGCCTGGTGGGCTGCAGTCCATGGGGTCACTAAGAGTCAGACATGACTGAGCAACTTCACTTTCACTTCTCACTTTCATGCATTGGAGAAGGAAATGGCAACCCACTCCAGTGTTCTTGCCTGGAGAATCCCAGGGACAGAGGAGCCTGGTGGGCTGCCGTCTCTGGGGTCGCACAGAGTCAGACACGACTGACGCGACTTAGCAGCAGCAGCACACAGTCCTTGGGGTCGCAGAGTCGGACACGACTGAGCGCCCTTCACTTTTCACCCAGTCCCCACCCATCAAAGATGAGAGGCGGACAGAGCCGGAAGGACCGCACAGATGCAGGCCTCTGTGCTCAGCTGGGGACGGGGCCACAGACGTCCCCACCAAGAGACCCGGCTCAGCTGCTGCAGATGTGCAGGCTCTGGAGTCTGGACATCCCCTTCGAGTCCTACCCCCACTGCGAGGCAGGTCTCACCTTTCTGACCTCCAGGGGACTCAGGCAACACCCTGAGTAGTAATAGTATTGTCGTCAAGTCTGTAAGGGTTACATGCAGGAGTGCACACAGATGCTGATGTGTGAGAGCCTGGGGATTCCTATTGAGCATTCATTTTATGCTAAGGTCTGTCTTAAGCTGTGTAAGAGGGAGCTGGCCTGAAATTCCCTGGAGGTCCCATGGTTAAGGGCTGTACGCTTTCACTGCCAAGGACTCAGGTTCGAGCCCTGGTCAGAAACAAAGAGCCCACAGGCTGCACAGTGAGGCCAAAAAAAAAAAAAAAGGCCAGGGGGGCTCAAAGGATAAGAACACCACACACACGTAGGTGACCTTAACCGTGGCCCGAGTTGAGAAAAATCGGCCTCCCATCGGAGTGGGGACCCCCAGGTTCTGTTCCTCTCTGTTCCTGCACTTGCCTTCCCCCCACACCCCGTCTTTCTTGACAACCCCTCCCAAGCGCTGGCCTGGGTTACTGGTGAGGCACCTTCAAGTCCGCAGCTGACTGTGGTCATGAATGAATTATTCACCCTTTGCCTGGAGCTGCTGTTTCACATCTAATTCATTCCAGCTCAGCTGTCTGGTTTCAGGCAGCCCTGCTCATTTAACACCCAATTAATCTTTACACAGAGAAGATCCTTTCCTAATTGCAGGAAAGCTATCATTATCTGAGTTGGGGGAAATGTAAAAAAGGAATTACTCTAATGCAATTGAGTGTACTAATTGTTTTCTGGATTCCCTTGAGAGCAAGTAATGAGATGTAGCAATAAATCCTAGAGTCACCCAGAGCACAGCATCCTTCAGCCAGCCTCCCCTAGCCCTCTGCTCCCACCCAGCCACAGCCCATCCTTTTTCCCCCTCCCCCAAGAAAAGCTGCCTATGGGGTTAACCATCTCACAGCTTCATTTCCTTCCTGAGTGATGTGGCAGACAGCAGGGGGTTATGCTTAGGGGATATGCAGCCGTCCCCAAGGTACCCCTCACCTGGTCCTGCTCCTCCCTCAAGCTCAATGTGGGCAGCCTCCTTCCAAATAAGCGTCTGGACCACGAACCCCTGGAGGGCAGGAATTGTGTGTGAGCAGCCTCTGTGCCTCGTTTATCTGGGATGAAGCCAACAGAGAGTGCTCGCTCTGTAAGTGAAGTGTCTAACACAAACATCCACATGTATCAGTCAGGTCAGGTGAGGTTACGCTGCAGTGACAAGCACCCCCACATCCTTAGAGATGTAGCGCAGCAGAGGTTCGTTTCCCACATGTGCTTCCTGTCCACTGTGAGTAGGCCGGGGCTCTGATCGTTGTAGTCACTCAGCCATCCAGGCCAGTGGAAGCTCCCTCAGTAGGAGGTTGAGATGGTGGTGAATTACACACTCGCTCTTCAGTTTCACCTGGATCTAGCACGTGACTTTCACTCCTGTTTCGTCAGCTAGAGCAAGGCAAATCGATGTTTCTAAAATCCAGGAAGGGCACATGAGTATTCCCACCAAGGGCTCCAGCGGGAAGACCTTACTTGGATTCTGGCCTCTAATTAATTCTTAGTTGAAACATTAGTTTATTTATCTACAAAAGAGGGACTTTCCTCTCTTCCCCTACCCTGCTTGATAGCTTGCAGGATGGAAGAACCCCTTGATGGGAAGCCAGAGTGTGGCCGGTCCTGAGGATGCTGGGATGAGGGCGCCAGAGGTTGATGGTACCCAGGAGCTCCAGCCACGGGACCCCCACACAGACAGAAGCAGAAGGTTACCCACCAGAGGACCAGAGATGAGGCCAGTATAGAGCTGGGTCCAGTCTGGCAGGGGGCAGGCTCCAGGCAGACAAAACTCTGAGCTGTAGTGATGGTGACTGGCTCCAGCCCAGGGCCCAGGGAATCAGACATGACCTGATAAAAATGCCCTGGAGACGTAGTACGTGTGTGCTCAGCCGCTAAGTTGTGTTCAATTCCTAGCGACGCCGTAGGTGGTAGCCCACCAGGCTCCTCTGTCCATGGGATTTCCCAGGCAGAAATACCAGAGTGGGTCACCATTTCCTCCTCCAGGAGGTCTTCCTGATTCAGGGATTGAGCCTGAGTCTCCTGTGATTCCTGCACTGGGAGGCAGGTTCGCTACCACTGAGCCCCCTGGGAAGCCCTGACAACGTAGTGAGTGAGTGAGTGAAAGTCGCTCAGTCGTGTCTTACTCTTTGCAACCCCCTGAACTGTACAGTCCATGGAATTCTCCAGGCCAGAATGCTGGAGTGGGTAGCCGTTCCCTTCTCTAGGGGATCTTCCCAATGCAGGGATTGAACCCAGGTCTCCCGCATTGCAGGCGGATTCTTCACCACTGGGCCACCAGGGAAGCCCCTGCCCTTGGCCTTGGTGTCCATCACCACAGATGGGACGGATGTCTGTGCCGATGCTTGATGGTGTCAGTTTTGTTAACTCAGATCCTCACAGCCTCCTCATGGGCAGGCGTCTGACTCACCATACTCTATAGAGAGTGGACAAGGACTCTGAGACTCAGAGAGTTGAAGGGGTCCCCAGAGTCGGAGCTGGGAGGTGGCAGAGCTGAGGCTGCCCCCCAGCGCCTGGCCCTGGCTCTCGGTCCGGGTCCTGCCCCTGCATTCAGGGCTCTGGGTCAGACCCTGTCTGTGTTGCTACTTCTGTATCACCAGCTCCTGGCACAGGACTTGGCACATACAAGGCACCCGGTACCTGTCAGTGGTTGATTACCTGTCAGTTGATGAGGGGCATGAAACCCATGTTTCACGTTCTCCATGAGTGCCGCCTGCAGAGCACGGTGCCAAGGCCTTTGGGTGGTGAAAGGCTGGAGCTACATGAGCACGTGGACCCCACCAGCCCTGAGACCTCGGCCAGTGGGTCACCCAAGGCTCCTAGTGACCCAGGTCACTCCGCTCCTGGACCTCCCAGCAGGTGTGATCAGCCAGCACATGCTCAGCGTGTTCAGGATCCATCCGCTCAGATCCAAGACAGAACGTGTGTCTGCCAAACTTTGGGCAGGAGAGGAATGTAGCCAGAATTCCCAGGTCCATCTGCCCACCGACAGGAGGAATTTGCTTTGGAAGTGACTGATCCTCTGACCAAGGGTATTTCTGGCCCCAGCAGGTGGCCAGGGGTGGGGTGCGGGGCCTGATGCCAAGAAGGGCCACCATCCAAGCACAAGAGACCCTGGGCCCCAGATCCAGTGGATTGCTCCTATGCATTCACTTTCAAAGGCCTCAAAAAAGTGGAAAGAGAGCTCAATTCAGACTGACTCATGGAAGCGGAGCCAGGAAGTAGCCATGTGAACCAAGAAATCAGTTCCGCCTCAGCTGTTTATGCACTGATGCCTGTCTTCATTTTCAAAAGATGGGAAGGGAGTTCATTAGTGATCCTGCACGTTGTCTCTGGGCGGCGGCCCTGTCCACGCCGTTGGCAAGACATCCCAGGATACGCTGGCTCGCCTGTTCGTATTTTTACTCAGCCGATAAGAGCCCACAAGGCTTGCCGCACTCTGGGCACCTGAGCCCATCCATGGCGTCAGCCCTGGCTCCCCCTTCCATCCTGCATCTGTAAATTGGCTCCATCCAACTGCTTCTCCTGGAGACTGCAGGATACAGGAGACCTGCTCCTCACTGTCCGGTGCCCTTAGGTGAAGCCACTGCACCCTAAGCCAGGCTGAGGAGTTAAATGGGACAGGGGGGCCTCCTGGGCTTGCTCGGGGCTTAACCACAAGCGTTTAGTGAGCAAGCCCTGTACCCAAGGCTTCCCTGGTGGCTCAGACAGTTAAGAATCCGCCTGCAATGCAGAGACCCGGGTTTGATCCCTGGATCGGGAAGATCCCCTGGAGAAGGGAAAGGCTACCCACTCTGGTGTTCTGGCCTGGAGAATCCCCTGGACGGAGGAGCCTGGCGGGCGATAGTCCACGGGGTCACAGAGTCAGAACCGGCGGAGCAGCTTTCACTCAGCCTGTACCCGGCACCCGTACTAAGTGCTTTGCATGTTTTCTCTCATTTATTTATTTATTTTTTAACTTTTTTTTTTTAATGTGGACCATTTTTAAAGTCTTTACTGAATTTGTTACAGTATCATTTCTGTGTTGTGTTTTGGGGAGAAGGCGATGGCACCCCACTCCAGCACTCTTTCCTGGAAAATCCCATGGATGGAGCAGCCTGGTGGGCTGCAGTTCATGGGGTTGCAAAGAGTTGGACACGACTGAGCGACTTCCCTTTCACTTTTCACTTTCATGCATTGGAGAAGGAAATGGCAACCCACTCAGGTGTTCTTGCCTAGAGAATCCCAGGGACGGGGGAGCCTGGTGGGCTGCCGTCTATGGGGTTACACAGAGTCGGACACGACTGAAGTGACTTAGCAGCAGCAGTTGTGTTTTGGATTTTGGGCTAGGAGGATTGTGGAATCTTAGGTCCCTGACCAGGTGTAGAACCCACAGCCCCTACATTGGAAGGCAACGTCTTAACCACTGGGCTGCCAGGGAAGTCCCGTGAGTTTTCCCTTAATGTGCAAACGAACCTAACATGCGGGCAGAGATCCTTCTCTCTTGCCAGTGAAGAGGCTGGAGGCAGGGGCTACATCCACTTCATGCTTGAAATGGGGACGTGGCACAGGGGAGAGGCACAAGCGTGCCCGTGGAGGCCTGGGACCCAGCCTGCCGGCTCAGCCTCTTAGGGCGGTGGGTGTGACCACACAGTGCTGTTGTTACTATTCAGCCGCCCAGTCGTGTCCGACTCTCTGTGACCCCGTGGACCGCAGCACGCCAGGCCTCCCTGTCCTTCACCAACTCCCAGAGCTTGCTCGGACTCATGTCCATGGAGTCGGTGATGCCATCCAACCATCTCCTCTGTCGCCCCCTTCTCCTGCCCTCAGTCTTTCCCATCATCAGGGTCTTTCCAAATGAGTCAGCTCTTCACATCAGGTGGCCAGAGTATTGGAGCTTCAGCTTCAGTATCAGTCCTTCCAATGAATATTCAGGGTTGATTTCCTTGAGGACTGACTGGTTTGATCTCCTTACCATCCAAGGGACTCTCAGGAGTCTTCTCCAATACTACAGTTCAAAAGCATCAATTCTTCGGTGCTCATTTTATCCCACAAACATCAGAAATTATGGACTCCTATACCCAGGGTTCCAACAGACAATTTGGAGTCATCTGGTTCAGACCCCTACACGTATAGGATCCCCTTGACATCGTCCATCAGAAGTCTCTACTAGCATCTGCTCACTCCCAGTGACGGGAAGCTTACTGCTCTGCCCAGGTTGGTTAGTGTTGTGCCCGAAGTCCGAGTCCCCAAAACTGAGAGAATAAGACAGCCACAGCAATGCAAGAGCTTAAAGGGGTTTACTTCTAGCTCGAGCTAGGGTCCAAGTCACACTCCAGCGCAGTGGAGTGGAGCAAGAGCCCCGAGCCCTAAATTACACCAGTATTTATAGAGTTAAGACAAAGACAGGGAGTTGGTAAGGGTGGATTGGTTGCAAGGGTTTTATGGTATCTACTAATTGGCTAAATTTTCACACAGCGCGGGCTTTCTTAGGGGATTTCCACCCTCTTCCTGATAGGCTAAAACTAGCCCTTTTCTTCCTGGCAATGACTTAGCTCCTCTGCTCAGCTCTTCACATCAGGTGGCCAGAGTATTGGAGCTTCAGCTTCAGTATCAGTCCTTCCAATGAATATTCAGGGTTGATTTCCTTGAGGACTGACTGGTTTGATCTCCTTACCATCCAAGGGACTCTCAGGAGTCTTCTCCAATACTACAGTTCAAAAGCATCAATTCTTCGGTGCTCATTTTATCCCACAAACATCAGAAATTATGGACTCCTATACCCAGGGTTCCAACAGACAATTTGGAGTCATCTGGTTCAGACCCCTACACGTATAGGATCCCCTTGACATCGTCCATCAGAAGTCTCTACTAGCATCTGCTCACTCCCAGTGACGGGAAGCTTACTGCTCTGCCCAGGTTGGTTAGTGTTGTGCCCGAAGTCCGAGTCCCCAAAACTGAGAGAATAAGACAGCCACAGCAATGCAAGAGCTTAAAGGGGTTTACTTCTAGCTCGAGCTAGGGTCCAAGTCACACTCCAGCGCAGTGGAGTGGAGCAAGAGCCCCGAGCCCTAAATTACACCAGTATTTATAGAGTTAAGACAAAGACAGGGAGTTGGTAAGGGTGGATTGGTTGCAAGGGTTTTATGGTATCTACTAATTGGCTAAATTTTCACACAGCGCGGGCTTTCTTAGGGGATTTCCACCCTCTTCCTGATAGGCTAAAACTAGCCCTTTTCTTCCTGGCAATGACTTAGCTCCTCTGCAAGGGAGATTTGGGCCTACCTTGGCCCCCTGAAGCCTGTTATGGCACCTGTTTGGGTCCTAACAGTTAGGAACATAGAAGGGATCAGTTTAATCTGGAAGTCAGTGGCTTGTGGGCTGTGGAGCATTAGGCCCTGCTCAAAGAGTCTGTCAAGGCTGCTCGTGTTCATGTATTTCCAGGGAGGCCCTGGCACAGCAGCAGAGCCCCGAGGGCTTCCGTGCCTGGCTGGCCAGCGTGCCCCCAGGTCCGCGCTCAGGCTTTTCAGAAACAAGATTTTACCCGTTTTGAACCCGGCGCTGATCAGAGCCCCTGTTAAGCACATCCACAAGAGACAGCGTTGGGAACTAAACACTGGTTCATTTCGGTCCACCAGTAATTGTCGATTTCCTGCAAATGGAGCAGATGTCCATACTCTCTGTCCGAGCTCCTGGGAAACAGATTATCTGCCAAAGCTTCTCTCTGCAGGGCGAGGGAGAGGCGGCCTCCGGGAATCATTTTCCCAGCCATGGTGAGCCCTGGTGCCCCTCCCATCCTCATGAACACGCCCCCACCCAGGGGCCTTTCTCAGTTTCCCTCCCTCCTGGGCCTCCCCCTCACTGAGAATGGTGTATAAACTAGTCCCTTGCATGAGTCTGGTTGATAATAACTGAAGAATCCAGACCCTCTGCAGTGAAGGAGCAGCCCTCTGGGGGATTGGGGATCCCAGCAGGGGAAGGAAGCATCTCGTGTCTCCTCAATTTACATAGGAATGGGCTATCTCAGTTCACAGCATTCCATAATGAAAACTGTTAGGGTTTTTTTTCCACTTAACTCTAAGAATTCCGTGACTAGCAAGCCTGCTTAGCCAATATCCCCAAAGTGGTGGTCTTTTAGAAAATCGCCAGGCCTGTTTTGTAGAACACAAGGTTAGAACCTTCCTGCCTGTGGGTGGTGTGTTCCCCACAGTTCAGATTTTAATGACAGAGGTTGAGTTTTGGGGTCCCCCTGTCCCTGCCACCCAGCCTAAGTGTCCCCATGTGAACTCTGACTTTTCAAGTCTCTAGAACGTTGTTCTTTCTTTGGTTCACTGGTACTCAGACCTGCGTTTATTTATTTATGCAAAACCCATCTCCTGGATTTGCAGGACTTCTCAGGAAATATGGATAAATATGAAACATCAGGGCCAAAAGTAAAGCACAGATGTGAAGAGGAGACACAAGCCAGCTGAGAAGCTCAAATGCAGGAGAGTGGACCCTGCAGGCAGGCCTAGACCCGAATCTCAGCTCTGCCACTGAGCTCATGTCCCTAATCCCTGTGCCTCAGTCTCCTCCCCTGTGAAATGGATCTAGTAATACCTTCTTCAGCTCATGATTGAAAGAATTGAATAGGGTAATATGTGTAAAGCACTTAGCAAAAATGGCTGGCAAGTCGCAGGCGTTCAGTAACTGCTATCTTTGTCCCTGTTACTGCTGTGGTTGTACTTTCTCCTGTTATTACCCAGCTGCTGTAACTGAGCTGTGGCTTCAGCTACTCACTTCCTAACCATCAGCACAAAAACAGAAAGCACTGATGCTGTTTCTCACTTCCATAAGGGGATGTGGAGATACCAGCTCTGCTGGTAGTAAGACCTTCCTTTTCAACCTGCCTCACTGTCTGAGAGTTTCACGCTCTCCTGTGAGGAGCTCAGTGCTCAGGTTCAGGCTTAATTAGCCATCAGAGCCTCAAGCAGCTCTGCCTTCTGCTCGCTGGAAAGGTTGACAGACCCAGCACCTTGAAGACCTCACCAGGGCTGGGAATGAGCTCTCCAGGGTGCTGCCTAATTGTCAGGGGGGTGGTAGCAAGGGTGTCTGCAGAAACTCAAGCAGGGAGATAACGATGTCTTCAGCTTTGAGCACCTGGGTACTTGAAAGAATGTTAATTAGGCGGCAAGTCCCAAGTTGGACTCTCCTTGGTGTAATTTGACATTTAGTAATTTAGCAGTTGCTGGGGGCAGAGGCTTCAGGGGACTGTTGTTGAACATGGCTCACAGCTTAGCAAGCAAGGGAGTCAGTTTAGGTGCTCAGTTGTGTCCGACTCTTTGCCACCCTGTGGACCACAGCACGCCAGGCCTCCCTGTCCATCACCAACTCCCAGAGCTTGCCCAAACTCATGTCCATCGAGTCGGTGATGCAATCCAACCATCTCATCCTCTGTCGACCCCTTCTCCTCCTGCCTTCAATCTTTCCCAGCATCAGGGTCTTTTCCAATGAGTCAGCTCTTCCCATCAGCTGGCCAAAGTATTGGAGCTTCAGCTTCACCATCAGTCCTTCCAATGAATATTCAGGACTGATTTCCTTTAGGATGGACTGGTTGGATCTCCTTGCAGTCCAAGGGACTCTCAAGAGTCTTCTCCAACTTTGGCCCCACCTTAGATACCCCATAAGAGGTCTGTGAGGTTTTTTGTTTGTTTTTAATATGTATTTATTTATTTATTTGGCTGCACTGGGTCTTAGTTGTAGCACGTGAGCTCTAGTTCCCTGACCAGGGATGAAACCTAAGCCCCCTGCTTTGGGAGCTCAGAGTCTTAGCTGCTGGACCACAAGACAAGTCCTGTGAGGCTTGTTGAACTGCACTCAATGAAGCCAGCTGACTGAGTCCCCGTTCCTGCCAGGTTCTTCCCATGAAGTGTCTCTTGGATGGTCCCAGTCAACCCGGGTGGGCCTAGGCCCCGTGACGCATGGCAAGGCCCTCTCCACTGCCCCGGGGGGACCTTGGACCTGTGTCTTGAATGGTACAACTGAGTGTTCACCCGGCTTGTCCAGGCTGCACAGCCAGTAAAAGTCAGAGTCAGGTCTGGAGCCTTCTTCTCAGGGCTCGTCTCAGGGACCCTGGGGCGTGGCAGGTGCTCTGGGGTGTGGTCAGCCCACCTCTTGCAGGTGGCTTTCCTGGAAGGTCCCGGCAGGGTGTCCTGGGACACCTGGAGCATCTGTGGCTGCCATAGCACCATCTGGCGGTGACTTGTGGAGCACGCACCTCACGAGCCCAGCGCAGAGTGGGCTTCCAGCAAGCGCCGGCCAGGGAGGATCCGGCCGGTGGCCTCCCTTGAGGGCTTGTGCAGAACTGAGCACCTTCTCTCTCTGTCAGAGAGATTTCCATGTCAGCCAGACACATCCTCCCTGTCTGTATTTATTAGACATCAGAGATACAAAGCAGCGAGGGAGTTCCCTGACAGTCTAGTAGTTAGGACTCCACGCTTTCACTGCTGGATTTGATCCCTGGTCGAGGAACTAAGATCCCACAAGTTGCAAGGTGTGGCCAAAAAAAAAAAAAAAGTGGGGGGGAGAGACCAAGAAGGGGAGGATCTGGTATTTACCGAGCTCCTACTGGGAAAGGTGTTTCCTGACAACATCTCTTAGAGTCTTCCCAACAGCCCTGCAAGTCAGCGATTCTCCAGCCCTTTCTTGATGAGGAGATGGACAGGCCTGGCCTGGCCCGGCTCCCGTGGCCCCGTCGGACCCCTGCTCATGTCATCAAAGCAGAAGGTCTGCCCTCCTGAGCATCACTGGGCTTTCCTGGCAACAGCTACCCAACGTGCGCTGTCATTTCAGTGAACTTTTTCCCCTCCCCAGATGAAAATCAGGAGGAAATGTTCTGAAAAAGAGCTTCTCTTAAGAAAGAAAAATCAAATCCCGTTAGTCCATTAGTGATGTCCCCTTTTTCTTTAATGACCAAAAACTATACAAGATCAAGTTCCTGGGGCATTTATTTTAAGAGATGGAAGGGAACTCAGATGGGGTTGTTTTTGAGGATCCCACAGCATCGCAGAGGTAACTGGGAGGCCCCTGCCCTGTGCAGACCTGTGTGGAGAAAGTCATTGGCAGAGAAGAGGAAGAGCAATGACCAAGTTTATGATATGCCTCCAGTTACCCCACCGGGAACTTGAACTCAGGCCCATAGACATGCATTCATGCTCACAGGGTCATTCAAAGAGGCGAGCTGCTGCCAGAACCGGGCCCACTCTGGGATCTGAGGCTCCACAGTTTGGCAAGGCTGTTCATGCACGGATATGGCAGCGTTAGCCATAAAGACATTACTACCAGCAGCTTTATCAGTGATCTCTGCCCTGACTGTTCCTGACCAGCAATCACTGTATCATCTGTTTCAGAAAGGGAATAAAGAGCTATAAAGCTTGGGAGCGGGTAAGAGGAAGCAACCACGGGGAAATCTTATTTTGAACCCAGATCTAGGCACTTTAAGCAAATTGCCCAGCGGAAACACGGCCACTGCTGTCAGAATGGGAACCTGACACTGGAGTCCAGAGAACCTCAGAAGCTTAGCGGACTCAGACTTGCTAAACTGTAGACAGCGCTGCAGACCCCAGGTTATAAGCACTAGCAGAATGGGACTAACCACTGTGGATTTTCAGCCAGGTTCCCAAGCCACAGGCGTTACCATACAGGTCCTCAACCCAAATTACACAGATTCCCATGTAAGAGCAGCTTTAACCATGAGGTCTTATTCCATAAAATTTATAAAAACATGAAAAAAAAGAACACCACCATATGGAAAAGCGCCAAGAAGCAAACATCAAGATTAGATCCTTAATTTAATAGAATGGCCTGAAGGAGTGCCCCCCTCAAAAAAATAAGCATGATTACAATCATTAAGGACATAAATTAAAACACTGAAGGATAAGTGGAAAGAGTAAGATGTTGGGGGGGGGGGAAGTACAGGGAGATTTAAAAATGAAACCAGTGGAACTTTTAGAAATGAAAAAAATAGTCATTGAACTTAAAACTTTGGTGGGAAAGTTAAACAGATCAGACAAAGCTAACGAGAGATCTTTCCCAAAGGAAAGATCTTTGGGGTACATATTAGATATGTCAAGGTCAGAAGAACAATGGCTCCTAAATGGCTCACAATTCAACAATCTGGCAGTCAGAAGCGCTTTACAAAGGAGAGGATCGCTCTCATAATGAACATGCCCAGGGGGCTCCCTTGGACTTGAGACGCACCATCCTAGTTTCCCCTACAGGAGCCCTGAGAAGGAGATGGCAACCCACTCCAGTATTCTTGCCTGGAGAATTTCATGGACTGAGGAGCCTGGTGGGCTCCTCTGAGATTGCCATGGGATTGCCAAAAGTCAGACAGGACTGAGTGACCGACACTTACTTACACTTAAAGAGGGAAGTAATGAATTGGAGGATCGGTTTGAAGAAATTACTCCCAATGCATTGTGGAGAGACGGATAGAAGATAGGAAAGAGAAGTTAATGTTCAACAGTTGCCTAATTCCAACTCCAAAGAGGAGAGAATAGGAAAGAGAGACAATTTATTGACTGAGATTGACTGACAGACATGATTCCTAAGGTTCAGGGAACATGAGTCTTGAGCAGAATAAATATACCTACACAGATCATAGTCAACTCCAGAGATAAAAAGGAATTATTTACTTTTAAAATTAACTTTAAAAAATAATACTTACAAAGAAACCTCAACTAGACCAATGAGACTTCTCAAAACAATAGAAACCAGAAAAGAAAAAAAAAAAAAAAAAAACTATCAATCTAAAATTGTATATCCATCCAGCTAAACTATCATTTGAGATAGAAGCCAAAAGATATTTTCAAAGACTGAGCAAGTTTACCTCAAAGAGACCCTTGCTGCAGTAACTACTCAAGGAACTCTACTTCAAAAACAGTGACTGTTACTGTGATAACATAGACAGAACATCTAGCCCCGTTCCCGGAATCCAGGGCCATGCTCATGACCACTAGCTGCCTTTATCATAATTGAATAAGGGCCTCCAGACCCCGCTCTGCAGCTCTGACCACTGGCCCTCTGGACCTGGTTGCTTGATCTTGCACTTGATCAAATCAGTGCTTGAACACCCCACCTTGATCTTGCCTAAAGGATTCTGCCTTGGCCTATTTTCCAGTTCTCTAGGAGGATCCTCCCTTCATTCAGGGTCCCAAAACCACATCCCTGAAAAGAGCCACATGCCAACATCCTGGCTGGGCCACTTCAGTCCCCAGGCGACAATCCCACCCGGTGTTCCTCCCACTCCTCTTCTCACTAGGTGAGAATTCAAAGGAACATTCAGCTAGTACTGGCATCACCAGGGATTTTTAGCCCATTGCTTATTGCACATGAGCTTTCAGTACTTTGCAGTGTTTCAGATATATTGCGTGTATCTGCGGTAGACTGATTGCAAAAAAAAATGGTCCTACTTCTCCACCCCTCCCTGTTTTCACATCTTTTTCAATATGACCTTGAAGCTCTTCCCATCAAGAAGTGCAGTCCGTTTCTCCACCCTTTGAATCTTGGCTGGCCTTGTGACTTGCATTCGCTAAAAAAAAGTAAGTAAAGAAAGTGACATCATATCCATTTCAAACTTAAGCTTCAGAAGGCCTTGCACATGGGTTTCACCCTTGCCTTAAGAACAAGTCAAGGCTAGCCCCCTGGAGGATGGAAGACTTGTGAGGCAAAGCCACGTAATCTTAGCCAGCCCCCAGCCTACCCACCAGCTGGTCACAGACACATGAATAAACCCAGTGGGATCAAGCATGCTGGGATAATCTGAGCAGAACTGCATAGCCCATTGGTAGGCTCATGAGAAATAACAAATGGTTACTTCAAGTCACTGAGTCGGGATTATTTGTTACACAGCAGTAGCTGACCAATAGACTATATAAGACATTTTATTTGTGTATATGCATATAGATAATGAAACTGCTGGTGTTATACTGGCTCACAGCCTGAAGCTGACCAGCAGCTATTTCTAAATTACGTCATCTTGCTCAGTTTAACCTTTCTGGTGGGGAATTGAGTGCCTGTGCTAGGGTATGGACTGACAGCCGTAACCCCCCATCAGAAACTGCACAGTGTGGCATGATTCATGCAGACCCCTCTTCCTTTGCGTGATCTTTCCACCCACTGGGTTTGGCAGGTGTTCCCAAGATTAGCAAAGCAAAAGGTCATGTGCCTTTGGCATGGTGCCCACATCAGAATATCAATCTTCCAGCAAACTCCAGCCTGCTAGTGTGTGTCTTGAATCAACCGAACAAGAATTGTTTATCTTGGCAAGTTGGGTTGTTCTGTTTTTAATATTCAATTTTAGAAGATGTCGCAGTTATTAAAAGACATGTTTTGGTTCAAGATTAGGGAAGTAGAGTAGGAGAGAAAATATAGGGATCACTGAATTCCACTCTGCCCCTTATTGTGTGACTTTGGGCAAATTACTTAGTGTCTCTGAGGCAAGTTTTTCCCATCATAAAATGGGAGTAGTCCTGCTTACCTCCTAAGATTGCAATGAGAAGGAAATGAAGCAGTATATGTATAAAGCTCTTAGCCTAGGGAAGCTGTGATGATGACAAAGAAAAGAAGGGAGGTTAAGAAATAGAATACCAGAACTTCGTTTAAAAGCAAACAACGAAGGGAAAGCCTTTGCAGCAAGATCTCTCGTTTCTCTCCCAGCTCCTATGGAGTCAGACCAGCATTGCTGCCTGTGATATTTGAAGGATAAAACCAAGGCAGAAGAGTCCCTCACTAAGCTCAGACGCACTTAAGCACCCTGACCCGTGAATCCCTAAACTCTCACTTGCTGAAAACTGCATCTGGGTGTCACTAGATGCCAGCTGAAATGCAGAGCAAACTGTGATTCAGTCAGTGGGCTCTTTCATCTCCAGGATAGCAGACATCGCCTTTGATGTGATTTCTTTCCCTTCTACGGAATCGCATCTCCCAGTTGCTTTGTCTGCAGACAGACCCAGCTTTAGCCTCCCCTGGAGAGGCGGGTGGGCAGCCACGAGAGGTCAGGCATGCAGATTAATTTTTCGGGCCCCCAGATGCTAGTAACAGCCTTACCACTTTGCCGAATGGAAGAGACAGGACTCAAAAGGGAGAGATGAAGGCTTACTCCTTCCATGAAGAAATCATCCCAAATCCCTATAATCCATCCAAACGGGCTCCCTTAAACGGTTCTTTCTAGTGTGAACCTCATTCCACTGAAGGGTTGGGAGGAGGGGGACAGTCAAAGCTCGCCTTCATCTCCCTTCCCTCCGGCTCCTGGACCGCTCCCTCTCCCCTCCGCCGCGTCTGTGCGTTTATCTTGCGTGTACGTGTGTCTTTGGCATGGATTTCATTTGTGTTAGATGCGGTTCACAGCATTTTCTTCAAGGTCTGTTTTCTGGATCCGCCACCAGGAGATAACTTCCTCCTTCGTTTCCCACCTTATCTCTCCGTGCACACACGACCCCCTGCCAGGAGGAAGAACATCCTTCTTTTTCGATTCTCATACTGTGCTCTTTGCAGCGTGGGAGAGTCTCATTACTGACAGTGTGATGGGCTTGTGGGAGCGTGTGGTGTGGCCTTTCCTGCCGTGTGGTGAGATTTCTGTGAAGCTCCTAGAGGAGGCTGGTTGGAGAGACCTGGCAGGCACCGCCAGGCCCTGCCTCACGCTCGGAAAGCACATGGTCTGGAGAGGACAGAATGACAGAGGCGAAGCTGGGAGTAGCCATTCCCAGTGACACAGGGTCCCCCCTCATCGTACAAAGGGGATTCTCTGTGGGATTCTGAAAGAGCTAGCCCTACTTGGTACATTTTAAGAATGTTTAGTTTGACAGAAACTCAATTTATCAACAATCTCAGATATGCAGATGCTACCACTCGAATGGCAGAAACTGAAAGGGAACTGAAGACCGTCTTCATGAGGGTGAAAGAGGAGAGTGAAAAAGCTGGCTTAAAATTCAACACTCAAAAAACTAAGATCGTGGCATCTTGTCTCATCACTTCACGGCAAATAGAAGGGGAAAAAGTGGGAGCAATGACAGGTTTTATTTTCTTGGGCCTCAAAATCACTGCGGATGGTAACTGCAGCCATGAGATTGAAAGACACTTGCTCCTTGGAAGCAAGGCTATGAGAAACCTAGACGGCACATTAAAAAGCAGAGACATAACTGTGCTGACAAAGGTCCAAATAGTCGAAGCTATGGTTTTTCCATTAGTCATGTAGAGGTGTGAGAGTTGGACCGTAAAGAAGCCTGAGCGCCAAAGAACTGATCTTTCAAACTGTGGTGCCGGAGAAGACTCGTGGGAGTCCCTTGGATAGCCAGGAGATCAAACCAGTCAATCCTAGAGGAAGTCAGCCCTGAAGATTCATTGGAAGGACTGATGCTGACGCTAAAGCTCCAATACTTTGGCCACCTGATGAAAAGAACTGACTCATTGGAAAAGACCCTGATGCTGGGAAAGATTGAAGGCAGGACGAGAAGGGGACGACAGAGGATGAGATGGTTGGATGGCATTGCCGACTTGATGGACGTGAGTTTGAGCAAACCCTGGGAGATAATGAAGGACAGGAAGGTCTGATGTGCTGCCGTCCAGGGGGTTGCAAAGGGTCAGACACGACTTTGGGACCGAACAACAACATAGAGGATTTTAAAGACCAAGGCTCTAGAGTGAAAGGATTCTTGCTGTTGTGAAGAAGTAGCCATTCTCAGCTCTTGGGTTTGTGTGTGTGTGTGTGTGTGTGATTTGTTTCGTTTGGAAAACTAAGACAATCTCCAGACTGCCAGGAGCACCCCAGTGGTAAAAGTGTCATATCAGGAATCTGGTGTGATAAGAGCAGTTGACAAGATAGAAACTGATTTATCTAAATCCTGAGTGATAAAAAGCAAGATGGTTGCACAACAGTGTGGCTATACTTAATGCTACTGAACTGTACTCTTAAAAATGGTTAAGGAATGTCCCTGGAGGACCAGTGGTAAGATGTAGCCTTCTAGTGCAGGGGATTGGGACCCCTACTCAGGAAACTAAGATCCCACAAGCCTCGCAGCTAAAAAATAAAACAGAAGCAATATTGTAACAAATTCAATAAAGACTTTTTTAAAAGGTCCACATCAAAATTTTTTTTTAATGGTTAAGATGAAAACTCTTATGTTACGAGTGCTGCTGCTGCTGCTGAGTCGCTTCAGTCGTGTCTGACTCTGTGTGACCCCAGAGACAGCAGCCCACCGGCTCCGCCGCCCCTGGGATTCTCCAGGCAAGAACACTGGAGCGGGTTGCCATTTCCTTCTCCAATGCATGAAAGTGAAATGTGAAAGTGAAGTCGCTCAGTCGTGTCCGACTCTTCGCGACCCCGTGGACTGCAGCCCACCAGGCTCCTCTGTCCGTGGGATTTGCCAGGCAAGAGTACTGGAGTGGGGTGCCATTATAATTTCTTTTCTTTAACTTTGGGACTTTCCTGGCGGTCCAGTGGTTAGGACTGTGTGCTTTCCCTGCCAGGGGTGCGGGTTCAATCCTTAGCTGGGTAACTGAGATCCCACAAGCTGAGTGACGGGGCCAAAAATAAACGTTTTTAAGTAAATTGAGGAAGTGTTTAACCGTAGTTTACATCTCTACAGCTGCTTCCCTCCGGAGGCTTCGTCCTCCAACCACCTGCCCAGCATCAGCACTCCCCACCACTGACTCCTCAAATAGTACCTGCAATTAGCAGCTGGCTAGAAACAGGCATGGAGAAGGCAATGGCGCCCCACTCCAGTTCTCTTGCCTGGAAAATCCCATGGACAGAGGAGCCTGGTGGGCTGCAGTCCACGGGGTCGCGAAGAGTCGGACACGACTGAGTGACTTCACTTTCACTTTTCACTTTCATGCATTGGAGAAGGAAATGGCAACACACTCCAGTGTTCTTGCCTGGAGAATCCCAGGGACGGGGAGCCTGGTGGGCTGCCGTCTACGGGGTCGCACAAGGTCGGACACGACTGAAACGACTTAGCAGCAGCAGCAGCAGCAGCAGAAACAGGCGTGGTACTGTAACGGCGAAGCCATCTCCGAAAACAGTGCATCCTGCCCACCATTTCTACCTCGCTGCCAACTTGATTGTCTGCATGGGAAAAACAGTGGATCCCACTGACCAGGCATGTGCCAGGCACCACCATGAGCATATAACAACCTCACTCCAGCCCTGGGAAATCAACATTATTGTATTATCTCCATTTTACACGAGGAAGCTAAGGCTCCAAGTTACTAAATAACTGACTTCAATTAACGCAAAACCAGCATTTGAAGATTTCTTTTGTGCTCAAGGTCAAGCAGCTTCTCCCAGACTGGCAATTCCCAACCTTCTGTGCCCTTGGGCCCTTTCTGCTGGCAAACATTTCCCGGCCCTGCGTGTGACACTTGTCACTCTTTCAGCGTCTCCTGGTGGAAAAAGGATGTAATGACAAAAAGCTACCTGAATCCAGAAATTCTGTGAGTCGCAGCAGCCATCTGATAGTCCTAATCATGGTACCTGCCCTGTGAGACAGGCAGCATCTAACTGGCCAGTGGTGGTTCGCACTTATGCAGGCCCTCAGATTCGCTCCAGATCTTTGCCCCCAGAGATGGGGCACCTTGAGCTACACCATGAAGCTCCTGAAGGTCTGGAGATCCTGAGCCTTCCCTATCATATAGGCCAAGCCCAGGGGATTCTGTGGATATGGCTGATGTCAGGTGCTTCTTGGGAGGGTCACCATGAGCCTCTGGCTCACACTGTCAGAAGCCAGGGGAGGAGACTGAGGGCGGGTCGGCTCAGTCAGGGCAGGGTCAGAAGCACCGTTCATGTTCTTGCCCGCTGCAGACCGCAGCTAGCCACAGGAGCAGAACCCTGGAAACCAGCAGTTAAAGAGCTGAGTCACGCTTGAGTGCTCATGCTTCAGCCGTGTCCAACTCTTTGCGGCCCCGTGGACTGTAGCCCGCCAGGCTCCTCTGTCCATGGGGTTCTCCAGGCAACAATACTGGAGTGGGTGCCGTGCCCTCCTCTGGGGCATCTTCCCGCCCCAGGGATGAAACTCGTGTCTCCTGTATTGCAGGGGCTTCTTTACTGACGGAGCCACCAGGGAAGCCCAAACAGCTGAGAGCAGTGGTTAAACACTCTCACATTTACTTTCAGCAGAGTCAGCACTTGCTCTTCATTATCCAGTCTACAGAGATCCTCGACTCGCACCTCTCAGAAGAAGTACCAGGAGGGAAAAAAAAAATTTTTTTTTGCATGTATTCTCACCACAAAGGGTTCATACTGCCGAGTCCCGTGGCTTTCTTTCATTCATCCCACAAGTACTTACTGAGCACAGCACCTCTGCCATGTGCTGTTTGCTGAGGGCACTGGGGATTCCTTGTTGGTGCTCAGTCGCTCAGCTGTGTTCTACTCTTTGCGACCCCAAGGACTGCAGCACACCAGGCTTCCCTGTCCTTCACTAACTCACGGAGCTTGCTCAAACTCATGTCCATTGAGTCAGTGGTCCCATTCCACCATCTCATCCTCTGTCGTCCCCTTCTCCTCCTGCCTTCAATCTTTCCCAGCATCAGGGTCTTTTCCAGTGAGTCAGCTCTGCATCAGGTGGCCAAAGTATTGGAGTTTCAGCTTCAGCATCAGTCCTTCCAATGAATATTCAGGACTGATTTCCTTTAGGATTGGCTGTTTAGATCTCTTTGCTGTCCAAGGAACTCTCAAGAGTCTTCTCCAACACCACAGTTCAAAAGCATCAATTCTTCGGCACTCAGCCTTCTTTATGGTCCAACTCTCACATCCATACACGACTCCTGGAAAAACCATAGCTTTGACTATACAGACCTCCCTGGGGAACATGAGAAAGAACAGTCTCAGCCCTCGGGGAGTCCCATGTAGTGGCAGATAGACTGCAAAAGAGATTTTAAAAGACAACTAGGCCATGAGTCAGATGGTTTCAAGTGCTGTGGAGAAAAGGAAATCAGAGAAGAGAGATGGGACTCCTGATCGGGGTGGGAGGTCGAATCCTCCTCCCTTTGGAGGGTGACAGTTAAGCAGAGAGGTGCCGGGGGGAGGCGTGTGGATGTCAGGAGGAGGGATCAGTGAAAGGGGGATCAGGGAAAGGCCTGGCATGTTCTGGAACAGGGAGGCCAGTCTGGCTGGAGCAGAGCGAGCGAGGGGACACGTCGGGGAGGTCTCGGTGGGCTTCAGGAGATTCTGAAGACGACTTACCCCAGGAGAGATGGACCCCCACGAGAGGGTCTTGAGCATGAGAGCAAAATGATCTGACTCTCCCTCCAGTGTAATCTGCATATTACACAGTCCCCCCATCTTCAGTGTATAAGTCAGTGTTTTTCAGCAAACCTACAGCCCAAACCATCGCACAACTCTGTTGTCAAAAATTTCCATCACCCCCAGAAGGTCCCTACCTCGTGCCTACGGCTTGACTTTTAAAGGGATCACTTTGGCTCCCGTATTAAGAATAAAAATAAGAGATAGAAGCCAAAGACAGTTTGGAAAAGTAATGTTTCTCAGCACACGTGAGTGATAAAAAGCACCGAAAGTGGAGAGGTGAAAACAAGACTGATGAGCACTTCCTGGTGCTTCAGTGGCCAAGACTCCCTGCTCGGGGGACTAGATCCCGCGTGCCGCAACAAAGGTGGAAGATCCCGTGCACCTCGACTCCAATCCAGTGCAGCCAAATAAATACCTAACTAAAAAGAAAAAAAAAAAACAAAAAAAAACAGGACCGATAGAGCACTTCTTCTCCACTGCTGGAGGGATGGAGCTGCCTTAATTCCAAAGTCCTAACAGGGTGAACGGCCTCCATCTTCGCAGTAAAAGCATTGTATTGAAAACATACACAGGGTCGCTTAAAAAATAAGGGATCCACGCCTAAAAGCTGGGCATGCCTGTGTCCTCTGCTTGAAGGGGACCAATGCTTGTTGGACCCCTGACTGTTTATAAAGCTATGGGACTATCTTCACACCTTAAAAATTCACAGGAAGAAAAGTTGATGGTAGCAATTGGAACAAATCCCACATATTTCAGAAAACATTTATGGTCCCTGCAGTTAAACGGTGGTAAGGTGGTCTTATGTTCGTTATTATTATTAAAATGCTAAATCCCAGTTTCTTTTTTAAAACATTTATTTAGCTGTGCTGGGTCTTAGTTGTGGCATGTGGGATCTAGTCCCCTGACCAGGGGTTGAACCCAGACACCCTGCATTTGGAGTGTGGAGTCTTAGCCGCCGGGAACTGGAGTTCCACGAGGGAACTCCATTGTGACATGAAGAATCACATGTGTCCGTGGAAGGGCCCTTCTTGACTCTATAAGTGGTACCTGAGTGAAGATGTTCTGTGTTTTACCTGGAAGACTGAAATTTTCTGGTACTATAAAGTTTTGGACCAAACAATGAATTTTGACATTTTCTTTCCCCAGCGTCTAATTCAGTGGCCGGTTTTCTTAACTCAGACTTCCCCTCCTGGACTGTATCATTCTGGCAACAGGACATAGGATTCTCCCTTGGGTGGGTCTAAAATGATTCCCGCTAAGTTTTTTTAGCTAACACCTGTGTGTCACCAAGAGTCTGCTTCGTGGCTTATCTCCAGGTTTGCCTTTTGTTCCAGAGAATGTCATGCTTTAAGATGTAAGGAGAGCACCTCAGACTGTGTAACCGTCAGAAGGGGAGGAGGTCTCGATAAGTCAGTTTTCAACCAGGCTTCAGTAAATATGTTTCCGGCTCGCTGCCCACCCTGGCTGGATTGGACTGTTCTGGACTGTTTTGTGAGTTTCAGCTGCTAGTCTCAGTTCAGCAGAAGGCAGCTGCCTCTTCGCTGTTCGTCATAGCTGCCGGATGGGAGTCCCGGCATCCTGGCAGTCGCCCTAGGCGGCCTGGCGGGGGATGCCGTGGTCCCACTGCTGGCCACCAGGGGTCCCAGCCCACCAGGCAATGGCCCCTGGGGCAGCAGGGCTCCTGAGATGAGCAGGCCCATCGGGCAGGCGCCCTGAGTGGCCGGCGTCCAGAGCGAGCGCAGAGCCCCGCCACTGGTCTCGGCCCACAGCTGTAGGCACTGTGGGGCGATGCTAAGCCCCCGTGACTGCCGCGCTCTGAGATGCTGCTGCTGGGGGGATGCCCGGGACCTGGCAGCTCCCCGCGCTGGCTTCCAGGCTCAGCGGTGCTCTCACTACCCGTGTGGCCTTTGGCGCGCCCCCTCCCCTCTGACACCCCGTGTTTCCTCATCAGCCAAGAGCAGGGTTCAGAATAAAATCTACAGCCTCCCTGGAAACACAAGCCCTGAAATAGACCTTAGGTGGAAGAGTATCTGAGTCATTCAACACGAACCACCAGCTTCCTGAACTTTCACATCTTTCTGCCTGATTATCCTCTCCCTGGAAGCCAAGGAGTGACATCAGGATTCTGTGCCAGGGAATCTGATCTGTCCGAGCCAGAGGAGCACAGAGGTTCTCAGACCCCCGTTAGCCCAGGACCCCTTACTCAGACTCTGACACGCAGCTCAAATGGAAACCAGATGCGCTCTGGTTAGAAACCGGAGCCCAGGGGGAGGAAGCCAGCCGCCCGTGTCTCTCGGCAGGAGACGGGCAGGGCTGGCTGAGTTGTGCCTGTAGGGCCCACTCCCCAAGAATAACATGGAGCAGGTAACTCCCCAAGTGTCGGGGCGCTCGGGACTCTAAGAAGGAGCTATGTGCTGGGAGGTCGGGGAGCAAGGCAGGCAGGGGCCCTCCAGCTTCCGCTGTGCATTCACCGCCCTGGCTTTTTCCCCTCCGTGACTTCATCCCCATAAAGACCCTCAGTTCAGTTCAGTCGCTCAGTCGTGTCCAATTCTTTGCGACCCCATGGACTGCAGCACGCCAGCCCTCCCTGTCCATTGCCAGCCCCCAGAGCTTACTCAAACTCGTGTCCATTGAGTCGGTGATGCCATCCAACCGCCTCATCCTCTGTCATCCCCTTCTCCTCCCACCTTCAATCTTTCCCAGCATCAGGGTCTTTTCCAATGAGTCAGCTCTTCTCATCAGGTGGCCAAAGTATTGGAGTTTCAGCTTCAGCATCAGTCCTTCCAGTGTATATTCAGGACAGGTTTCCTTTAGGATGGACTGGTTGGATCTCCATGCAGTCCAGAGACCCTTAAGGCCGAACCATAGCCACTTGTAGGCTCAGAGAAGTGACTTAGCTCGGAAGTCACTAAGCTGGGATTTGAACCCAGAGCTTTGCAACTGCACAGTGCGTATACTGGCTGTCCCAGGGGATGGCCGTGTATTTACTCACTCCTTCATTCACACCCTTCTTGAACCCCAAGAACAGGCTCTGTGCTGTACAGCTGTGACCAAGGCAAGCCGGAGCCCCGCCCTCCCTGAACCCAGAGGTCAGGGGTGGAGACGGATGTAAGCAAGCGAGAGGAGGCCAGAGCAAACAGAGCGGGCTCGGGTGCAGAGCGGCTGGGGGCGGGGGCGCACGAGCACCGGTGGGCTGAGAGCAGTGCTTCCAAAGCACATGTGAGCGGTGGGCTTCCAGTCTGCGGGGACATCAAAGACACACTGCTTCTCTGATCTATACTGAGAGGACGGACACCCCACGGGCCGGCGCTCATCCACGGGCCGCAGTGTGAGGAGCCCTCGCCTGAAATCTCCCGAACCGCTAGGTCAGCGCCGACGCGTCCACTCCATGCCCTTTCACCCCCCCTCTCCTCTGCACCCCCGCCTTACCGCCAGGCCGTACAGGCCCCCAGGGGCTGTTGCAGAGGAAGCCTGTGGCGTCTCCTGCCTGGCACGTGCAGCGAGCCAGGGACCATGAGCCTCCTAAAGGGAAACCCTCCATCCGAGTCCGCGGTCAGTCATGAGCTTCACGGACGGTGGAAATAGATGTGGGTCCCTACTTGGACTGTGCTGCCCGCTGGCCATGTGATCCTGAAAATCTCTTAGGTTTCCCTTGACTCTGAAACGGGGATGGTGTGTGCTGATTTCCTCATGCACCCCTCTTTGGCTGCGCTGGGTCTTGCTGTGGCCGTCTTCTCTAGCTGTGGGGCACAGGCGCGGTAGTTTCGGGGTGTGGGCTTTGTAGAAATGGATCAGGCACCAGAGGGCTTGACCCACGGCCTGAAACTCGGTGAACAGAAGCCGCAGTATGTGTGCGTCTGCGTGAATGTGTGCACGAATGTGTTTGCGCCTGCAAGGACAGGGACGCCTGGCGCGCTGCAGCCCGTAGCGTCATAAACTGCTGGACGTGGCTGAGCAACTGAACAAGGGTGAGTTCATATCTGCATGCATGTGGGTGTCGTACCATTTCTTCCACCGCTGTTGGACGGTCCCTCGCAGGACCTGCTGAGACCAGGGGCACTGACGATCTTTCCTGGGGTCTCTCTCCAGATTGCCAAGGGATCGTGGAGGACGTCGTCCTGCTGGGGGCACCTGTGGACGGAGAAGCCAGGCATTGGGAGCCTTTCCGGAAGGTGGTTTCTGGAAGGATCGTCAACGGCTACTGCAGGTCTGTCCAGACCTCGTGTCCCTGGGGAGGCGTTGCCTGGGGACACAGATGTTTGAGGCCAGGCCCTTCCCGGAGGATCTCAGGGAGCCGTGGGGCACTGGCCCTGGAAGGAGCAAGGCCCAGGCCAGGGGTTCTGAAGCGGGCAGCATCCGTGTCCATGGGGCGATGCACGAGAGGGACAGGTCCTGAGGAGGACTTCCCTGGGTCAGGCCTGAGACCAGTTCATAGGATGACTCGAGAGGCCAGGCTGGTCACCATGATCTGGGGCGAGAGGGACATGGGTGAGTGGGCTGAGCCTAGGAAGCAAAGGGCGAGCCCCACATGGGAGGTCTGCAGGTGCTGACTGGCCCATGTGTGCTGTTTGTTTATTGGTTTCCGGCTGCGCTGGGTCTTAGTCGCGGCACGCAGGCTTCTCTGGTTGTGGTGTGCGCGCTCAGTAGCTGCAGCACGCAGGCTTGGTTCCCCGTGGCGTGTGGGATCTTCGCTGTGACCAGGGATCGAACCCATGTCCCCTGCATTGAAAGGCGGATTCTTAACCCACCAGACCACCAGGGAAACCCCTTGTGTGCATTATTTGGTAGGAAGGGAGTGGGGATTGTCCAGGCTTTCAAAGCAACATCTCGGGGCAGGGATGACGGCCTTGGGAGGCCCAGCACCCACAGCATACGACAGATCCTCCAGCAGGAGCCGAGGGCTACGAAGGCTGACGGCTGTGGGGCTGGAAAGGAGGCGTCCTGGCCCGGGATTTGAGAAGGACTTGAGGGGCTTCAGCCAAGGTGGCGCCCTAGACGCTGGGGAGGAAGGGAAGCTCCTACCCCCAAACCCTACGGGGTTTGTCTTATTGATCCCATTTTACAAGTGAGAAAACTGAGGCTCAGAGAAGTTGAGTCACAAGGCCAGTTAACTTTAGTTTTGATCTAAGTCCAACCATCCCAAGTGGAACCTGCCACTGAATAGAACAGACTTGGAAAGTCTTTATCATTTTGATAACTTAGCCCATGTCCAGAGCTAAAGATAAAGATGATCTTCAGCCATGGATAGAGGGCATTAACCAGGACACCAGAGTTCAACCAATTAGTATGGTTTTATCGTTCATATCCTTTTTCCTTTTCAAACTTTAAACTTTTTACTTTGTACTGGGGTGTAGCTGACGAGCAATGCTGTGGTGGTTTCAGATAAACAGCAAAGAGACTCAGCCATACATGTACATGTATCCATTCTCCCCCAAACCCTGTCCCTCATATTCTAAGCTGAGTTCTTAGAGTCAGAATATGGTAGAGAGAACAAAGAAACAAAGATAAAGAGCCATAATATATAAAGAGCTCAATCAAATCAATAAAAAAAAATCTAATAAAATGTCCAGAGACTATTCTGCCCACCCAGTGGTAAGACTGCACACTCCCATCACAGGGCACGTGGGCTCACTCCCTGACCAGAGAACTTAAGACCCCCACGCCACGTGGTGTGGTGTAAAAATTTTTAAAGATAAAGAGAAAATGGCCAAAAGATATCTACACACAAGTATGGAATAAATGCAGTCAATATACTTTTGAAAATTAAATAGATGCAAACTAAAGTAAGTAAAATACTATTTATCATCCATCACATCATCGAACATCTGAAACATGAATAACATTCAGCGTTGGTGACGACGTGGTGAAATGGGCACTGTTATATACTCTTGGTGGTAGTTGAATTTAGTGAATCCTTTTTGGAGGTAATTGGCAATATCTATCCAAGTTATTAATGTGCCAGTCTTCTGACACCAGAGATTCTGGCTCCTGTGATCACGCATAAGTAGTCAGTCGCATGCACAGAGACGGATGCACGAAGGGGGTCCTTGCAGCTCCATTTATAAAAATCAAAAGCAACCCAGTGACCTAAGTGACCACAAAGAGGGGAATCAATTTTTAAAAAGCAAGGGCAACAATACATTCAATGACCCCATTTACAAAAGAAGAAGTTTCTGTGTATGCATATATGTATCTGTGTGTCTGGAATGAACAGGGAGGTCCAGAGGGACCATGAGACACGAAGAACAGTGAATACCCATGAAGAGTAGGCAGGGATTGCAAGGAGGACTTAAAAGAGTTTTTTTTCCACTGATACATAGTTGATTTACAGTATTGGATTAGTTTCAAGTATATAGCAAAATGATTTAGTTCCATATGTGTATATATGTACCTCTTTTAATAAAAGAGACCTTTATATATTTATAAAAGAGACTTTTAAGTAAGGACAGTTTAAGAAATAAGAAAAGAAAAAGAATGGACACAATTTCGACGTTAAACAGTCCTTGGTTAAAATCTTGGCTCCATCCTTGACCTCTCAGATGGCTTTGGACAAACAAATCTGAAGCTCAGTATTCCTACCTATACAATGGGAATAAGAGGCCGTCCTGCACAGGAGTTCTGGGAAGATTAAAGGAGACTATGTGGGGTGAGGACTGGCAGTTTGTAGGTGCCCAGTAAGCAACATGGGCATATTCACAGCACAGGATGTTTTTTGGTGCGTTTCATAAACAGCAAAGGGAAAGAATTAAAATTGCATGTGTGCAATATGAAAGCAGCAAAATCTTATTAAATCCATCTGTTCTGTTGAGAACCTGAGGCTAATCAGCTTGGGTTTCCGTTATTTTGTGAGATCCTGAGCCATCTCTCCAGAGAGAAAAAAGGAGGAGAAGGAGGAAGGAGAGAAGAGGGGAGGAATGCACAGACCAAAATAATAACCGTGGTTTCTTGATTAAATTCAGTGGCAGCCGGGTGTTCACTTCCTGGCCCCCAGAGACTCCTCACTTGCGGTGAACTTACTTAAGAGGGAGAGTGAGTGAGGAGGTTAGGGGGGCTTCAGGCCGAAGCTGCCAGACTATATACATTTATGAAAGCATAGTGTACATGAATAAAGCTTGCAGGTTCTTCGCGTGCTTTCACATACTCCCTGGAAGCCAGCCGGGCTGAGTGGTGCTGCTCCCTGTCGTACTGCAAGGACACGGAAGCTCAGAGGGGGTCAGATGCCAAGGTCACGCAGCAGAGCCAGGATGTGAACTCAGGAGAGCCTGTCTCCCTGACCCCTGGCGCATCTGCAGGAAGAGGGTTTCATTCTGAGCTCCAGGGGACTCCCTGAGTGGTCTCTGCTCCAGTGCCATGTGGGGAGGGACTGATGTTAGGAGTGGGTGGTGGGAGGGCGGACCCCTGCCCACAAGTGGCTCCAGGCCTGTGAGGACCCCGGGCACAACCTTCTGCAGGTCCCGTGGTGCTGATCAAGGGCCAGCTTGATTCACGCGTCTGCCTGGCCCGGAGCACTGAGGCCTGGCTTGCTGGGCACCCCACCCACCCAAGGGGGTTCATGACTCCACTCGGGAGGCAGGATGCAGGTCTAGGGCCCGGCCCTAGCCTCAACGAGCTCTCTGCCCAGGAAAGGAAAAGACCCAGGGACGGACACGCAGAGGACGTGTAACAAACGCCGCAAGGGGAGCACACGGCAGGCGCCGGAGGGACGGGGGTTCTTAATGTCGGGTGGAGGGGCTCAGGGCCACTCCTGGAGGGGGCACGTGCATGCTCGATGGTGAAGGGGTGGATAGGAGCCCGGCAGAGCCGGGAGGAGTAGGCCCAGCGAGAGCAGCCACGGCGCCCGCGAAGGCCCCGGGCGAGGGCTGTCCTCGCACCCAGGGCCTCCCGGGGCTCGTGGGTGTGAGTGCTGGGTGCTCAGGGCGCCTCGGGCGTGCTCCTGCCCTCCCCTCGAGGCAATTCAGTGACCAGCCTGAGGCTCAGAGGGATCAGCAGCTGCCCGAGGGCACACAGCCAGTGACTGACGGCAGAACTAGCTCCGTGTGGTCCCAGGCGGGGGCTGGTGGCCCACCCCCCGCGAGAGAGGCAGACGCCGGGTGCAGAGGGTCTGGCAGGCCTCTGCAGAAACCACAGGAAAAAAAGGAAAGCGCTGGGTTCATTCAGCACGGTTTCGAGGCCGTGGAGCCTCTAGCCCGTGATCTTGCCCTGTCTGTCGCCGTCTCGTCGCTGAGTCGCGTCTGGCCCTCGCGACCCCGTGGACTGAAGCCCGCCAGGCCCCCCTGTCCTCGGAAGTTCATCCGTACATGTGTATAACAACTGCAGTTAACGTTGCTCAGTAGAGTGTGGGCCTAGTTAAGATGGACCGTGGGCAGGAATGGCGCTGGCCTTGCGCCTCTGTTGCCATCCGTCCTGTCTTTTGGGTTGTCTGGGCCTCTGCTGCCATCCGTCCTGTCTTTTGGGTTGCTCTGGGCCTCTGTTGCCATCCGTCCTGTCTTTTGGGTTGGTCTGGGCCTCTGTTGCCATCCGTCCTGTCTTTTGGGTTGCTCTGGGCCTCTGCTTGCATCTGTCCTGTCTTTTGGGTTGCTCTGGGCCTCTGCTGCCATCCGTCCTGTCTTTTGGGTTGCTCTGGGCCTCTGCTGCCATCCGTCCTGTCTTTTGGGTTGCTCTGGGCCTCTGTTGCCATCCGTCCTGTCTTTTGGGTTGCTCTGGGCCTCTGCTTGCATCTGTCCTGTCTTTTGGGTTGCTCTGGGCCTCTGCTGCCATCCGTCCTGTCTTTTGGGTTGCTCTGGGCCTCTGCTGCCATCCGTCCTGTCTTTTGGGTTGCTCTGGGCCTCTGTTGCCATCCGTCCTGTCTTTTGGGTTGCTCTGGGCCTCTGCTTGCATCTGTCCTGTCTTTTGGGTTGCTCTGGGCCTCTGCTGCCATCCGTCCTGTCTTTTGGGTTGCTCTGGGCCTCTGCTGCCATCCGTCCTGTCTTTTGGGTTGCTCTGGGCCTCTGTTGCCATCCGTCCTGTCTTTTGGGTTGCTCTGGGCCTCTGCTGCCATCCGTCCTGTCTTTTGGGTTGCTCTGGGCCTCTGCTGCCATCCGTCCTGTCTTTTGGGTTGCTCTGGGCCTCTGCTGCCATCCGTCCTGTCTTTTGGGTTGCTCTGGGCCTCTGCTGCCATCCGTCCTGTCTTTTGGGTTGCTCTGGGCCTCTGCTGCCATCCGTCCTGTCTTTTGGGTTGCTCTGGGCCTCTGCTGCCATCCGTCCTGTCTTTTGGGTTGCTCTGGGCCTCTGCTGCCATCCGTCCTGTCTTTTGGGTTGCTCTGGGCCTCTGCTGCCATCCGTCCTGTCTTTTGGGTTGCTCTGGGCCTCTGCTGCCATCCGTCCTGTCTTTTGGGTTGCTCTGGGCCTCTGCTGCCATCCGTCCTGTCTTTTGGGTTGCTCTGGGCCTCTGCTGCCATCCGTCCTGTCTTTTGGGTTGCTCTGGGCCTCTGCTGCCATCCGTCCTGTCTTTTGGGTTGCTCTGGGCCTCTGCTGCCATCCGTCCTGTCTTTTGGGTTGCTCTGGGCCTCTGCTGCCATCCGTCCTGTCTTTTGGGTTGCTCTGGGCCTCTGCTGCCATCCGTCCTGTCTTTTGGGTTGCTCTGGGCCTCTGCTGCCATCCGTCCTGTCTTTTGGGTTGCTCTGGGCCTCTGCTGCCATCCGTCCTGTCTTTTGGGTTGCTCTGGGCCTCTGCTGCCATCCGTCCTGTCTTTTGGGTTGCTCTGGGCCTCTGCTGCCATCCGTCCTGTCTTTTGGGTTGCTCTGGGCCTCTGCTGCCATCCGTCCTGTCTTTTGGGTTGCTCTGGGCCTCTGCTGCCATCCGTCCTGTCTTTTGGGTTGCTCTGGGCCTCTGCTGCCATCCGTCCTGTCTTTTGGGTTGCTCTGGGCCTCTGCTGCCATCCGTCCTGTCTTTTGGGTTGCTCTGGGCCTCTGCTGCCATCCGTCCTGTCTTTTGGGTTGCTCTGGGCCTCTGCTGCCATCCGTCCTGTCTTTTGGGTTGGTCTGGGCCTCTGTTGCCATCCGTCCTGTCTTTTGGGTTGCTCTGGGCCTCTGCTGCCATCCGTCCTGTCTTTTGGGTTGCTCTGGGCCTCTGCTGCCATCCGTCCTGTCTTTTGGGTTGTCTGGGCCTCTGTTGCCATCCGTCCTGTCTTTTGGGTTGTCTGGGCCTCTGTTGCCAGGCGTGGGCTTTCTCCAGTTGGGTGAGCGGGGCGGGGGGGGGGCCACTCTCGAGCTGCGAGGCACAGGCTCCTGGTTGCGGTGGCCTCTCTCATTGGGGAGCCCAGGCTCCAGGCGCCCGGACTCAGTACTGTGGTACTCGGGCTTAGTTGCTCCGCGGCGTGTGGGATCTCCCCGACCAGCGGTCAGACCCATGTCCCCGCACTGGCAGGTGGATTCTTACCCACTGTACCCCAGGCAAGTCTCTCACTTACGACTTTCCAAGTCAGAACCATTTCGGGGGCCTCCCTCACACCCTGTGTTTGAGGCACGTGTCTCATGATGATTGATAGAACAGCTCGGATCAGTCTCCCTTCTCCCCTTAGCCATCGTTCTGAGGGACACTCTCCTGGGCCTTCAGTGTGAGGCTAACCATTGGGGTGTGCAAGCATTGCTGTCTGGAGGGAGTTAAGGAATTTTCTAGAAAAGAAAGCTTGTGGGCAGTGGGGAGTCACGGTCAGCTTCTGAGAGGACAGGGGTCGGGTGAGAGTTTAAGGAGGGGGAGGGGCTGCCTGATTTCGGAGCTGGAGCGGAAGGTCCTGGGGGAGTGGGGCGGGGGGTTCAGTGCTCAGTGGCCGTGGGGGAGGGGTCCTGGGACGTGGGCCTGCTGGCTTCTGTCTGAGGGGCCTGGCGGGTGATTCAGCTGGTGGAGTCGGCGGGGACATGCAGGCGGGCGTGTTGCCTGCGTGCGAGTGTGCTGAGTAACTGCAGTCACGTCTGACTCTCTGTGACCCCATGGACTGCAGCCCACCAGGCCCCTCTGTCCTTGGGATTCTCCAGGCACTAATACCAGAGTGGGTTGCCACGCCCTCCTCCAAGGGATCTTCCTGACCCAGGGAGCGATCCCACGTCTCTTTATGTCTCCTGCATTGGGAGGTGTGTTCTTTACCACTAGCGCCACCTGGGAAGCCCAGGGGTCCCAAGCGTCTGTTGAGAGCCCCTCAGCTCTGGACCCCAGTCCTTCCAGGGGTGTCTGGGGTGGGACCACACAGGCACCCATGTGGTCAGAGACCCTGAAGGGTCAAAGCTACCAGGGAGCCCGCTCCCAGACAGCTCCCAGACAGCTCGGGGCCTCGCCTGTGGTCAGACAGGCAGGGCAGGGAGCCCTGACTCTCAGCCGATGCCCCCCACATGGCAGGGAGGGAGAGCCCTGCTTTCAAACAAGCTCACAGAAATAATGGACTCAGGGGACCCTGCAAACCAGAGTCAGACTCGGCCTAAACGAAAGACAGCCTGATGTGCTGAGTAGAGTTCCAGTCCTGGAGGCTGAGGGGGAACAGAAGTGTCCAGGCGCACAGACCTGCTGGGGGACAGGGCCCAGCGTCACCCCGGGCGGGGCTCAGGGGCTCGAGGGGCAACGCTGTCACATGGACCCTGTAGACCAGGCCTTCTGTGGACACGGCTCGTGCAGAAGAATCAGGCTGCAGAGGGCCCGGGGTTACCCTCTCTCCGGAGTGCAGGGCGGCTGTCTGGCTAGGAGTGATGGGGTACAGAGCGCGGGAGTGTTGCAGGGCTGTGAGAGCGGAGGAGGAGTGTTGCAGGGCTGTGACCCCCCTGGGGGTCACCCTGGCCTCCTGGTGGCCGAGGGCAGGAGGCTGCAGGCCCGGCCTGTCTCAGTCCCTCCCGTTCACAGACAGATGGGGGCCCCAAACCCAGAGTCCCAGCCTGCAGAGCATGTGTCCTAGACGCCCGTGGTCCTCTCCCCGAGACAGTGGTCCTGCTGCCTCTCTTTGATCTCCCCGGGGGCCCCGGCCCAGCCACTCCGGGGAACTGGAAGCCCACAGCCGCCTGAGAGCATCCCTCCCGGCCTCATGCTGATTCCTGGAGAACGGCTCGCGGCTCCCTCAGTCATCCACTCAGCAGATACTGTCCGTTGCTCAGTCAGCACTGTTCTCTGCCCCAGGGAGCCGGCAGGGAACCAAGCGGCTTCCCCGGAGCTGCCAGGCCCGGCGGCGCTCCCAAAGCCTCGGCGCCTGCAGCTGCCCCCGCCGTCCTGGGCGCAGCGAGCCCCGGGTTCCCGCAGAAGCGCCCACCCCGCCAGGCTCGCTGGGGCCAGGCCGGGCCCTCCGGAGGCTGACGTCCACCCCGTCTCACTGCGTCCTCTCCCCTGCAGGGCGGACTGGCTGCTGAGCTTCGTCTACCGCACGTCCTCCGTGCAGCTCCGCGTGGCCGGCCTGCAGCCTGTCCTGCTGCAAGACAGGAGGGTGGAGAACGTGGACCTGTCCTCCGTGGTGAGCACCCCCGTGCCCCTGGGGCCGGCTCTGGGGGGTGGGGATGGCGCACACCTTACTCCAGCCCAGCGACCCACGTTCCAGGGACACCGGCCCCAGCCCGGTCCCCCCAAGACGAGACAGACTGTAAGAACTCACTTGGGAAGCGGTAACTCCTGTTCACAGGCGGGCAATGCCCCCAGGCCCTTGACACACATCTTCTCTAACCTGCACATGGTCTCAGGGCCAGGCATCATTATCCCCATTTCACAGATTAGGAAACTGAGGCTTAGGAACGTTCCCATCATACAACGCGCAACCGATAACCTGGATTTGAACCTCCAAAGCCCATGTTCTTGCCCCTACATTACTGCCCTCTTTCCACTCCTCCCCCAGCTCCTCCTCCCACAGCCCTCACTCACTCCCCGAGCCCAGATTACTAGTCAGGACAGTCTGTTTCTCCGGAGAGTAACCAGAACAACCAGAGGATACCCGTGGAAGCGTTCAGGCTGGACCAGAAGAGAAGCACCTGGCTGCCAGGCTGTGGAACCATGGAGCGGGCTTCCCGGGTGGCGCTAGCGGTAAAGAGCCCGCCTGCCAGTGCAAGAGAAGTAAGAGACGTGGGCTCGATCCCTGGGCCCGGAAGATCCTCTGGAGGAGGGCATGGCAACCCCCCCCCCCCCCCCCCCCCCCCCCCCCGCCCCCCCCCCCCCCCCCCCCCCCCCCCCCCCCCCCCCCCCCCCCCCCCCCCCCCCCCCCCCCCCCCCCCCCCCCCCC